>MU228231.1:420289-435690 GCA_018584345.1 Thuja plicata
GAATAATCCTAGCTAGTCTAGATCCACACACTGGTAGGAGCCCCCAAGGAAGATCTAAACTTGTGCTCGCAATTCCACCAAGCAATCCCCTTGTCCCCCAAGCCGCAGCCACTAGCTCTTCTCAAAAATCGCTCCTCTACCCCTTCCTCTTCTCCAGGATGAATGAATAATGACTCAAGACTTCCCCCACAACCCCTACTTATACCAATCTAAGCCACAGGTCATCCCTGAACATAAAATAAATACAAACACATAAATTAAATGCCACAAGTCAGCCAACAACAACAATTAAATGCCCAAAATTGATGTCTTAGTAAAATCTCAATATCGCCTAGCTCCGGATGAATTAGGACTCATGCTTCGAACCATAGGTAGAAATCTAGGCCCTCTTCAATCCCTAAAATTTGTATCCTCTAACTCTTTATGGAAAATTACTTATACAACCTGTAATAGGCACCAAATTCCTAAGCAAGGCCGAGCTCCTCCCAGATCATGCCGAGCAACCAAGACCATGCCAAGTTCCATTAAATACATCAAAACCAATTACCCAAGACCCAAGTAGGTCCACATAACTCTACCAAATCCCTCACACATGAAAATAAGTCCACACAACTCCATCAAATCTCCCAAACATGCAGGATAGCCAACTACCCTGGGATGCTCCTGCATCAATATATATACATACCCACATTAAAAAAAAAGATTTAAAAAAATAAATAAATAAATAAATAATAAAATAAAAGAAATTCGAATCCATAAATAGCTTATTCTCGAATAAGAAATGAATTCCAGCCTTTTTTTTAGAATTAACTAATGCAAGTATTGGCCCAAAAATGGGGATTAATTTCTAATTCGGGAATTCAAAAAATGGTCCCAAACAATGAATTGATTTATTCTCAGATTAAATTATGTCTATTGCATGTTAAGGCACCAAACAAACTTAACATTGCACATCTTTATCAATTCTTTAGGAAGTTTCCAATTGGAGTTAATCTGAAGTTTCCAGTTGGAGTTAATCCGATAAATTAAACAAGGCAATAGATGATTTGGCGTCAGCAATGATGAAAATGAGGGAAAAAGGCACTAGAAGTGATTGATGAGATTGTATAGTTCTTTTTATTCATTAATTAATGCATAAATCATCAATACATTGTGCGGATTAATTTATATGTTAAATCAATTAATGAGTATCCCTATGCTGAAAGGCGCATGTGAAAAATAAAAATTTAATGATCTACCATTTGATTTGATGTAATTGAAATTTGTTTACATTGCCTAAACCAATGAAGAAGGAAAAAAATAACATTTATATAATTTTGTAAAATAGAAAATAAATATAGACTATAGTATTTTTAGATAAAAAGTTTAATTCTTTATTGTGATTGATTAAATTAATAGAACAATAGAACTATAGAACTGAATGGATACAAAAGTATCCTACCTTGACAGGAACTAACAAATATATGCTAATTATGGCATTATTATTATTGTGTAAGGTATAAATGAAATAAATTTATGAAACCTTAATCATCTCTCTTCATTGATAATCTTTTTTTTAACAGGACACTCTATACATTTTTAAAATTATGATATTTTATGTTTGTGTAGGGGATGGTTCAAGGCACCGGCTATGGGGCACGAAATTTGCACCTGCCCCACTAGCCATTCCCAGTAGACAACTCCCTACACCTCCAATCTGAAGCAGTAGTGTACTGCTCTGTTGCGATAAATGCAATGGATGGGCGGTGTTTCACGTTTCAACGGGCGAAACATGTTTTCCGTTGCCAACATCCGTCTCTAGAAATTTAAAATATTTCCAATGCATTGTCAGTCAAAACGGTCACCATAAATTTGAAAAGGTAAAGGGTTAGTTCAATAGCAACTCCAACCAATACTTACTTTTCACTGATTTTACTCAGTGTATGTGCAGTTTAACCAACCATGAACCAGTGGTTTATTGTTTGTTTTTTTATTAGTTACATGCAGGTATTCATTGTTTGTCACCCTTTAAAGCAACATCATTTGCATAAAAAAATCAATGATATTGTCATCTCTTGTTTGCCTGCAATAGGTATTTCAATTTAAACATAAGTTCCTGCATTCAAAACATTAGATCTCCCACTCATTATGGCAAGTTTTTGGGTCAGTATTAATTAATTAAATTATTTTTAATTATAGTTTTAACAATAGTTTGTCTTTATACTGAAGGAGGCAGTCATTTCTTCTTTGTCTCACATAATTACGAGCAAAATCAGCCACCGTGTTATTCCATCTAAGTGGTGGAGCTCTAACGACCTTTCTCACAACATTCTGAGGATCAATGAAGTCCGCAATGGCCTGAGAGTTGGTCAAGCCTTGTACACAGCTTAATATCCCCACCACCAATAGGACCAGGAACATCTAGGAAACTGGACTCATTCTGGATAGAGTATAAATTGTGATCTCACAATAACAATTGATCACAACTTTTTTCCCTCGAGGGGTTCTGCTCTGCAACTGGTTCCCGCTCGTTTGAATGCTAGTTTCTATCTCGGTGTTGTATGCTTGTTTCTGCCTCATTCCATGCTCCTCTAGGGGAGCTAGGAGGTGAATGTCCAAACCTATTCCTGGTCCTTGTGGGGAGAGTTGATTTTGAACCCCCTTCGGTAGGGGTCGGCCTTTTTTCCTCTGAGATGGTTGACTCGCTTGATGCCTTAACCGATACCATGGGGTCCTCTTCTAAGCCTGTAAAGGTGGATAATGTTGTTGCATTGGGGGGATGGAAGATGGCAGTGTTGGGATCTGAATCTCCTGACACCCCTGAGATGCCTGAATTCTCAGAGGGAGAATTTGGTCCTGAAATCTCTATCCCAGATGGAGTTTTGGAGGACATATCTGCGGCCCTACACCTTGCCCTTGTTGGGAGGTTTGTGGCCTTCAGGCCCACTGTAGAGATGGTGCGTAACTGGTGTATGGCCAAGTGGAAAGTTAAAGGATCCCTGTCAGTTTCTACTATGCCAGGGGGGCTGTTCCTTTTTAGATTTAATGTTAAGGTGGATTTTAGTAGTGTTTCTATAGGGAGCTGGTACTATGGGAGGCACGCTCTTCTGATGGCTAAATGGAAGCCTAGATTTAACCCATAAATTGATCTACAAAAAGATGCTCCAATTTGGGTCCGCCTTCCTGGTCTTCCCCTAGAATTCTGGGATAATAAAGTGTTTAGATGGATAGGGAACTCCTTTGGAAGCTATGTGACTGCTGACTCGGTTACTCTATCAAAATCACGCCTGGTGTTTGCTAGATTTTGTGTCAATGTCACGATGAATAACCCACTTCCCAACTTTGTACTTCTTAAGTCCAAGTGGGGGAACTGGAACTAGGCCATTGTTTATGAAAATGCCACACTACATTGCAAGAAATGTGGGAAAAATGGGCATGTGGTGATTAATTGCAAGGGCTCTACTAGGCCGAAGGAACAACATATCACATGCCCGTCGCCTAAGGTTAACAATGCTGAGTCTATTGTGCCTACGGTGAATACCACAGTTGTTCTTCCCTCCAGTGATGGATTCCCCTCCCAAGGTAGTGAACTAGAGTTAGAAGGGTCAGTAAAAAACACAGAGACTGAGAAGACTGAAGCCTGAGAAAAAGGGTAGTGGAAGGAAGAGCCAGAAAGGAACACAAAAGCTGAGAAGGTTGAGGCTTTAGAAGAAGGTGAGATTCTCAGAGTGAACTCTGCAGTGGAGATGGGTACGACCCCTGAAGTTGGAGAAATGGTCATCGTATTAATGAATGTCTCCAACACTATCATTAACAGTCCAAATGGTTGTGATACCAACATGGAAAGCAAGACTCAGGTGTCTGGAAGTGCTCTGACAGGAAAATTTTGGGGGGGAAACTTCTTCCAGCCGGCAATGCGGTTTAGATTTTGGAGAGGAAATTATGAGAGCATCCTCCCTATTGCCATCGATTTCGGTCCCTGACTGGTCAGAACTCAAAAGGAAAACCAAGAGAAAGAAGATGAATGATGGACTGGAGTCAAAAAAGAGGGCTAATATAGGGAGTGAAAAAAAAGTGGGCTGCCCGACTGCCAAGGCAACCAGAGCTAAGGAAGCAGTAAGGGCCATTGCCAGTGGAAGGCAGATAACCTTGTAAGACTCTCAAAAAGGTAAAAGGTGAAGTTCCTCTCATGGAACATAAGGGGCATGAACAGCCTGCAAAAATAGTTCACACTAAAGAAGTATATTATGGAGCTCCGAGTTGATGTGGTTCTCATACAAGAGGTTAAAATGAAGCATAGTATTTTTGTGCCACTGGTTGATAAAATTTGGCCTGGGGTGGCCTTCCTATACAGTGAAGCTGATGGGGCTTCAGGTGGTGTTACTACTCTCTGGAATCCTAGTAAGTTATCTGGTAAAATTGTGGTTTCTTCTCATAACTTTCTGGTTGCATTTTTTACTTGGAATAATTCCTCATGGTATATGTTCAACATTTATGCCCCAAACTCTAGAACAGATCGGGGTAGACTCTGGGGGGAAATCTCTAACCTCATTGCTGTCGACCAAAATTACCTTGTTATGTGTGCTGGGGATTTTAATTCTCCCCTATTTCCCTCTGAGAAAATGGGAGGGTCCCAAGATTATTCTGATAGTATACAAGAGCTAGCAGATTTCATGAGGATTAGTGATTTGGTTGATATTGAGTTACAGGGTACGGGTTTTACCTAGTCTAACAATAGAAAAGGTAGGCATCTTATTCAAGTTAGGCTAGATAGATGGTTGATCTCTATTGGGTGGGATATTGCCCCTCTGATTAGCCTCTCGCACCTCCCAAGGACTATGTCTGATCACTCTCTAATTTTTGACTAGGTGGAGAAAGCCTGTACTGGACCCTGGCCATTCCGCTATGAGATCATGTGGCACTCTCACCATGAATTTGAATACTGCATAAAAAGATGGTGGAACACGCCTATTAGAGGTACGGCTATGTTTAGAATAGCTGAGAAGCTTAAAATTATCAAAAGGGAGGCCCATGGATGGAGTAAAAATAAGTTTGGGGATATTTTCTAGTGCAAAAAAGAGATAGCGGAAAAACTTAAACTCATCCAAAATGAAATGGCCACGGGAAATTCCTCTTGGGAAGCTCATATTGAGGAAGAGAGATGGAGGAATAAATGGAAAGATAACATCAAAAGGGAGGAGATCTTCTGGGAGCAAAAATCTCGCATCCAATGGCTCAAGGAAGGTGACTGCGACTCGGCTTTTTTCCATAGGTCTGCTTCAATTCATAAGAGAATAAATACTATCAAATCACTGGTTGCCGGTGGGGTGGTGATGAGTTAGGAAGAAGAAATGGGTAATCATGCAGTGGATTTCTTTCGTGACACTTTTAAGAACCCACTTTGGAGGGGGGATGACTCTGACAGTTCCCATCTTCTAGAGGCTATCCCGACTGTTATTTCTAGAGAAGAGAATGATTGGCTTCTCTCCAAGGTCTCTGAAGAGGAAGTCAAAACCGCGGTTTTCTCCATGGGGGCTTTTAAATCTCCCAGGCCAAACGGATTTCCCCTAGATTTCTTCCAGCGTTTCTGGGACGTCATAAAATATGATATTATCCATGTTTCCCATGATTTTGTGAGAACTGGAAAAATCCTCAAGAGTATTAATAAAACCTACATTGTTCTAGTCCCTAAAATCCAAGACCCCAAGGAACTAAGTGACTTCCAGCCAATCAGCCTCTATAACATAGTTTATAAAATCCTTTCAAAAATCATCACAAATAGGATCAAACCTCTCCTGGGTAAAATTATTAACCCCAACCAGAAGGGGTTTGTTCTAGGAAGGCAAATCCTAGATGCGGCTATCACTACCCATGAAATCATTCACTCGATGGATAGAGGTAATAATGCTGGCATGGCACTAAAAATTGATATCTCTAAGGTGTATGATAAGGTGATTTGGAAATTCCTGTACAGGGTTCTAAAAAAGCTTGGCTTTAATGTAAATTTCATTAGAATTGTCAAGGAGGTGGTGGAAACTGTTGAATTTGCAGTTCTTGTTAATGGTTATCCTTGGGGGTCCTTTAATCCAGAGAGGGGCTTGCGCCAAGGTGACCCTCTATCCCCTTATCTGTTCCTCCTAGTGGTTGAGGTGCTGGCCCATAATCTATTGAGACTGGAGGCTTCTGGCCACATTGCTTGATTCAAACCGGCCTCCACTCTTCCTCCAAAAATCATTCAACAATTTGTGGACGACACGTTTCTATTTGGGAAAGTCTGCATCAGAGAAGTGAGAGAATGGAAAGATTTGCTGAATGTTTATGCGGAGGCTTCAGGTTAGGTGATTAATTATAGTAAAAGAAAAATTTACTTCTTTAATTATGAACAAAGAACCCAATTGAAAATTATAGAATGTATTGGTTGTAAGGGTGGTATACTTCCTGACACTTATCTCGGGCTCCCCCTCACTGTGAAGGAAGTCTCTGACCCTTTCTGGAACTCTATTCTTGAAAGAATGCAGAAAAAATTGGCTGGACAGAAAGGCAAGGTCCTAAGTAATGCGGGAAAGCTCCAACTTCTGGCGGCGGCCCTCCAAGGAATACCAGTTTACTTTCTATCCATTTTAAAAATCAATGACAGAACTGCTAAGAAACTGGAAAAAATCCAAAGGAACTTCCTTTGGTCCGGAACGGAGGAAAAGACTAAAATGAACTTGATTAGCTGGTAAATAGTTTTCCAACCCAAGATAGTGGGAGGAATGGGAGTGAGAAAGATAAAAGATCTTAACAAGGTGCTAATTACCAAACTTGGGTGGCAACTCTTTAAAGCTAACTCGGGTTGGTGTAAAATTTTGAAGGCCAAATACTACTTAAAAGACAAATTCCCCATGTTTCAAAACTACCCCACTAGATCAAAATTTTGGAATTTCATGGTGAAAAGTAAAGGATCCCTCCTCAGAGGCCTAAAATGGGTGGTGGGTGATGGTAAACAGATAAGTTTCTAGGAGGATTGGTGGGTAGGAGATAAACATCTCAGTAGAAATAAACTTAGTCTCCTCAGAGATCATTTGACTTCCCACTTTGGAGACAAAGTCAGTGATTACATTTCTCAAGATATGAAATGGAAGAACCTTGAAAATGCTTACCATGACCAGCAGCATATCCCACCCCACATTATGGAACTACAGAAAATGATTTTCGAGATCAGGATCCCTATCTGTCAAATTGTTGACAAGGCTGTGTGGTGCCATAGCAAATCGGGGGAGGTTATGGTCAAATATGCTTACCATGCTAACATTAAGGCTCTTGCCGATGAGTTGAATTGGGGAAAGGTGTGGCTCCCCCATCTCATCCCCAAAATCAATTTTTTCTGGTGGACTGCTCTTCATGGAAAAATCCTTACGTTAGATAACCTCCAAAAATGGGGGGTTCAGCTAGTCAACAGGTGTGTTCTTTGTAAAATATAGGTAGAAACTATAAATAATATCCTTATTCACTACCCTTACGCTTCTCAGGTGTGGGAAAAAATAATGAGAAAACTGCAGATGGACTAGGTCTTTTTGGAGCACTTAGACCAATTCATTAATAACTGGGGTCGAATTGCTAAGCACCCTCTCATTCACATCCTTTAGCAATTATTACCCCCACATGTCTACTGGGGTCTATGGAAGGAAAGAAACAACTGGATTTTTAGAGGAGAAGATAGTAATGTTGAAGGTACAATAAGGATGACTGTGAATCTTCTGAAGGAAAACCTGGAAACTTGTCACTGGAAAATCCCCGTCCCCCCAAGGGACTAGAGTGTATGATACCCAAGGAGTGGGCTCTTCCCACTTCCTTCTATGTGATGGACAACTCCAAAATTTTAACAAGACTTAACACTAAATGGTCACCCCCGGAGGAAAGCATAACTAAGTTGAACTTTGATGGTGTTGCCTCTAATGGCATTGCTGTGGGAGGAGATATTTTTAGAGATCATAAAGGACACCTTATCCTGGCGTATGCGGTCCACCTTGGAAAGGGATCTAATAATTTGGCTGAGATGTCTGCCCTCCTATGGGGTCTAAAGGTGGCGTCTGATATAAGGATTAAAAGATTAATCATAGAAGGTGATTCTAAAATTGTTATTGAGCTGGTTAAAGGAAACTATACTACTGGCTAGATTTTGGCAAATGTGTTGCATGACATATGTTCGTTGCTCCCTAGGTTTGATGAATTCAACCTACAACACATTTACCATTAAGGTAATATGGTGGCGGACATGTTGGCTATCATGGGTCTTGCAGAGAATAGCTTAAGATGTTGGAGAAACTTAAACTCCCTACCCAAGAATTTTATTTGGCTTGTGGAAAAAGAAAGCAAATTTAATAATGTTTAACAAGGCTGATGTTGATTGGTCAAAAAAGTTAGTGGGCAAGTTCACGAGGTGCCGCATCATTTCAAATTTTATAAGAGATACAGGATGTGGTCATATTAATTATTGCCAGCTTGAAATATGGGCTATCAATGCCATTTTTAGAAAGAGTACGAGATTTTTCAAATTAAAAGAAGACATGGAGCATAACATGCACAAGGGAAAGAATGAAATGACTGATGTGATTAATTGCAACATCAATTCTTTATGGCCTTTATGGTGAAATAATTTCTTGATGCAAAGATTATTCTCTCATATCAGCAAACCATGTGAATATTACAGGCCAACTCTGTGAGAAGGCAGACTTTATTACCACCTGGTTTTTTGTTTGGAGACAAAAGTGCTACATCTGTTGGGTTTATTGCTCCACTCTGGTGAGAGTTGTGTTGAAAAAAGGAAGGAAAGGTAGGATGTCGGTTGAGACTAAGGAGGAAGAATTGCCTAAGTATAGCTTGGAGATGGGTGGAGATATGGTGCGGGTGGAACCTGTTAGGATCGAGGATGATTTAATCAAAAATCTGTGCATTCTCAACTACCTCAAGGAGGGAAGTTTCTTCCCAATCATGAAGGCTATGTGCGGCAGTGATGAACTGGTCTCTCTGCAGTTGGTGAAAACTTGGGATGAGCGTAAAGTAACAATTAATGGAATAACATTAGAGATTAATGAGGTTATCATGCAAGCCACGGGTCTCTCCATAGAGGGGAAAAAATGGAAGAAGATCACCAAAAGCCGTGATGACACCCATATGAAACGGTTCTTTAAAAAAGTAAAGATTCCTGAATGTTTTAGGGGAGGATTCAATAGATTATCACTGCCCAAACCATGGGATGAAATGTGCCTCATTTTGATGAAGTACATCACTCTGGAAGGTCACTTTGGCACCTGTTACAACTACCATTTCCCTCTCCTCAACCACTTTAGGTACAATGATTCCATATCCTTTCCATTTTTTCTGCTCCATTCGATGGAAGCGTCTGTCCTGGATGTAAGAGTTAAAATGAAATCTAGGTAGAATTATTGCATCCTCCATGAGGGTTTAATGCTGTGCCTTTACAATTTCCATTTATCCCTCTGCCCACCTAGGATTGTTTCTCTTCATATCTCCACACAACACTCTGCGAACCCTAATGAGATTCAAGTCACGCTATCCAACCCCATGACTTCCTCCAAAACCCCAGTCTCCAAGAAAAATAGACAGAGCTTGGCCGATGGTGACCACATCACCATTGATTTTGAAGGTTAGGAGGAGGAGAAAGACAGCAGACGAAGATCTAATAGATTAGCCACAAAAACTAGATACAAGCAAAAAGCTGTGAGAAAGAGGTGTTCTAAAGAGGAAGAAGAGGAAGAAGATTCAGAGGAGGAAGAAGATATCAAGCAGGCAACTAGGGGGAATTCTAAAGTGGGAAATAAAATTAAGGTCAAGGAGAAGGATAAGGAAAAAAAGAAGCAAAGCCCTATTGTGGAGGGGTTTGTGAAAAGCCATGACTCTCAAGTCTCGGCCAGTTTTGGTCTCCCCGCCTATGACCTCTTGAAGAAAAAACTCTTCGAGGAGAAGAAAGCAGACTCTCCACTCCTAACCCCACTGTCCCCTAGCCCTCAGGTGGTTATAAATATTACCCCGGAGGAACCTAAAAAAATAGAGGATAAACTGCCTGATGTTGTGAGTGACACCCGCATTGGTAATGCTGGTCCTCAGGAGTTGCTGTCTAACCCCAAGGTGGAGATAAAGGAAATGAGAGCGGAAATCAAAAATCTCAGGGAAAGCTTCAACAAGATTGTAGATTTTGCTGTGAAGGTTATGCATGCAGCTGCCACTACACTCCAACTCCTTCACATGGAGAAAATGAACTCGGGAGGTGAGTGTAAGGATGAAAAATTGTACTAGTTCTTTGCGGACGATTGGTTGAAGCTACTGTTGAAAGGCAAGGAAGGTAACCCCAATTAGCTCCCTTTTGACTATGGTTAACCTTTGTGACTGCACTCTCCGGTTGGGCAATGTAGGCCTGTTTGATCTTCATTTAAATTCTAGTTTCTGTAATCTGTTGTTTTTTTTTCTGTTAATCATAACTCTACTATTAATTACTACCATAGGTTGGTTACCAACCTCATTGTGAGGTTGGGGCCTGTTAAGACTACCAGACTGGTTTTTACTGTTAATTACTGTTCTCTATTGTTTTTTACTGCTAATATTAACTCTGCTAATAATCACTACCATAGGCTGGTTACCAACCTCATGGTGAGGTTGGGGTCTATTAGGACTTCCAGACTGGTTACCAGCTCTGTGTTGGAGCTGGGGCCTATTGATTTTCTTTCTTGGTTTCTAGTTTTCAAAAGTGGCATAGGCTGAGGGTTTGATGTGGGTGGTTTGCTAGTTTTTGGCACTCCTCATGCTGGGTTTCTGTTCGGGTCAGCCCTCAATTTTGGCTGCTTTTTAAAATAAAAAACAATAGTATGTCTTTTAAATATATTTTAAATACATAATTTTAATTATATATCAATGTGTTAAAATTGTATCTTTTTATTTAGAAGTATTTTTTTATTTAAGGAATAATATATATATATATCCATTTCTTATACGCAACTTCTAAAATTTTTGTTTCTCGTTATGTTGCCATTACAGTTTCGTTTCTCATTTCTCATTTCTCATTTCTGGTAACATAGGTGTACTATCTGCACAGTCAAATATAAAATCTCATATAAATTTATAATTCTTTTGTTATGTAAAAGTATTATTTTATTTTAAATGTATTTATTTAAATTGTTTTAAACTTTTTCTTTATTAAAATTTCTATTTTGGACCCCACCCGACATTATTGCTCTCGTACATATCAGATAGATTGCAAATACACCCCAAACTCCCCGGAATGAATCTGCACCTTACACGTCTGTCAATTTAAGCTCATTTCATAAACGCTACAGGATAAGAAAGAAGGAAAGAAGTGGGTGAGTGTCCACTGAATGATTGTCAGCGATTCTTTTTAGCACGGCTTCAGAGTTGATCAAAGACATTTGTTTGCTTAGCCTCTGAGTTTTGATCGCTAGTTGTGTGCAGTTGAATATGGTAAATCTTAATACAAAAGATGCAGAGTTCCGTACATTGTAATTTGGCCTAGGTTTAGCGAAAGCCCCAAGTCATCTACCGATGTGAAACCTATTTAATCATAACATGCGACATTAAATATGGGGATGTACGACCTTTCTTTTTGCACCCGGCTACATTCCTGTAGAATGAATCTGCACCTTACACGTCTGGCAATTGCTCCTTTCATGAATGCTACAAAATAAGAAACCAAGTGGATGAGTGCCCACACAGACTGGTGGTAGTGATTCTTTACCCATTGAGATTCGAAGTCCTTGTACCAGGTGATGATTCTACGCTCTTTACCTTAGCGATACTTTGCCTACTTTCAACGCGGTTTTAAAAGAATTTCCCTTGGAATAATTATTAAGCTGTAGGCGTTTTCATATGAGAGAGGCTTAGGCTAAAATTTTGCATCCAACGGTGGAAAATCATGCAAAGACAATGACTACCATTGAAGCAGTTTGAACCATAGATCAAGATTTTCACCTTTTTACATTTTATGAGCATCTTTTATGGGTAGTTGTTTGTCGTCTTTTGTCATTTTCGTCACCCAGAATTTTTTTTGCACTGTAACTAATTCTTTAACACTCAAACGATTCACTTATCTAAAAATAAATTTAACCTATCATGTCCCCGCTGAATTTCATATGTTTGTATTAAAAAAAAATGAGCTTCTCTTTCATGATCATAAGTACAATTGACATAATTATTAAATGGATAAAGATTAAATAAGAAAAAAGAGCACTACAAAAAGACACAAATGTTTGCAGTGGTCGTCATTGATTCTCTTTAGCTATTATAGGTTATTTAAAATTTTCTATGTTGCTCTCTTTAATAGATTTTATGTGGGCTCAAATAAAAATTCCCTTGTGTTATATCACATCAAATATTTATCTATTTAACATAAAGATGGATTATTTATTGACTAATATAAATTGAGTTCTAATGATTATATTTTGTGGAAGATTTTTTTTAACATATTAGTATTCAAACATCTTTCTCTAAATTCTAAATTGATTGAAAATTTAAATGTTGATTCACCATAAAGTTTCATATTATTACAAAAATTTAGTATAAATAGATTATTAAAAAATCTTAAGAAAAACATCATTCAACACTCTAAAATACTCTCTTAAGAGAGAGGTTCATATCAAATTAACTATGCTTTCATTTTAACTTGCACTAATTTTGAAATGTACTCTTAACATTCAATCACATATACATATATATGCATACATACATATAGAGAGAGTTCTTATGTACAACATGACATATTATTCAATCATGATAGAGATATAACATAACAAAATGATTGTTTTTTTTTATCTCAACGTTACATACACAATAATCATGACAAAAATAGAGGTGAATT
Source organism: Thuja plicata (assembly GCA_018584345.1). NCBI lineage: Eukaryota > Viridiplantae > Streptophyta > Pinopsida > Cupressales > Cupressaceae > Thuja > Thuja plicata. The sequence goes on from MU228231.1 coordinate 433,137, forward strand.
GTTGTTAATAATGTTGTTAAATATTATGAAATAATTTTAAATATTATGAAGTAATAAAATAAATTTAAAGTAAAATTAATTTTAAACTTAATAATATATTATTTATATTATGATAATTTGTATTTTGTATATTGTATTCCATAGTTTAAATTAATTTAATATTTATTATTATCAAAGGTATAATATCATTTTTTACATCGAATGTGTTGAAATTTGTACAAGAAACAATCTCACCCTCGAAAAATTAATAGATTTTCATTTAATAGTAAATGCTAAGTATTTATAATTACATTTTGAATGTGAAATTGAATGTAAATTATAAATATTTTTTTTGTTACATTGTTAGTATGCTTTTTAACAATCTCACCCTCTACAAATTAATAGATTTACATTTAATAGTGTGATATATAGACGTAGAAAGAGGGAGGGCTATAGGGATAGATAAAGATTGAGTGATATATATACCAGAATGTGTGTCAGAGAGAGAGAGAGAGAGGGGGTAGAGATAAGGATAGAAAGAGGGAGAGGTGCAGAAGGAAGAGCAAGAGATAGTGTAAGGAGATAGAGAGAGGTGTGGAGATAGAGATTGAGAAGAAGAGGGATATGGAGAGGAGAGAGAAAGAGAGAGAGGAGGGGGAGAGTACAGATGGAAGATGAAAATATATAAAGAAGAGAGAATGAGAGATATAAAGATAAAGTAGAAAGTGATAGAGAAAGAGGTAGAAAGTGGGAGACATATAGGCATAGAGAGTGATAGAGAGGGAAACATAGAAAGGGAGAGATAGAGAGGAAGAGATTAAAAGATATATAGATGGTATAAGGAGATCTAGAGAGGATGAGAGGAAGTAACAAACAAATGGACAAATAATTAAATGACCTTTCCATAACTCTACGGTGTTCCCATTGCACACTAAGGTGCAATTGCTAGTATATAATATTGAAGAATAATAAGAGGGTCCAGATTAGCACTGTCGTGATTTATTGGCAAGAACAGAGTGTAGCGGAGAGTAAATTGGTGTTGTGGAAGGGAGTATGGCAGAAATGGAGTCCATATTTAGTAAGGTTGTTCTTTCTTTACAGTTTTATCTTGCATTTTGGCAGGTCATCAACTTCACGCTTTTGGCAGCCATTATAAAAGCTTTGGTGAACCAGTGCATCAGCATGCTACCTTGTTCTCACCACCTCTCACCCTATTCTCGATTGGAAGAATTGGATGATGCCTTTTTCATCCTTAAGGAAGGCCAATGCCTCGTGACAAAGAAAGCAGATGAAGGTAGTGTGGCAAGAGAAGTAGAAGTATCTGATGAAACTTCAATTCAAATAAACTATTTAGGAAATGACTTTCATTTAGAGCAAAATGAAACATACAAGTTATTTGTTAATGGAAATATGGCATATTATATTACAGATCTAATATGGCACTCTTTGCTTGGTTTGAAAATAATGAATAGCAGTATTGTGTTTATCAATGGTCATAAAAACGTAGGTCTTGAAGGTGTATATGTAGGCGGTGTGATAGATTTATCTGAAGTATTGGATTATTTAGTACTAAAAAATCACATTATCACATCATTATCACATGATAATGGATTCATCCCTATTAATTTATCAATATTAGAAGAAAAAACATTGAAAATTCTGAATATAATAGGATTGTTTCTCCTAACAAAGAAACATGTACACTGGCTTATTCCATTATTATTGAGCTTTACTTTAGCAATGCTAGAGTTTTGCACACCATTGAGGATGTTGATTTATATCACCGTGAATTGTATCTTCTGCTGGGTAATGCATCCTATGTGTGACCGCCTTCCTCTATTGTGTAGGCTTCTTACATACTCATTTTTTTTTGGGTGGGTGGAGAACATGAAGCCATCTAATGACATAGAGTGGCGAGTAGTAAGTGGCATGAAGACTGCAGTGATCAATGGAGGAGCAAAAGTCTGCTTACAAAATGCATCTTTGCTTCAATCCCTCACTCAAATGGAGACTATTCCTAGTCGTTTGGAGCTTCCTAGCGGAGGGGAGAATCCATGGGAGGCGAAATTAACATATGATGCAAATGGAAGAAAAGTCACCATAAGTCTCCATTTTGATCAAGTGCCTTACAGAGTTTCTGAAGTGGATTCTGAGGAGGATACGTATAAGCACCTGAGGATGTTCATTGAGTGGCTAGTGAGAAATCAGAGTGGGTCATTATAAACTTATGAACCCAAGGGCAAGGTGTGCAAGGTTCACAACTTTACGGAGTCAGTCTTCTCTTAGGTCCTGTTTGGTTGAGGAATTAGAATTTGACTCAAAACCTGATTATCTCAAAATAAGGTTTTGAAATTCTGGTTTTGTGTATTAGGAAGATAGTTTGGACCGTTTGGTTTACTTAGAAGATGATTGAGAAAATCCATCTTTTGGGTTTGGTTGCCAACTTCAAAATTAGAATTGGAATTAGATTTAAAACCGTTATAAAAAAGTTGTCACATTTATAAAATATAAGTCATTAAATGTCACCTTTATAAACTAAAATAATAATAGGACAAAGAATATAATTTGATAAATT
>MU228231.1:450532-462558 GCA_018584345.1 Thuja plicata
TCGCTACCAAAGACTTATGTTAGGACACCTGATCATGGTAGGCGACCGAGAGGCCAGGTACATATGTTTGTATTAAATTATAATTTATAATTAAATTCGTGTTTGAATTATGAATTAAATATATGTATAAATTATATAAACTAAGCAATCTAACTTGGTATTGAACTCATTTTTGATGCATGATCAATCAGAGCCAAATACTTCTTCAAAGAGGCTACATTTTGATGATCCCCTATGGAATAGGATGTAGTTTTAGTTGTGTTTATTTAGAGATGCCACTTGGCACATTTTGAGATGGCATATATGCCACATTGTACACCTTGAAACATTGATTTTGTAGATATTTTGAAATGGCATGTGCCAAATTTTTATATGGAGATACTTTTGATACTTTCTATATATAGAAAATTTTCATTTTTATGTTATATTTGTGTCATCTTTTATATACACATTTATTATTCATGTATATGTAATTGAATGGTGAAGTTATATCTTGACTATGATTATGATTGTTATGTCTTGAAGTTATATTTGATTATCATTATGATTTAAATTATATCTTGTTGAAGTTATATGTCAATATGTTTGAATTTTTTATAATAGATGAAATAAATTACTGAGATCACTCAAATTCTTCTTTGTTTTGTAACAATACCCAAATCCTACCTTCAATAGTAATTCAACTGACCCTCATTGTAAGTTATGACTTCAACTGAGTTTGCCTTGCCAAACGGAAATGAAGTCAAAAATCCCAAAACCAGGAGAGGTTGTTGTAGACCTCAGAAACACAAACTCATAACCCCTAATAGTTTATGGATACCTCTTATGAGGTTTGAGATACGAGCCTTCGAAAATTGTTTCCCAATCATGCTTAGTGCACCTTGGGGACACTTGCTCAAGCGTGGTCGCGAGTGTTCTAGTGACTCCATGGGTGGAATGGGGTTATCACTAGCATTTACCTGGTCAACCAGATCTAATGGAGTAGATAATTTGATGTCAAGACAGACGGTTTGAAATATACACTACGGAGCTACTTTCAACTGACCATCATTGCAAGTTTTGGCATCGACTGAGATTTCCTTGCGAAACGCAAATGAAGTCAATTCGCCCAAAATTGAGAGAGGTTTTTGTAGACCTCAGCAACATGATCTTGTATCCCCTAATATTTTTTCAATGCCTCACACGAGGTCCAAGATATGAGCCTTGGAATATCGCTACCCAATCGTGCTTAGTGCACCTTGGGGACACTTGGGTCGAGCGTGGTCGCGAGTGTTCCAGTGACTCTGTGGGTAGAATGGGGTTGTTACTAGAAGTTACCTAGCCAACCAAAGCTGATGGAGCAGATGATTAGATACCAGGAAGGATGGTTTGAAATATACACTACGAAGCTACTTTCAACTGACCCTCATTGCAAGCTTTGGCACCGACTGAGATTTCCTTGTGAAACATAAATGAAGTCGAATCGCCTAAAATTGAGAGGTTTTTGTAGACCTTAGAAATATGATCTTGCAACCCCTAATGGTTTGTGGATACCTCTCATGAGATCCGAGATATGAGCCTTGGAAAATCGCTGCCCAATCGTGCTTAGTGCACCTTGGGGACACTTGTGTCGAGCGTGGTCGCGAGTGTTCCAGTGACTCCGTGGGTCGAATGAGGTTGTCACTAGCATTTACCTGGCCAATCAAAGTTGATGGAGTAGATGATTCGATGCTAGGATAGATGGTTTGAAATATACACTATGGAGCTACTTTCAACTGACCCTCATTGCAAATTTTGGCATCGACTGAGAATGCCTTGCGAAATGCAAACAAAGTCAAATTACCCAAAATTGAGAGAGGTTTTTGTATACCTCAACAACATGATCTTGTAGCCCTTGATGGTTTATCAATACCTATCACGAGGTCGAGATATGAGCTTTGAAAAATTGTTGCCCAATCGTGCTTAGTGCACCTTGGGGACACTTGGGTCGAGTGTGGTCGTGAGTGTTCTAGTGATTCTGTGGGTGGAATGGGGTTTTCACTAGTGTTTACCTGGCCAACCAGAGTTGATGGAGCAGATGATTTGATGCCAGGATGGACGGTTTGAAATATACACTACGGAGCTACTTTCAACTAACCCTCATTGCAAGTTTTGGCATCGACTGAGATTTCCTTATGAAACAAAAATGAAGTCAAATCGCCCAAAATTGAGAGAAGTTTTTGTAGACATCTGTATCATGATCCTATAGCCCTTGACAATTTGTTGATACCTCTAACGAGGTCTGAGATACGAGCCTTAGAAAATTGCTGCCCAATCGTGCTTAGTGCACCTTGGGGACACTTGGGTCAAGCATGGTCGGGAGTGTTCCAGTGTCTCTGTGGGTGGAATGGGGTTGTCACTAGCCTTTACTTGGACAACCAAAGCTGATGGAACAGACGATTTGATGCCAGGACGGATGGTTTGAAATATACACTACAGAGCTACTTTCAATTGACCCTCATTGCAAGTGTTGACTGTAACCACCTAAATTTGGTCTGTTCTAACTATGGACCCTATTTTCCCTAAGTGTGATCATACCCTTGATTATGTCCAAACAACCCTATTACTACTTGGCATAATTCTCTCTCTCAATTTAATGTCCTAGGTGATTTTTATCACTGAATTATTTTAACTATTATAGCCATACAATTCAAATCAATGTAAACCAATTAAATCATATCAAATTTAAACATGGCTATAGTATTTAATTATAAAGGAATTAAATAAATCCTTAAATCAATTACCCACTTGCAAAATAACCCATTTTCCTAGCCTATTTAATTTAATTAAAATGGCTATAGTCCCCTAATTATTAAAAAGCAATTAAATTGTTTAAATAATTAGTTTCCTATTTTTGAATGAATTAAATAAGTTTAATTCATTTAAATAATATTCTCCTAAACCCCAACCTAACCTATCTCAACCACTTCTACCCTAGGTTCTAACCCTTCTCAACCCATTCACCCTTGCTAATCTAATTCTAAATCCTAATTCTACCCTAACCCACCTCCTAATGTTGTCACATTCCATTAAGGAATTATTAACAACTCCACCCACTTGAGAAAGTCATGGGATCTCAAGATTCATTTCTCAAGGTCCACCTTCTCAAGCGTGACCCTTAAACCCTTCCCATGCTTCTTTAAGGCCTTCATTAATAAGAAGACCTTAAGCCTATGTCTCTCCCATGCCTTATTAATGCCTTGGGCATTAATGCTTCTTACACCTCCATTAATGAGTCTCCCAACTCATTAATTCACCTTGTCCCCCCTCTCTCTCTCCCATTCTTCTATAAATAGAAGCCATTTTTGAGAGTAAAAGAGCCTTCACCATAGATCAAAAATACATTGTTATACTATTGGATTAACTCTAGACTAGTATTTCCATTCTTATTTCATGCTTTTCCATTGTTATTATTCACATGCTTAGAGCTAGAATGCTTGTTTATTATCTTTTTAGCTTGTTCTAAACTAAAAATCCTTCATGCTAGGTTGTATTTGTCACTGATTGTAGCATATTCTGAGGGCTAATATGTTACCAATCACACTCCTAGTTAGAAGGCAATAGGTCGATATTAGGTGGTTTTTCATGCTTGTCTAACCATTTTGTGCTAATGCAATAACTTATTGAGTGTTTGTGTCTTTCTTAATAGGTTCCCAAATACACACTCACATCTCTGGCGCCCATCGTGGGGCCCAAATTTCAATTTGGCCTCATTTTCTAATATTTTTTTGATAATTTGCATGCTCAGGATTCAGTCATAGAATCGTATTTGATCATTCAGGGTTGCATCCCGGATACGCCATCGCACCACGTAAATTCTGGCTCGCATCCAGGATTTCCCAAATTATTTCTGATTTTGGCTCGCATCTGGTCAGCAAGGGATCACATTTGGTGTAAAATCTCGCATACAGTACTGTGTCACATTTAGTGTAAATTTAGGCTCGTATTTGGTTCGAAAGCTTGTGCATCCAGTTTGCCTAACCCCTAACATTCTAACAAGTGGTGTTTTTGATGATTTACAGCTTAACAAGTGTTTGCAGGGTATTTTTGAAGGTTTTTGAGGGAGTTTACACCAATAGATACTAATGTGGTTTTTACAGGTTGCCAACCCCCCCATCTTGACCTCTATTTTATAGATTGCCCAATAATCTACAACAATTTTAACTAAAAGAATTCCTAATTCATCCCCGAAAGGGTGATAATATTTGTGCAAGACAAAAAGTAATTTCTCAAAGACACTCGTCATATCATGCCCTCACTTGCATTTGGATTCGACTAATACAACATCATGACTGGAGCCATTGTGTGCTTGGTGATGGCTATATTTTGATTAGCATTTGAGTATGTACCTAAGTCAACTAGCAAAGATTTTCATCCTCCACCTAGAGAATAGGAAAATATCCGTGTTTGATTCATCCTCTTAACAATGCAAAACTGTTTGATGTGTTCAAAAGCCCATTACAAAGATAAGCTCCTCAAAACAATCAACAAAATTCAAACCCTAGAGTACAAGTGTTTTTCACATCTTACAACACCTCTTGACGCAATCTGGAAGCAATCAACTTCACGCACTTCAAAAACAAACCTTTCAGAATTGACCAAAACTGACAAGACCATCATAAGATCGCATCCTATTTTTCCCGAGTCGCATTCAGGGTTTAGGATCACATTTGGTGCATTGAATCATATCTAGTTAGCATATAGTCACATCTAGATTCTAGGATCACATTTGGTACCATCAGAGGCTTGTATCTGGGAGCTCACATTCAGGACAATGAGCATTTCTAGTAGTTTTTCTTAGAAAGTCTCAGTTGTTTTAGGTACCCTTTTTGCTCTTTAGCTGGTCCCTATTGTCTCTTCTGGTATCCCTGCTGTTATTTTCAAACACTTTCAAAACATCCACCTTGCATGCTTAGTCAGTCTTTCATGATCGGTTCAATACCTATGGTCTACCCATTTTCTATCAACAACTTGGTTCCCAACTCACTATCAGGGCATTCTAACCCTTTGACGCTGGAATCACTTACATCCACCAAACAAACAAACAATTACTTCTACCTAGACACACCCACTTGAACAATCTGAGATATTTACTTGCACTATTGGGAAATGTTAACGAAGTTGAGAAACAAACTTCATGGTTAACACAAGATGCAACAAGTACACAACTGAAGGATCAGAAGTGCCTCCTAAAACACCACACTTTCGAGGAGAAACTTCTCGCAGTTCCCTTCTTGATCTAGATTCCCCTCAAATGGATACCAACACTAACGAATGGAGTAAGGCTTTTGAGGGTTATAATGATGGCAAAAATGCAGTATCCAAAGACTCGAAAGATCAAGAAAGACCTAGGAATGAACATAATCTGTTTGGATCAGACAGTGAAGAAGAGATCCTTGAAGATGAATATGAAAGACTTAAACAAAGTAAAAGGATCCACAAGCTATTGGAATGGATAATCAGTGATGATAAGGAAAAGTACTTTCTCCATTTAGCATCCACCGGTGTCAAATTACCCAAGGATTATAATGTGGAAAATCTCAAGGAGGAGGAAGTACCAAACCCCATATCTATCCTTACCAAGTAGCTCAATCAGATGCAATCGAAACTCACCAACCTCAAACAAGAGAAGGAGAAGCCTAAAACAAAATACTCTTTGGACACCATTTGTCCATTTCCTTTTGACAAGAGTATCACTATGGTCCCATTTCCTCCCAATGTGGCAAGGCCAAAGTATGACAAATACATGGGAGAAACTAATCCACACGACCATGTAAAGGAATTATGTGCCCTTAGCATCGAGTACATGCACGAACAGACATATCTCATGTGACTATTTCCAGGAAGTTTAGGAGGTAATGCCATGGAATGGTTCTCAAAACTAAACCCTAAGGTCAACATTTGAGGAGTTGATCCAACGGTTTATTCAACATTACTCCTACAATTTTTAGCATGATGTCACTATGATGGACCTATGTAACACAAAATAGAAAATAGGAGAATCATTCACACACTTCCTACAAAGATGGAGGAAGGATTTTGCATGGTATTCAAGAGTCATTCTCGAAACGGAGAAAATGGAAATCTTCATCAATAATCTAGTACCTGAATTGAGCTATGCTCTACAAATGCAAGACTCTCCTAGTTTTGATAAGATGATTAAGAACACCCTTCGTATTGAGGAAGTAATGGTCAAAAGAGGAGAGATCACTCTTCAAAATGAGAACAAGGCCATCAGATCTAACTCCAAGCCTAAATGATGGAATCAAAACAAAAATGTTGTTAATGACAGAGTGGTTGATGCCTCTAACATTAATCCTAAAACTGAGGCATTCAATCTAACCCATGGCATGCAAGGGAGCAAAGAGGCTAAAGTAACACCTCCTGTCCCTAAGGCAAACAATGATAATGACAAGGGATGGTCATGGACTTCAAAACCTCATAGAACATTCACTCCTTTGGGGGAACCTCTTGAGACTATCTTAAAAACATTGGTGGACAACAAAGTCCTTATGATTCCCGATTTCAAACCATGGGAGCCAATGGTCAAACCTAGGTGGTGGGATGATAACTCTTATTGTGTCTTCCACAAAAACAAGGGACAAAAGACAAATAATTATCTCAAGCTTAAACACGTTATCCAAGACCTCATCGAAGGAGGTAAGATCAAGGTAGATGGACATACTACCAATGAGGACCATACAACATTCAACAAACCCTTCCCTAATTATAATCAAGGAGAAACATCTAAAGGGAAAGGTAATGAGGTGAACTACACCTACTCAAAGAATGATAATGTGATTAACATGCTCGACATTAAGACTGAATCCATCAATGTAATCACAATTAAAGGTGCCTCCTCCCACTTAAATGCTGTAACATGAGCCAAGGACAAGTTACGATCAAAGGACCTCCAAAATCGACACCAGCTTCAACATCAAAGGTTCCTATTGTGACTATTCCTAAACCAGCAGCAAAATACGTGGTCACTATCCCTGGAGAAAAATATGACTTGGTAGACCAATTACAACGGACCTCTGCCAAAATTTCCATCTTTGAATTGCTCAAGATATCCATAGTACAAAGGGAAATCCTAGAACAAGCCCTACACACTGCTACCGTTCCCAAGGATATAGGTATAGACAAGTTCCAAGTGATGGTCAATCATATCTCAGCATCGCATTACCTCTCCTTTTCTGAAGAGGATGAAAAATCATTGACCCATCCACACAATCAACCCCTCCATATCGAAGTCCTTATCCATAAATCATGTGTTAGACGCGTATTGATAGATGGAGGCACCAGATTGAATATCTGTACACTGGATTTAGTCAGGAGACTAGGCCTCTCAGAGCAAACAATTGACTCTAGAAACAAGATAACCATCAAAGCTTATGATGAGGAAGAAAGATCCTCCAGAGGTATTATTTTTCTACCCATCAGAGTTGGGCTGATTGAGAGGAATGTCATATGTCAAGTTCTGGATTTACCATTGGCCTACAATATCCTCCTAGGGAGACCTTGGATTCATGAGATGCAAGCTGTACCATCCACTTATCACCAATGCATAAAATTACCACATAATGGGGTGGAAGTGATGATTCCTACAGATGCCAACTACACTTGCAACAATATCAAAGCAGGTAGCGTGATCCCACACAACAAAGAGGCTCTGGATACAGTTGCTCCTAAAACTACCAAAGACATGGTTATGAAGGGTTTTAGAAAGACCTTGAAACTTCAAGAAATAGGTATGGGAGAGTACAAGCTGGATCTAACTCCCTCACTGATAGAACTTCTGGTATCACCAAGATCCTATGGGAAAACTTCATCAACATTTACACCTCTAGCATCCAAGGAGCCAAAAGTACACAAAGCAACTAGCATGATAAAAGCATCCACATCTTCTTCAGATAACACAGAAGAACAGGCAGTCTTGGATTGGCTCTACAAAGGAAAACTGGTGGAATCTGAGGTCAAACATGTAAAGATATCCCTAGAATAGTATGGAAAGGGATATGACTTCCTCACGCAAATGGGTTACAAAGGAAAGGGACCTCTAAATGACACAGGATGAGGGATTTTTGAGCCTATACCTATGGAGTTCCACAACAACAAAGATAAAATAGGACTGGGTTTTAACACCAAAATTGGTAAACTTGTTCCCAAAAAGGGTCCACCATCTGAAGCAGGGAGCGATTAGACAAATGAGATAGTGCTAGAACCACGGCCTTATGAGAGATTATTACATATTGATGATGAGAATTCAATGTACCAAGGAGAATTCTATGTACCTAGCTTTGAGGCACCACAGGATCTTCACACTCCATTGCTAGAACAACCTCCCATTCAAGAGGTAGGAGACACCATAGCAACAATCACTCAAGAGATACCCCGACCATAGAATTTACATCCTAATTGGGGGCAATTGGTCATTATTTCACATGTCCTCGATCTACCTCACTTTGATCTACAAACAACAAATTGAGTACATTAGATAATCATTGCTAAATACTTGAACAGATCTGATGATGATATCATAGACTCTCATGACTATGAGTGGGACCGGTTATCTATTGCCTTTGAAGAAATTGGAATAGATACAATCCATATTTTTGTAGCTCCCTTGGATCCTAGTAAATGAGCTAACACTCCTTTCAATGATACTGATCCTCCTAAAGTAGAAGAAGAGTTCATTCCCCCAATCATTGATGGAGACACTGGTGAATACATAAGTCAAGACGAATTTCATAGACTACAAGCAAGAAGCCTCCTTTTACAAAGAGAAGACGATGAGACCTCTACTGATGAGTCACTAGAGTTTGATCCCCATACGACTAACAATGACCCTTTTAACAATGATCTTTCTCTTATTGATCTAAATATCAAAGAACTTAACATAAAATATCATGTCATGTTGGTTAATGGTCTTGATGCTAACACGATGTTGTCCTTCTTAGACTCTGACTCCCTAACATTGGTACTTTCAGACCTGATTGATTGGACTGAAATGGATCCTATTCCTATCCTTGACTTTCCCAATGACCACTCCCTAGCTTGTTATCTCAATTCTTGTGAACCTTACCCTTCTTCCACCAATGCAAGGAGCGAGAACATGTCATAGGAGGATATCAAGTTTCTTAGTCACAAACTAAAAAAGAAAAAGAAAAAGCGTACTGATGGTGAAAACCACTCTGTGGCAGTATCAGATCCCAAAATAGTAAAGAAAAAAGATGTATCTAATGGTGAAAACCTCTCCGAGGTGCCAAAGGATGAGACTCTTGATAACCTCCCTGAACACTTTCAGGAAAGATCTTCAATGTTGATTGAACCAACACAGCTAGTAAACTTGGGTACTGTTGAAAATCCTCAAATAGTTCACTTGGCACAATCTTTATCAAAATAAGAGAAGGTACAATTCATAGAGTTCCTGAAGGAGAAGAAGATTAACTTTGCCTAGTCTTACACTGATATGCCAGGGCTAGATCCTAATCTTATTATGCACCACTTATCTATAGCTCCAGGGATCAAGCCTGTAAAACAAAAACTTAGAAAGATGTATCCTCATGTTGCATTATTGGTAAAAGCGGAGCTAGAAAAATTGTTAAAAGTTGGGTTTATTCGAGTGATTTCCTATGTAGGGTGGATCTCCAATGTGGTCTCCATTTCTAAATCTGATAAATCTATCAGGATTTTTACGGACTTCAAGGACCTACACAAGGCATTCCCAAAAGATGATTTTCCTCTACCAAACATTGACATGATCATAGATCTTACAGTAGGCTTCCAGATGTATTCATTAATGGATGGATTCTTGGGCTATAATCAAATCAAGATCGCCCCTAAGGATCAAGAGAAAATCGCATTCACATGTGCATGGGGAACCTTTTGCTGGAATGTCATGCCTTTCGGGTTAAAGAATGCCGATGCAACATATCAAAGGGCCATGAAAAAAATATTCCATGACATAATGCACAAGAACATGGAGGATTATGTCGATGACACATTAGCTAAATCCAAAGAAAGAGGTACTCATATTGCTGACTTGAGGAAAATATTGGATCGAATGAAATAGTTTCAAATCAGACTCAACCTCAAGAAATGTGCCTTTGGGGTCCAATCAGGGAAGCTCCTAGGATTCATATTATCGGCAAAGGGAATCAAGGTAGATCCTACAAAGGTAAAAGCTATTCTAGAGATGGCTCCTCCATGTAATATCAGTCAAATGAGGACACTACAAGGTAGACTCCAATCTATCAAGAGATTCATGTCCCAACTTGCAGATAAGGCACAACCCTTTACTAAGCTACTACATAAAGGGGTTACATTTAACTGAGATGAACACTGTGAAGCAAACTTCAGAGAATTGAAAGGGTACCTAGCTGCTCCACCTATTCTTATGGCACCTATTCATGGAAAACCTTTGCTTCTATACATTTCAGCTACAACTACATCCCTCAGAGTATTACTGCCACAAGAAGATCAAACAAAGAAAGAACAAGATATCTACTACATTAGTAGAACACTGGTCACCTATGAGCTCAATTATAGCATTATTGAAAAAGCATGCTTAGCAGTTGTCTCTGCATCATAGAAATTTAGACACTACATGCTCTCTCATAAAGTGAAGCTCATTGCTAAGATAGACCCTCTAAAGTACCTTTTGAGTAGAACAACATTAATAGGATGTTTGGAAAAATGGGTCCTAATTCCAAGTGAGTTTGACATTGAATATGTTGAATGGAGAGCTATCAAAGGATGGGTGCTTGCAGATCAATTGGCTGATTCACCACTTCAAGATGATGAACCTCTACTAATTGAATTTCTTGATGAAACAATCATGCATCTCACTAAACATCCCTGGAAGATGTACTTTGATGGTTCCTTCACTCAACAAGGATCTAGAGCAGGAGTTCTCTTCATAACTCCACAAGGATACAAGATTCCCAAATCTTACAAATTGATGTTTCCATGCACCAACAATATCTCAGAATATGAAGCATTGGTTAATGGCCTCAAGCTAGCCATGGAATGGAAGATCATAGAATTACACGTATATGGTGACTCCCAACTAATTATCAAACAAGTCAATGGGGAGTATCAAACAAATGATGAAAAGTTGATGCCCTACAAGCAACTAGTTGATGATCTGAAGAAGTACTTTGTCTTCATCACCTTCCAGCAGATACCAAGATCAGAGAACAAGGTTGCCAATGCTATGGCTACCTTGGCATCCATGTTGCAACTAGAGGAACATCAATTCTGCTATGACTTCTTGGTGGAAGAAATATCCTAACCTACCTTTGATACCCCTGAATACTAGGTAATATGTGCCTTAACTACCCTAGATCAATCTCAATATGCAGATATCATTGCTTATCTTTCCAATCAAACCATTTCTACCAATCTGTCTAGAAATGAGAAAAGATCCCTAATTAGGACAGCATCACGTTACATACTCATAACTAACAACCTTTATCAATGCAGTCTTGATGGTACACTTCTTTGGTGTTTAGAACTCGAAGAGTCTAATGTAGCATTAAAAGATGTCCACGAAGGCGTATGTGGATCACACTCAAATGACTTTTCATTATCCAAGAAACTGCTTAGAGTAGGCTATTAATGGCCTACCATGGAGAAAGATGCTATTCAATTTTCAAAGGCATGTCTTAAATGCTAGACACATGGAAACCTTATTCATGCTCCTGCCAGAGAACTTATACCTTTTATAACACATTGGCCAATTCAGCAATGGGCCTTTGACTTGGTTGGGCAAATATATCCCAACTCTTCAAATAGACACAAGTTTATCATTACAACCACTGAGTATTTCACGAAGTGGGTCGAAGCCGTGCCGCTAATCAAAGCCACTAGAAAATAGGTGGCTATGTTCATTCTAAACTACATTATTTGTAGGTATGGGATACCCTCTTCAATTATGACAGACAATGGGGGCCAATTTAAAAATCAAGACATTGATGACCTTTGTGAACAGTTCCATATTACTC
>MU228231.1:462608-478308 GCA_018584345.1 Thuja plicata
CAATTATGACAGACAATGGGGGCCAATTTAAAAATCAAGACATTGATGACCTTTGTGAACAGTTCCATATTACTCAACATTGCTCCTCAATCTATTACCCTTAAGGTAATGGACAGGCTGAGGCATCCAACAAGAATATTCTCAAGATTCTACACTGAACTGTAAGCAAGTCTAGGAGAGACTGGCATCTACAACTGAATCTAGCACTATGGGCCTATAGAACAAGCATCCAAACACCAACTGGAGCCACACCATTTTCTCTAGTCTATGGTGCTGAAGCAGTATTACCTATTAAGCTTGAAATCTCATCTTTGCAGATATCTTTACAAGGACTAGTTATTGATGAGCAATACTGCATCAATAGGATAAATTCACTGAACCTACTAGATGAGCGCAAACAACAAGCATTCAATCACCTCAAAGTGTATCAAGCAAGAATGTCCAAAGGTTACAACAAAAGGGTCAAACCACGCAAATTTGAAGTCAGAGACCTTGTCCTCAAGGGAAATCCTAAGAACCAACCCAATAGGGAACAGAAAGGAAAGTTTGAGCCTAATTGGTATGGACCTTATGTTATCACTGTCACTTTTGGGACTGGATCTTATCAGTTAGCTACACCTGAGGGAGACGTTCTTCCAGATCCTATCAACACTCTACATTTGAAGTGGTTCTATGCTTAATGTTCGGCTAGCAGAGCCTGTAAAACAAATAGTTCTTGCAAAATACCAAAAACATTCAGAAAATTGATCCTGAAGAAATTTAAAAACAATGGAAAAAGTCCTACAAAATGGGTATCCTTGGTGAAAACCTGGTAAACAGGAACCTTGATACTACAAAAACATTCAAAAAAGCAAAAATAGAAAAAATAGAAAAAAAGGGAAAAGTGCCTTGATGAGCGCCTGGTAAAATGGGCATCTTTGTAGCAAAAAAATAAAGAAAAAGATCTTTCCAAGTGGTGAAAACCTGACAATCAGACGTCACTTGTGTTCAGCACTCTAGCTATCAATGCACTACTGATACTAGGCCTCCTTAATTTTGCTTGTGCTCATACGTTGACTTCTTTTTTCCTACATGACTATCTTATCCTCGCTTGGGATTTGTCTATCTATATATCTTAGGAATAAGTCATTCTACACTGGGGGCATCTTTGTTGGCATAATCGGTCGTAGTTGCTAGGTTTCTCTAGGTTGGTTTGCCTCGCAGACATAATGTTTCTTGACACATGCAAAATAATGTCACTTTCCAAAACAAGGGTGTCTTTTCAAAACATGGGACATGACATTTACACTCACAAGCATTCCTACAAGGCTATATTGGATCGCAAACATGAATGGATTATCCTATCAATGCACAGACATGGAACACCACATTGCTTATATTCTAATTTTTGGATTAATGAATCTTTACTGTGTTTGACAGATAAATGAACAAGTACTACTTAAACACACAATTTGATAATGGTTTGATTATGATTATTTAATGTCCTGATGATGTTTTCAACTAGGGGCATCTAAGTAATTATAATTTTTGTTTGGTTGATTCACAATTGATGATTTATTATGTCTTCTTAGTTGCTCAATGACGTCTACACAAAGACAGAGTCACAAGGATAGGGGCATAAATGTTTTCTTGAATTTCTGCGTATGGTGATTGTTCCAAATGATCCTATAAATTTCACCTAACTAGGATGTTTATGGTAAGAGCTTCCATTAGGGGTGGATAGCCACATATATCTCGATCTTCATTATATGTAAACTATGGTGAGTTTGCAACAATTTCCTTGTCTATTTTCTTATCCAGATTCTCACTAAGGCATACGAATCATAATGTACCCAAGGATATAAATTTTCAAGGTCATCGCGGGTCCAATATCTTGCCTTAATTAGAATCTAGTATATTAAAAGGAAGGTGACTATTTTTTTATCCTGGCTTCTATGCCTTGATGCCTAAGTCTATTTCTAACATTTCAATAAAATATAGTATTCATATTATCATAATATCAGTGGGTATTGTTTGGGATGGAGAGCTGGGCGACGGCCGGCCTGTGCATGTTAGCTATTGTGTTTACCCGCATGCATGAAGGGGTGGGCTCAGTTTTTGTGGTGTGGGGGTGGGTTTTTGGTGGTTGCAGTGTGTTGTGCAGCGTCTCCCTTGCAGTTGGGCCCAGGTTACAGGGTCTGTTTTGGTTTTTTTCTTGCAAATTTGCTTGGTGTTAACATAGGGTTTGGTGAGAGCAGAAAGATCTATAAAAGTTAAATAAAATCAAGCCCATCTAGCAAGGGAGTTTGTCTGTTGGGCTCTGATGGTCGCAAATGGGGTTTCCAAGAGTCTCATTCTTGCTAGAGCCTTAGCTGGCGGTGGATCTTCTCTCGGGGTGAGCTCACAGGCGAAGGAGACATTTTATGTTGGAGAGAGTTTGAAGTTGAATAACATTAATGGCTGCCTTCTGCGTAGCCTAGATTGGCCTATGCTGGTTATCCTTCTGGAGATAGTAATGGAAGATGTGGACTATTTGACCAAACATGCATTGATATGCAATTTTCTTGGTATCCAGATTTCTCTATCGGATATGGATATTATGTTGGTTGGTAATAGCTACTTTTTGGTGGCTTTCTCTTACATGTTAGATCGGGACCAGGTCTTTGAGGGAGGCCCATATTTTTATGACCGTGTGGGACTTTTTGTCAAACCTTGGCATACGGGTTTCAACTCTACTGAGGATCACCCTTCGAGGGTTCCTGTTTGGGTCCGCCTATCGAGGCTTCCTTTAGAGTTTTGGTGCGAGGGTATCCTTTGACAGATTGTTTCTTTGCATGGGAAGCTGACTATAGCACATCAATCACTGGATAAAAAGGTTATTTCTTATGCCCATATTTGTGTTGAAATTGATTTAAATAATCCTTTGCCAAATTCTTTGGAAATTTGCCTAGGCTCTTCTTCTTGGATTCAGCAGCTAGACTATGAATCCCTTCCCTTCCGATGCCACATTTGTCATGAGTATGGTCATTTACAGTGCCAATGCCCTCAAACCTCTAAAGGTAATGGTACTCCTGGTGGGTTCTCAGGCCTAAGGATGGCTAATGATGGTAAAGGGAATGGTCAAACTGTTAGTACTGGAAAAGGGAAAGTTTAGATTGATAGTACTAGTAAAGGGAAAGCTCAGATGAACACTTCAAGTCAAGGGCAAGGGCCAACTAACACTATCGATCTTAATAAGGATGGTTTCATCCCTTCTCACAACCGTGCTAAGGGAAGGGGTCAGAAGTGACCTCATCTAGATCGACAAGTGGACTTAGGGTTCAATCGATTTGAGGTGCTAGACAACATGGTCATAGAAGAAGGCATTCTTGCAGATGCTCAGTGTGGGGTTACTAGCTTAGATGGGAGGAGTTCTATTCTTAATGGCAACCAGGATGTTGTAGTTCAGTAGAAGCCAAAGACCCCTATTGGCCCTGAGTTTGGTGCCCTTGTGGTTTCTCCTGCTCCACAGGAAAAGGATATTCTTCTGGCAGATTTGGTCAAGGATGTGTTTTCCTCTGGTAAAGGAAAGGGATCTTCTCTTGATTTGGGCCTGATGCAAAGATTGTTTAAGAAAGTCTCTTTTTCTACTCCCTCAAGAGCTGGGCGAAACTAGGATCAGGAAAAAATTAAACTTACAGGAGATTTATTGGTAGAGTCTGGGGCTGTAAAGACCATGGATGAACATTTCCCCCACTCTACTCAATGATTATTCTCTCATGGAATGTGAGGGGGTTGAATAGCATCCCCAGACAAAAATTTATTCATGAGCTGGTGGTTGATCATTCTCCAGATATCCTTTGTATCTAGGAGACCAAGCTTTTAGTGGATTCTATGTTTAGATGTGCTCATAATATTTGGTTTCTAGGGCAATGTCAATGTGTTGGTGCTTTGGGGAGCTCTGGTGGTCTTGCCATTTGTTGGGATCCTAGGAAATTTACGCCTCTCTACTGGATCTCTTGCCACTCGGCTCTCTCAATGGTGGCCTCTTCTCTAGAAACTAGAGAGATGATTCTTGTTACTAATGTGTATGCCCCTATTGATCTCACTAGAAAGATTAAGCTCTGGGCACATATTAGGCCTGTCAGAAGTTGTCACCCATTCTTTCCTTGGATTGTTACTGGGGATTTCAACTTTGTCATTAGTCTGGAGGAGAAGTGGGGTGGGCTGGCTCGTTTGGGTCCTTCTTCTGAGATTCTTCAATAAAATATGGATCTCTTACATCTCTCTGATGTCAAACCTCTTAATGGGTTCTTTACATGGAACAATAAAAGGGTTGGAGATGATGCCATCTCAGAACGCTTGGAGAGGTTCTTAGTTTCTTGCTTTTGGAATTGTGGCTCTCTTTCTCTCTCTTCTAAAATTCTTGATTGGAGAGGCTCTGACCACTGACCTATTAAGCTCATGGCTATTTATATTTTCATCCCCAAGAAGCCTCCCTTTAAGTTCCATCTAACGTGGCTTTGAGACTCTTCTCTCCATGACTTAATGGCTCACTGGTGGAGACAGGGTAGCCCTGCCTATGGCACTGCTATGTTCTCCTTCTCTAAAAAATTACAGCATGTCAAAAGGAAGTTGAAGAATTGGAACAAGACCTATTTTGGTAATCTCCACATCATGAAGAAGAGGGCTCAGGATTGTTTGGATGTTATTACTAGGAAGATTTGGGATTTGGGTTTTTCTGAAGCTCTTGGCATAGCGAAATCCCAAGCTTCTAGTGATTTAGCAGAGTGGGACATTAGAGAAGAAATTTATTGGAAACAGAAGGCTTGAGTTGACTGGCTTCAAGAAGGAGACAAGAACACCACATTTTTCCATGAATTTGTGCAGGCTCGACATAATAGGAGTTACATTTCTTCTCTTGTTACTTCTGATGGTATGCATCTGACCTCCTCTCAATCTATGTCTAGGGAAGCTATTCAATTTTACACTGCTCTCTTTTCTGATGACTTGCCTCCAACAGAGATTGAGGAGAATATGATCTTGTCATGTATTCCCTTTGTTGTGACCAGGGAGATGAATGACTCTCTTATGTGGTCAATTTGTATGTCTGACTTGGAGGAGGTGGTCTTCAGCTTGTGTAAGGGTAAAGCTACAGGGCCTGATGGCTTCCCTATTGAATTATTCCAGGAATTTTGGGATATTATCAATCAAGACTTTTTGGAGGTGGTTTAGGAGTCATATTCTAACAAAGATATGCTCCAGGCTTTGAATGCTACTATCCTAGTCCTTATTCTGAAGAAGGAAGAGGCTAATCAGCTGGACTTCTTTTGGCCCATTGCTCTATGTAATGTGGTCTATGAAATCATTACTAAACTCCTAGCGGAGAGGCTCAAAGTTTGGCTTCCCATGGTTATCTCTGAGGAACAAGGGGGTTTTGTGGCTGGAAAACAAATTTTGGATGGGGGGTTTATTACTTCTGAAGCCATTCACTCTATGTGTACTTCTAGAGAGTGTACCATGTTCATCAAGCTCGATATGGCTAAGGCTTATGACAGAGTCAATTGGGGTTTCTTGCGGAAAGTTCTTATGGCTTTTGGCTTCAGTCAGGAATGGGTTAGCTGGGTTTGGAGTTGTGTTACTACTCCCTCCTTCTCAGTCCTTCTTAATGGAGAACCATCTGAGTTATTTGGGGCCTCTAGGGGTCTTCGTCAGGGAGATCCTCTTTCTCCTTATTTGTTTATCATTGTGGCTGAGGGACTTGGCAGAATTATCAATTCTCATGTATCCCAAAATCTGGTTCAGGGCTAACAATGGGGAAATGGTTTGCCCACTCTTTCCCACCTCCAGTTTGATGATGACATGGCCCTTGCTAGGAGAACTCAGATTCGGGAAGCTGAAGCCTTTCAGCTCACTTTGGATACTTATTTAGCTACCTCAGGTCAGAAAATCAATGACCACAAGTCCTCTATTTTTTTCTTCAACACTCCTGAGCCTATTCAATGGAGGATTGCTAATATCTCAAGATTTTAGATTGAGACTCTCCCTCTAACTTACCTGGGTGTCCCTATTATGGTGGGAAGACAGCCCAGGCTTTTCTGGCAGAGCTTGCTTGATAAGATTCGACAAAAAGTCAACCATTGGACTCATAGGTGGCTCTCTACTGCTGGCAGGGTGAATCTCCTACAATCTATGATTCAGGCTCTTCCTATATACAGAAGCATGGTTCAGGCTGCCCCGACGTATTTTATTAAGGAATTTGATGCTCTTTCTCGCCAATTTCTTTGGAGTGGCAATTTGCAAAAATCTAAATGGAGCCTCATCAATTGGGATACTATCTGCAGGCCAAAAAGTGAAGGAGGCCTCAGGCTTTGTTTGGCTATCTTATGCAGTCAAGCTCTTGCTGCCAAGTTCTATTGGCATTGGTACTCCAGTCAGTCTCAGCTTTGGGCCCATAATCTGTCACACAAGTATTTACGTGGCGTTGAACCTTCCGATGTTTCCAGGTTTCCTCTTGAGGGAAGAGGCTCTATGGTGTGGAATACCCTTAAGATTGGTGCTCACTTGGTAAAGAGAAGTCTTTTTTGGATCTATAACAGAGGCACTGAGGCTCTATTTTGGAGTGATTCCTAGAATGGGCATCCTCCTCTCTTGTTCTCTCATCCACACTTATAGCCTCTTTGTGATCTTTTCCTTTCTGCTAGTTGGAATAAGGTGGCTCATTATAAGGAGGCTCATAACTTGGGCCTTGTTGTTGGTTACAAATGGAAGAATTCTTCTAATTGGTTGTCAGGCGGCTCTCTGGGGGATTGGTTGGAGCTTTCTCAGATCTTGGCTTCTCGGGAGTGTAGCTTTTTGTAGGAACTTGATGCTTTGGCTTGGGGAGGTGCTTCTTCTAGCAAGTATTCTATTTCTTCAGGGTACCTTGCACTAACTAAGTGACTATTTGGCGAGGTGGAGGTTTCTTGGTGGAGGAAAGCTTGGAATAGCTTTTCTTGGCCTAAGTGTAACTTTTTCCTCTGGATTCCAGTTTACAATCACTATCTTACTTAAGAGGATATTTGCAAGAGAGGCTTCCAGGGGCCCTCCATCTATGTCTTATTCCGCAATAGTGAAGAGACTGCCTCCCACCTTTTTTTCTAGTGCTCCTTTGCCAAGCAGATTTGGCACTTCTTGTGGGGTGTGTGGGGATGCTCGTGCTGGCATGTTTCTTCCTTGTTTGAGTTCTGGGACCGCCTGGGCCATCCCCCTTCCAAAACCTCTTTTCTTCAGGTTGCTTGGACTATTGGCCCTTCCTTTATTTTATGGCATGTTTGGCTTGAGAGAAATAGGAGGATCTTTCATGATGTGCAGCTGGGGATTAGGCACCTGTGGGGGAAAATTGCTCATTCTATTCATGAAACACTCATGGAAAAAAGTGACTTTTATGGAGGTTTGGACCTGAGAGATGCTATTATTTACTCACGCCTTTCCTTTCCTCTTCAGGGCGATGCCCCCTCTCAGCCCCACAGACACGCTGGGAATAGATCCAGGAAGCGCTCTCAATGTGTTAACCGTGAGGGGCATTAGACTCCTCCCCAGTCTAGAGTTCTTAAAATCAACACTGATGGTTCTTCTTGGGGAAATCCTGGACCGGTTGGCATTGGGGGAGTTGGGTGTGATAGCTCTGGTGATGTTCAGTTTCTATTCTCTATCTACAAGGGTTACCATACAAATAACCTCATGGAAGCCCTTGCTATCTTGGTTGTACTGGAACAGTGTTGTCAACATGGCTGGAGAAGAATTACCTGTGAGACAGACTCACAGGTGGTAGTGAATTTATTAAATAGAAAAAACCTTGTGGATGTGGATTGGCATTTGGCTCAGGTTATTCAACAGATCATCTAGTTATACAATTCTCTGGAATCTGTCTTTTATGCATATCCCTCTAGAGTGGAACGGTGTGGCTGATTGCTTGTCTAAATGGGCTTCTAAGCATGTGCTGGATTAGAATATTGTTGATCATAGGATGCTTCCCCCTAATTTATCTTATAAGCTAGTTCAACTTGTTGACCAGGATAAAGCTCTTTAGTGCTCCGTATTTCCTTTATTGTTTTGTACTCTTTGGTCTTCAATAAAAATTTTACCCCTCTTTTAGTTTAATATTAGTGGGTATTAGTGATGGTTGTACTATTAGATGGTATCCATTCCAAAACCGCACAATGATGATAAAAAGCTATATATTTGCTAATCAGTGACAAAGTCCTAAAAGTCTGCATATAGCTACATTTTAGAGATTGCATGGTGCATTTATAAACAGCAATAACAACATGAGAAATTTTGTGCTAAAAAATGGTTTCTATCTTCTTCTAACAAATCAAGTTAATTACATCATCTATATTACTGATATCAAATATCGTTACATATCCATAGCATACATTTTGCATTCATTGAAAAACAAAAATAGGAAAATACAAAAATAAAGCATCCATGTATTGCCTTTTTACTTCTACATCCTAAGTGCATCCATACATCTATCAAAAAGAAACATACATTTGCATTTTCACATTAGTATCATTTATAACATATTTATATCAGTAATGACTCCTCACATCCCAATCATAAAATGATGTTATCATCTACGAACTAACTCATCAAGAGATCAAGATATCATCACATGTGCAAAAGATACATTTACCACATCTATGAAAGCAAAAAGAACTCATGAAACATGTCAAAATCCAGCAAGTGCATCAGATATATATCATCATAAACATGGTACAAATCAATGCATAAAGTGTATCAGAAAGCATAAAGTGTATCGGTGAGCATAAAGAGTATCAGTACGCCAAAAAAGAATCAGATATATGTATGAATGTAATATACAAAAGAGGGGATCTCAGCAGGATCCAGATATACATGTCTGATCTCAAAATGCGCTATCAAAAAGATACAAAAATTGTAGCTCTGTCCCGCCCCCTCTCCCTGGTCAGGAGGAGGAGGAGGAGGAGGTGCTAATGGAGGAGGCATGGCCCCATTTGACTGCTAGGCCACTCAAGAAAATGAAGGATCTCTTTGTCCCTTTGGAACTATTGCGTGATAAAGGGTGTAATAGTATGTAGCCCTCTATCCCTGATGGACTATTGTCTAGGCCTGTGCATCCCTCTCCGCCCTCAGTCTCTCCATCTACCTATCCCTGTCTATAAGCAAAGCATCTGATATGGCCAGCCTAGACTCTGCTACTATGACTCTGGCCTCCAAGGTTGTAATCTGAGCTCAGAGCTACTCCCTCTCTTGCTCACATCATGATAAAGGATCTCCATCCCAACCTGCATCCTGATCTTGTGGCCTCTCTGGTGGTCCCTGCCGTCGCTACCTCTACTGGTCCCCAGTCAGGAGTGGACCAGTATCTCTCTGCGGGGCCACAAATCTAAACCTCTGCCATTTTATCTTCCCACTACCACCGTCACAGCCCCCATGTCTCTCTAAACCCCTATCTCTGCCTCCTCTACCCCTGATGGGTCGATCATCAGGATCGTAATCAAGTGGCTCCTCTATGTGAAGGATGATCTCCTCAGGCACAGTGAATCACAGAAATGGATGTTGGAGCATCTCGGCAGCATACCCATTAGAAACACCTGTATCCTCAACATCTGGGTGAAGGTCCCAGTCTACTGCTACCATATCTTAGATCTCCTGGTGAACAGTCTCATATGTCAGCTGAGCACCCCATAGAGGTGTCTCATCTCTAGTATGCGCATAAATAGTAATATCCTCAGTACGGCCCTGTCGTCGGCCATACTGTCTCAGAACTCTGGTGATCATGAAGCACTCTATGATGTACCGCATCCAGCCAATCAGATATCTTATCTGACATAAAAATGGTACCTGTCAGGCATCAAAAGTCCAGATCTCATAGTCTTGGTATGGTCGCCACATGACCTCTCTCATATCATAGAATAATTGATGCCAATACTTGACCTTGCCTAGATGGGGCTGCTGTAAAAGGCCTACATACATATACAAGTAGGGCTGCTCAGGTGCCCTCTATCTATCAACAATCAGTCGTGTCATAGGGATGTGCTCCCAGGCCTAAATCTATAGAATAAGAATCCCCACAGTCATACTTCAGGTGTGATGGTACACGATCTCGTGGAGCTCTCTGTACATATGGGCTAGTATATAGCTCCCCCAGGAAAAATGTTGGTGGTGGATGATCATTTGCTCCACCATGCTCACCCAGCCAACCAAGAATCCATGCTGACCTTTATCTGGCATGAGGATGCCGCCTACTAAGCCTGCTAAGTACACAGCTAGTTGATCATAGTGATCGGCCATGTAGTCCCATGACAAGTATCTCTTGTCTATGGTATCATCTTGGAAGAATCAGCATGTAGTACCGATCACCACACCAGCTCTAGACTCAAAGAACACCTCATGTCCAACCATGGGTACACAGAGTATCCTCCAGACATCCTCCGAAATCACAGTGATCTCTACTGTCAGTAGGTGAAAGGTGTTGTGCTCAGAATGCCATCTCTCAGTCAGAGCAGTCAACAACCCACGATTTACCCCAATCTCAGGTAAACCTATCAAGGAACACAATCCACATCGGATCATGGTCATCTACTCATCATCTGACAATCAGCCAGACAATTCAAGTACACATGCTGGATAAGTGCCACGAAAAGTGACTACCTCAAACTGAGCCTATTTAGGGACACAATGGCTATACATCAGTACCTTATCTACAAAGCAGGGTAGACTCCTAAGCAACTAAGTCATTTACAGTTCACAGGACACAAACAAATCAACACAATTTAAAAATCTAAGTCTTCTACCAGATGCGATCCTGGAAATACAGGATGCGATGGCGTATATGGGATGTGATTCTCAAAAAATGGGATGCGATCCTAAACGCTGGGTACGATCCCCAGCAACAAGGATGTGATCCCCTGATGGATTTTAACTAAAAACAAGACAAAATCATTCACACTAGATGTAATCCAAGAAAACTCGGATGCGACCCAGAAATCTGGAAAAACTGGATACAATCCAGGAAAAATCAGATGCGAGTCGGGATTGACAAGATGTGATCTGGAATCTCGGATGCGATCCTACATTCAACTATCTCTAAAACACACAAAAATGCATAAAATTGAAAATTGCAAAATTCACAGGGTAGTTTATCAAGCACTTACCGGTGGTGGGTAGTCGGTTGGTTGCTGATGTCAGCGGCTCATCTCGAAACGGTGCTTCCTCATGGGGACTACCATTTTCTCTGTAGAGCTCTCTAAATTTCTATGGAGGAAAGTGAAAATGAATAGTGAAATGGTAATTTTAGAGGCTTATATGGGTCTTTTGAGATATTTAGGGGTTTCAAAACTCCTTCCAGACACCTACAACTTCATTTACGTTCTCTTTCTTATCAATCGGGAACCAAATCAAAGGTCCCTATGATATTTTCAGTAGCACAGTGCCATTTTTATGACACTTTCAAAAATTACAAAATTACTTCATTTATTCCAAAAATAAGTCGACACTGCACATTTTATCATACATCTTGGTCTAAACATCATTTTATCAGCCTTCTCACTCACATTTTCACATAATTATCTTGGTAATCGTGAGTTTATTTTAAAACACACCTTCTTCTACTTCGTTGTTTCTTATCCTAACCGCTTCCTGCAAGTGATACACCATTTCGAATGAGGGATTTATTCTTTTTTCTTTGATTTCATTCCCGAGGGGGCATGATCACACTATCATCAATTAAAGTTTTGCTTGAAACAACATTAAAATGACTTCGTAATCAAACAAACTAGGGGCATGACAGTTTCCTTGACTAAGTCAGAACTGTTGGATAGAAAGATTTGGTTCTCATAAGTTGGATATCTTGTGTTTCCTCATTTTTAAAAGATTTTTATTAAAGCTCCTGGCAGCTTCTTACTGATTTTCGAATGACAACCAAGTTCAGAATCAGTATTATCAATTTTTGGAAGACAACCAAGTTCAGAATTGGTATCTTTAAAATCTTTTATTGATCTTTGGATGACAACCAAGTTTAAAATCAATTCTATTAGTTTTGTTCAATCAAGTGCGAGACTGATCTCATCATCATTTCATTTGACAACCAAGAATAAAATTCTCAAACTTTCTGAAGTCAAAGTCAAAAACTTTCTTTGAATCAATGCGCTGCTCGCACATCAATTCAAAGAGGGGAAAAGGTAACCACCTAAATTTGGTATGTTTTAACTATGGACCCTATTTGCCCTAAGTGTGGTCATACCCTTGATTATGTGCAAACGACCCTGTTACTGCTTGGCATAATTCTCTCTCTCAATTTAATGTCCTAGGTGATTTTTATCACTAAATTATATTAACTATTATAGCCATACAATTCAAATCAATTTAAACCAATAAAATCATATCAAATTCAAACATGGCTATAGTATTTAATTATAAAGGAATTAAATAAATCCTTACATCAATTACCCACTTGCAAAATAACCCATTCCCCTAGCCTATTTAATTTAATTAAAATGGCTATAGTCCCCTAATTATTAAAAAAGAATTAAATTGTTTAAATAATTAGTTTCCTATTTTTGAATGAATTAAATAAGTTTAATTCATTTAAATAATATTCTCTTAAACCCCAACCTAACCTATCTCAACCACTTCTACCCTGGGTTCTAACCCTTCTCAACCCATTCACCCTTGCTAATCTAAATCTAAATCTTAATTCTACCCTAACCCACCTCCTAATGTTGTCACATTCCATTAAGAAATGATTAACAACTCCACCCACTTGAGAAAGTCATGGGATCTCAAGATTCCTTTCTCAAGGTCCACCTTCTCAAGCTTGACCCTTAAACCCTTCCCATGCTTCTTTAAGGCCTTCATTAATAAGAAGACCTTAAGCCTCTGTCTCTCCCATGCCTTATTAATGCCTTGGGAATTAATGCTTCTTACACCTCCATTAATGAGTCTCCCAACTCATTAATTCACCTTGTCCCCCCTCTCTCTCTCCCATTCTTCTATATTTATAGAAGCCATTTTTTAGAGTAAAAGAGCCTTCACCTTAGATCAAAAATACATTGTTATGCTGTTGGATTAACTCTAGACTAGTATTCCATTCTTATTTCATGCTTTTCCATTGTTATTATTCACATGCTTAGACCTAGAGTGCTTGTTTATTATCTTTTTAGCTTGTTCTAAACTAAAAATCCTTCATGCTAGGTTGTATTTGTCATTGATTGTAGCATATTCTGAGGGCTAATATGTTACCAATCACACTCCTCCTAGTTAGAAGGCAATAGGTTGATATTGGGTGGTTTTTCATGTTTGTCTAACCATTTCGTGCTAATGCAATGACTTATTGAGTGTTTGTGTCTTTCTTAACAGGTTCCCAAATACACACTCACATTGCCATTGACTGAGATTGTCTTTCCAAATGCAAACAAAGTTAAATCACCCAAAACTAAGAGAGGTTTTTGTAGACCTCTGTATCACAATCCTGTATCCCTTGACAGTTTGTTGATACCTCTCATGAGGTCTGAGATACAAGCCTTGGAAAATCACTGCCCAATCGTGCTTAATGCACCTTGGGGACAATTGGGTCAAGCGTGGTCGTGAGTGTTCCAATGACTCTGTGGGTGGAATGGGATTTTCACTAGCATTTACCCAACCAACCAGAGCTGATGGAGTAGACACTTTGATTCCAAGATGGACGGTTTGAAATATACACTACGGAGCTACTTTCAACTGACCCTCATTGCAAGTTTTGGCATCGACTGAGATTTCCTTGTGAAACACAAATGAAGTCAAATCGCCCAAAAATAAGAGAGGTTTTTGTAGACCTCAGCAACATGATCCTATAGCCCTTCATAGTTTGTGGATACCTCTCACAAGGTTCGAGATACAAGCCTTGGAAAATCGCTGCTCAATCATGCTTAATGCACCTTGGGGACACTTGGTTCAAGCGTGGTCGCGAGTGTTCCAGTGACTCCATGGTGGAATGGGGTTGTCACTAGAATTTACCTAGCCAACCAAAGCTGATGGAGTAGATGATTCAATTCTAGGACAGACGGTTTGAAATATACACTACGGAGCTAATTTCAACTGACCCTCATTGCAAGTTTTGACATCGACTGAGATTTCCTTACGAAACACAAACGAAGTCAAATCACCCAAAACTGAGAGAGATTTTTGTAGACCTTGGCAACATGATCTTGTAGCCCCTGATAGTTTTGCAATATGTCTCACAATGTCCAAGATACGAGCCTTGGAATATCGCTACCCAATCGTGCTTAGTGCACCTTGGGGACACTTGGGTCGAGCGTGGTCGCGAGTGTTCCAGTGACTCCATGGGTGGAATGGGGTTGTCAATAGCATTTACCTGGCCAACCAAATCTGATGGCTTAGATGATTTGATGCCAAGAAGGACGGTTTGAAATATACACTACGGAGCTACTTTCAACTAACCCTCATTGCAAGTTTTGGCATCGACTGAGATTTCCTTACGAAACGTAAAAAAAGTCAAATCTCCCAAAACTAAGAGTGGTTTTTGTAGACCTCGGTAACATGATCTTGTATCCTCTGAAAATTTGTCGATACCTCTTATGAGGTTTGAGATATGAGCCTTGGAAAATTGCTGCCCAATCGTGCTTAGTGCACCTTGGGGACACTTGGGTTGAGCGTGGTCGCGAGTGTTCTAGTGACTCCATGGGTGGAATGGGGTCATCACTAGTGTTTACCCGACCAACCAGAGCTGATGGAGTAGACACTTTGATGCTAGAATAGATGGTTTAAAATATACACTACGAAGCTACTTTCAACGGACCCTCACTGCAAGTTTTGACATCTACTGAGATTGCCTTGCCAAATGAAAACAAAGTCAAATTGCTCAAAAATGAGAGAGATTTTTGTAGACCTCAGCAACACAATCTTGTAGCCTCTGAAATTTTGTCAATACCTCTCAGGATGTCCAAGATATGAGCCTTGTAATATCAATGCCCAATCGTGCTTAGTGCACGTTGGCGACACTTGGGTCAAGCGTTGTCGTGAGTGTTCTAGTGACTCCGTGGGTGGAATGGGGTTGTCACTAGAATTTTTCTAGCCAACCGGAGCCGATGGAGTAGGTGATTGGATTCTAGGACAGACGGTTTGAAATATACACTATGGAGCTATTTTCAATTGACCCTCACTGCAAGTTATGATGTAGAGGCTTGGAGAACTCCACAAATTGAACAACAAGACTCCACACCTTTGTAAAAGAATCCTAAGGTCTCATCGTATACCGAAGGGATTCCTCTTTCTCAAAGAGGTCAAATGACTTCAAAATGACACAAGGCTAACCACAAGACTTCCTAGGGTCCTAACAAACTCCAAACAACTTGTCTTGACAAGTTACAAGTGCATGATATGTGAATTTGAAAGACTAGTCAACACCTATTGATGAAAATAATATCCTTAAAGCATCAGAAAAAATAATCAAACTTGTAATAATTCAAACCATGCAAATGACATAAGTAAATAATTAAAAATTATGAGTTTTCATTGCCTATTTTTTAAAAAGTCATACTTAAATCCCTTGTTGGCACTATTGGCCACGGATACATGATTGTTACAAATTATCATTATAGGCTTCAAAAGATCTCAATTAACCATTAAGGATTCTTTTATCCTTCTATCTCTGATTGGATCCATGTTGACCCTAGGTGTCTTCATAGGTGCTCCTGCACAAGTTACAATCCACATACAA
>MU228231.1:544898-557453 GCA_018584345.1 Thuja plicata
TTATATTTATTATCCATTGCATATGTCCATCTACCAAGAAGTCCTCTAAATCATATCAAAAAATTGTGATGACTAAGGATATAGCATTGTAGGACATCCCCAAGTAAATGCCCTTAGTATGGTACACGAGCACTAAATTTGTTGCTCTTATTGTAGTGAAGCGCATATTCCAAGTTTAATTCACATTGATATCAAAATTCTAGGATGTTGGAATACTTCATATTTTTACACAATGACAAAAAATCCCAGATTATTTTTCAATGTGTGTTTAGGCATTATCAAATTACATCCCATAAATATTTCAAATATATTTTGTCCATGTTAGGATGTTTTCCTGAACCTCTTTTTAAAATCTTTTTGCAGAGCTCCAATGACAGCTTTCTTCATGTTTCAGAGGGCTTTGGATTCTTTTTTTGCGTGATCAGGTTGCAGAGGGATGTTGAAGCAATGTTGAGTTTCCTTTTGCTTGCATCTGTGGAGTCAGAATGGTCAGAGCAGTCATGGTGCTTCGTTGTTTCTTTTTTGTTTAAAAATACTCTAAATCTTTTATCCCACAATGGCTGTGGGGTGAGGAAATTTGATATTTTATATCCCAACACTCAATAGTTAAGTGTCTAAAAGGCACGAGCCTTTTGGCAGACGGTTCAGTGGACGGACGGTGACGTAGGCAGACAGAAAGGATGTTTTGGTGGGCCCGTGTCAGAGAGCACTCGAGTGATCTGGTCGAGGAAATGACAGGTGTCAATAGAGAATTGTGACGCAATCCTAGACATGAGAGGTCTAGTCAGATCACGTAATGGCGTGGGTGCTAACATGTGGCAGATTGACAGGTGGCAGCGCCAAGTAAGTTGATGAGGTGGCCAAAGCCTAGCAAATCAGGTGGTGCCATGTAGCACAGGCGGCGAGGTAAATGATGGGATCTGTTAGGTGGATCAAATGAAAGGGTGATGCGTGGAAGCATCGGTAGAGGTGAAGATGGTAAAAGGAGATCATGATCTGATGGTGTTTTGCCATTGCGTGAAGGAAAGATTCAAGGAAGATATGCACCGCGCGATGAAAAAAATTGTGACACGCGTCCAGGTCAGCGATAGGAAGTGTGGGGCTTATGTGCGGGGGTTAAGGGACATGTGTTTCTGAGGCCCAATGGAGAGGTTCCACATGGAGGTCAAATAGGAGTTGACTGGGTTAAGTAAATTTATTTATCTTTTACTTATGTCCCAAATGACTAAATCTCATCAACAACTATGTTTTAAAAGTTGATAAAGTTGAAATCTTGGTCGTTGATGTCTTTTTTGGTGGTGCCATCTGTGACCTTTTTAAACATAAATTCAATTTTTTAAATATTTACCCCAGGGTGTTCATACTAGAAAACAAATTTTTTGTCTTAGAGCGCCATTAATGCTTCGATCTGATCTTTTGGATCATATGTACACACCTATAGAGCCTTATTTGGATGGATATCTGATAATGCTAAGTGTATTGATGTGAAAAATTATACAATTGGGGTTGCTGATTAGATTGATACACCTAGGCGCCGCCTGGTATTTTCTTCATTTATGAGAGCATTTCTTGGTGTCATGCCTTCAACTTTCTTCGACCTCAAAGTACTGTTTTCACAACCAAGGAGCATTATTATTGTTTTCATATCTAATTTGCATAGGGTAATGAGAATAATTTAGGGTTTTAGCTTAATTAAAGAATTAAATATTTGCATTGATGGTTGTAACCCTAACCCTAAAATGGTTTGATGCTTGTTTCATTCTAGTTATTATAAAAGGAATATTCAAGATCATTGAAGGGCGCTGGAGAATTGGGAGAAATATTGAAAAAGCATTAGGCTTATATTTTATTTCCAGTCTAGGATATAGCAAATGTAATTTTAGATTGTGTCAAGATAGAATTGAAGGTTGTTGGATCTTTTGCATATTGTCATATTGCATATTTCCTTGTCATAAGTTGATTCAGGCACTAGCTTCATTACACTTAATATAAGTTATTTCATAATTGAGTCTCTCCTTTGTACTATCTATGAGTTGTAAGTTTTCTGGCTTACTGTATAATCCTTGCTTATGCATATGTGTACTCCATAGGTATTTGATCTTAGGTCAAACTAAAATCCTTTGGATATTACATTGATTCTATCTGGATATCTATTTGAGGATCTTGTAGTGAGTAATCTGAGAGCTTCTTATGGTTATGGCTTTAAATCTTTACCAATAAGATGTTCTAGCTTTAGTATTGTATTTAGGATTTAGCCCAATGGATAAGGCACTACTCTAGAATTGTTATTTCTATTAAGATACATATCTAAATGGTTTGGCTATATTCTGTCCCTAAGATAATCAAACTCATAACCAAATTCTTTACTTTTTAGTTTTTGTTCTTCTTATCCCAACCATGGTAGTGGAGAGTCAATGAATGCTAGGTTGGCATTTAGTACTTACAATTTATCTATTATTCAAATCTAGAAGTAATAGGTGTTGTAAGAAATTGAGTTTAGTCTTGATTAGGTGTACCCACCTTGGTTGTGTAGAGCCAGAAGTGCAGAGGGTAGTCTTTTTCCTATAGTTGGTCCAGTTGTCTTTGAGAGCTTCCATACTTGGAGCTAACCACTCCTAACATCAGTATCAAGGAATATTGGTAGATTTAGTTAGCATAACAGTTTTAAACACCAACAAGATGGTGAATCTACTAGGGAAAGTGCAATAAATTATCATAATTAGCCAATAAGTTGATCATTGGAAGCATAGAGTTACTCAAGCTTGGTCCTTTGTCATTGTTTTATCTTGAAGAGTTATCTAGTTGCATTTATTCATATTTGTTAGTGTTGTGACCCCAAAAACTACTGTTGGGTGGCGACTCTGAGTATCTCTGCAGCAGTGCTAAGTATTAAAATAATTTTGTCACACACTTGCCATTTTGAGTTATAGAGGCACCAAATCCTGGTTAAAGAAGCATCCTGAAGAGAGGTTGGGAAATGATTTCCCAACTACATCCAAGTTTGATCAGCCTAGTAGAGAAAGGGATATCACAGGTACCCCTCAAGATGAAAGACAAAGGGAAGATATTAGGGAAGAAAGACCAGTCCACCATAGTCATGAAGGAAATGCATCAAAATATGAAGAGGTTGTGGATGATAAACTAGGTACTTATGGAGATTATAGTTCTCTTGATGAAAGAGAGGAAGAAGAATTTATTTCTACTCTTCCAGATCTTGATAGTATGGCTGCAAAACTTGCTGAAGTAGAAAGAAGAATCCAAAATAAAGTGATTATTAGACAAAAAAGAGAAAAGAAAAAGGAAAATGAGATCAGATAGGATCAAGTTTTTCTTGAACAAAGAATGAGGAAGCTGTTAGAGTTAGAGGCAATGAATTATGTTGAAAAGCCTCATAATTTTGAAGAGGAACCTGTCATTCAAGTGATGAATCATCAAGGCCCTAAAGACAAGGGAAAACAAGGAATGGCATGGGTTAAAATAAATGAGCCCAAAGGTTTCAAGGTCATAGTAGATCAGATGTCTAAATTGGACATGGATCTTGAAAGAGCTAGAGTTGAAAAGGAGATCATAGCTAAAGAACTTAAAAAAGCAAAATTGGAGGCTGCTGCTTTGGAAATGAAGAAGGCTGATTTTCTTAGACAAACAACAAGGATTTTTCATCTTGGTGCTGAAGCAGCTACAACATCAAATACTAAAGCCTCTACTTCTCAAGACAACACTACATTTCAAGGAAATTCTACTAATGTAGAAAGGTACAAGCAATTTTCTTTTCATAATATTCATGGTTATCCTAATGAGGTTCCAAGTGTCATTAGAGATAAACTTCCTAGATTTGTTGGGAACAATGTAATCACATGTGAAGAACACTTAAAGAATTTTTCTAACATGATGGATGATTATGAAGTTATGGATGAGGATGTATTAATGAAACTTTTTGTTCAGTCCTTAGTGGAGGATGCTAGAGATTGGTTCAGAGGGTTACCCTATAATTTGGTAGGGTCAATGGATGAATTAATTAATTGTTTCAAAAAGAAATATGGTGATAAGACTAATGAAGGACTCATGTTTAATGAATTCAAAAATATAAAAAAGAATCAAAATGAAGATGTTGTAGGATTCAACATAAGATTTCAAAGAGCTATGCATAAACTTTTTAAGGTTATGAGACTTGATGATAAGGTTTGTCTAGCTACCTATCTTAATTCTTTTGATTCTAAGATGGGATACCTCCTAAGAGATAAGAAACCAAGGACTATAAGAGAATCTTATAAAATAACTATCAATATAGAAACAAATAGGAGGGTATCTAGAAACTTGGGTAGAAGAGATATTGGGAAGTTTGTTAAGAAGGACTCAGATAGATTTTCAAATGCTAAGCCTAAGGAAGAATTTAATATGAAGAAAATTCTAAATGCTATAAAAGATTTGAAACTAGAAGAGAATAAGAATCCAAGATCTCTAAATAATAATAGGCAATCCTACAATAATTTCAGTCAGCAACCTAGGATGTAGAACGACCCATACAATACCTAGTGGAAGGATGGCAAGCTCATTATTCCACAAAGGATAGAGAAGCCAAATAGAGATACCCCTGATCCTCTTTAGAGAAATTCAGCTAACAAGTGTAATGAGGATTATTGGTGTAATGATTGTGAATCCCCACATAACCTTGCCAGTTGTGTTGTTTCTTTGAAGATGTATCCAAGTCAGGCCCAACAAGAAAAGGAAGAGGAAGATGAACTATATGATGATGTTGGGAATGAAATGGCTTCTGCAGGTTTGAGAAGTGAAGATTCTGATGATCAATTTGAAGATCAAGATGTGCTTTCATCTGATGAAAAGGAAGCAGACATTGCTAAAATCAGATGTAATGCTGCAAGAGAAAAGGAGCCTTTTGTGGCCAGAAGATCTTTAGATGTAGAAAGGGCTAGAATTGCAAAAAAATTGGTTGCTCAAGCATAGAGTAAGTATAATATAAGAAATAAGATAGTTGGTAGTGCAGATGGTAGACCAGTTGTTATTCTTATTACAAATACAACAGCAAGCCCTAAGCTGACACCAGAGAAAGAAACAACTGCTGAGAATGTGAAAAGAATAAAGGTGAGAACAAAGGATAAACTAAGCAATCCAAGCATTGTTCATAAGATTAAATTAAAGACACCAGAGATGAATACCTCTTCTATTCCAAAAGATGCTAAAGGAGTTGAGCCTAGTTTGGATACTCAAAATAAGGATAGAAGTAGTATTACTACCAAGCCATACATTTCTAATATCAAGTATACTCTTGTTGACATGCGACAATTGATTTCACAGATCACAGTTAGGATGAATAGTGTTTATACTACAAGAGTCTTGAAATTAGAATTGGATGAGAAGAAGAAGAACAATAAGGAGAAATATGATACAAAGGGAAAGGAGTAAGATGAGATTGTTTTTAAGATCCCTCAAGTCTTCTTGAATACAACTCCTGTCACTCCTTCTGTGGGAGCTGTGGATCCCTTTTTCTTAACATTGATTATTAATGGCAAGATGCTTAAGAATTGCATGATTGATTCAGGAGCATCAAACATAGTCATGCCTATAGAAATAATGAAATCAATGGGATTGCAGGTAGATACTCCTCATGGGAGATGTCAAGAAATGGATTCAAGATAAGTGCATGTTATAGGTAATATTAAGGCTTTTCCTTATACACTTATTGCATTTCTAGAAAGGATATTGACAACGAGTGTCTTATGCCCTGCATACCCGTCCCTACATTTTGTAGGCAAAATGTTGGATCCCCCTTCTTTTCACTTTTTTCTCTTTCCTTTGTTTCCTTTTGCTTCCTTGTTTCCCCTCCAGGCTTTGCTGCTAGAGGGTTGTCATTTGTTTTTTCCCCCTTTTGTCTCTGGGACCCGGTCCCAGAGTTTGTTTGTTCTTTTGAGTCGGCCAGATTCTGGACTCTGGGATTCTCTGCCACCGTATCTTCTTTTTTGAGAAGATGGGGTTGCATGGAATCCCCGGGCCTGAGGTTCAGAGGTTTTCTTGTTCCAGAGTTTGCAAAAAGAATGCAACATTTTTCCCTAGGGGTATAAATAGAAGTTACCTGTCGTTTTCACATTTACCGTGATCAAGTACTTAGAGCGATTTACCAGAGCGATTAAGGAAAATTTGAAGTGATTAAGTGTGGATTGTTCTAGTGATTAGTAGAGATTAATGACATTAAACATGTGATTTGCGGTGTTTGTTTGTGGTGTTTGAAGGTTACTTCATTGCAAAGCTCCTCCCATGCTCATCTTCTTCACATTTTCTTCTTTCCAGGTAGGCTCTTGACTTTTTCCTTTCTAGTTTTCTGTTCTCTAGTTTTGTTTGTTTGTTTTCCTTTATTTTTTTTCACTGTCGTTGTCTAGTTTTTCCTCCCGTCACCTCCCATTGGTGGGATGGCTCTGCCAGAGGGTTGTTCGCCCTCTATGCAGCTGTATTTTAATGTAGGTGGTTGTAAAATTTGTATATACACTTTGTAAATTTTGTACATTGTTGTTGTTTAGTGTATATCTTGTATATTGTAGTAAGGTTGCTCTTAGGTGCCTGTAAATTTTGTATAATATGTAAATACTCTGTATATATTGTGTATATGTCCTTGTTGTTTTGTGAGCTACACTTCAACCCTCACAATGATTT
This sequence comes from Thuja plicata, assembly GCA_018584345.1. Taxonomy (NCBI): domain Eukaryota; kingdom Viridiplantae; phylum Streptophyta; class Pinopsida; order Cupressales; family Cupressaceae; genus Thuja; species Thuja plicata. Next base: position 551,562 of record MU228231.1, read on the forward strand.
GATCCTGTGTGTCAAGTGTATATCTTGTGTATATTCCTCCCTCTTGTCAAGTTCATCACACCCCATCATGTCTTAGAACACTTTGTCGAGCTCATCAGCATTCAAATCCTATCCCATCTGGCATTTATTTCATCTGTGTCAGCCCACTTGTCACCACTAATGCCATTACACCGCTTTTCATGTGACTACATGATGACCCACATCAGCCAAGTATGGCTCTCTTTCAATCACACTGACAATGGCTAGTATTTCCAGACTCTGGGTGTTGAGGAGCCCCTGGGTCTTCATTCCATATTTGTCACTTGGTCCAATACCCCAGAGCCCCAAAAGTGTATCAGAAATCCAATCCATGAACTTTAATATTCCAGGATTTGTGTCGATATGTGCTAACATTTTTTCAAGACAGGCACGAGATGGTGATGATTTCCCCAGATTTTGTAAGATTATTATTTCTATGATGATATGTATTGACAGTTCTCCAGTCTTAAGCTCAATCAAAATGTCTTAAGTAATCACTCCGCCTGATAGTTTGGAGCTACCTACTACCTCCACTCAAGCAGCCATGAAATCCAAGGTTGAAAAGATGTTGGCCAAGCTGCCACTGACCTCCAAGTTCCTGAAGGAGGGTGGTCTCATGGGTTCCAAGGTGGACTCCAAAGTGCAGGAGATAACAGATACAAAGCCCAAAATTTGGGTTGAAATGCAGGACTTAATTCAAGCCATATACAAGCTGAAGGTCGGTGGAGACAGTATGGTTACTCGCTTGGAAGCCTCTAGCATTATAAAGGCCATGAAATTTCCTTGTTTGGTACAATCACCGGAATCGATACTTCAACTGGAAACACTATACAATGCACCTACTCAGACTATCCTGCTTGTGGATCGCTGGCTGTTATAGTACCCAACAACAATTGTCAACCTGGACGCAACAACTTTTGCCTCAGGGCTGGGGATTCCACAGTTCAAAGGGTCCATCATTCTCACCCAGTCCAAATCATTGGAGGAGTTTGAGGAGGCTGCTCTCATCTCCTGACAATATCTCAACACTCAATGGCTGAAGTCCCCAAAGAGGGACCACAAAAAGATGAAATTGGAAATTCCCCGTGGGGATTTCAAGGAGCCCATTCAGGCGGGCATCATATTTCTATGCAGGATCTTCATATAGTCCCATGCCCGGGATTTATCAGCGTGGATGTACTACTTTTTTTAGTGCATCACCACCTGCAACCAAACTTTCAATTGGGTGACTATTATAGCCAATCACGTGGACACACAGCTGAAGGGCGTCATTCGGAGTTCCAAATTCTATATGACATCTTACGTACTATGGGCACTGGCCCAACAGAAACTAACATTTATGGGTTTAGGGATAGTGGGAGATCTTGGGAATGGGGTGGGCCAACTAACACCATGGGATCATTATCCCCAGATCCAGTGGGAGCTCAGTTTCCCAAATTTTTGTAGGGTAAATGATGTTTTCATTTACCACAATATCCTTACACTTACTCGGGACTCCAGGTACCAGTTGTCGTAGGAGGCGATGAACTTGGTAAGTACTTAGGGCCATTATTTTATTTAGTTCTAGCAACACACCTACATTCAGGTGACTGACTTCTCCAGGAAACCCTATCTTCTTCCCTGGTATTGCGGGGATAAAATCATTCTTTTGGAGTTCTGCCGATAGATCCTAGTTTCACGCCTTCTTCACATTGAAGAAGGTCACCAATGTCCCATTCCCAATTTCTTGTGGGAATTATACATGCAGTCTCACTGCAGCAAGGGAGGCAGATAGTGAATTGAAGAGCCTGGGACTGGTGGAATTCCACCACACCAGGAAAAATTATGATCCTCTGGGAAAGATTGCCTTGGCACTTCCCCGTGCATCCCTGCCACATGAGGAAGACATTGAAGATTTTTGGATTGATTTCCAGGACATTTTTGATCTCCGGGCCCACCAACATTTGCGAATTTCCAAGGGTCTGATGAAGGTACTTGACCTTCAGGGATTCCCAAAGGGTTTTTTAGACAACGGGCCCCTAGAGGACCCATCATACAAAGAACAAGGATTAGACACACTAGATATCCCTCTGGTAGATTGGGGCACCCTGGAAGATCTGACAATTGAAGGGGTATGCCACCCCATTTTAGAAAATAGCCATAAGTATTTTGCCCGTGTGTGCCCAATGAGCACCTGGAAAGGACCAATCGTCTGGAAGTCTGCTTCAACTTCCACAGCCACTGGCCCCGGCACCAAAAAGGTGAAAGAAAAAGAAGATACTCCAGCCCAGGTGCCTCCCAAGGGTACACTCCCTATGATGGAAGAAATATAGGAGAAAATAGAGACGTCAAGGCTAACAAGCCAGCGTAGAAGTGCGCAAATTTCCTCCAGTCTCCTCACAGCACCAATGACATCTGCTCACCTGACGGGATCCCCATCTTTGGCTAAGATGATGAGCAGACAGACTTTCGCTGAGGCAAACTCTACATGTATTTTGGATATCGGGGTCCCACTATAGAGGAAGAAGAAGCAAAGGGTGACCCCTACTCTAAGCGCACCCACCAGCCTCAGTTTACCAAAGAAAGCACCCCCGGTTGATGTCAGTTTAGATTCCCCCAAACTTGAGGACATCTCAGACTCCTCTCCTCCCCATGATGACTTCGACAACATCTTCAGGACAAAGGAGTTAATGAATCTGCAAGGGGATATAGGTCACGTGGTCGATGAGATAGCTGCCCAAGAAGAAGGAGAGAATTTCGCAGAAGAGGAAGTCCCAGAAGAAGAAGCTGCCATAAAGCAGGAGGTCTGAGTAGATGTGCAGGAGGAGCCTGAGCGGGAGAAGACATTAGTCCAAGGGACCAAAAATGAACTAAGGCAAATTATCATCGAACAACTGATGGTTGGGGAACCTGGATCCATAGGAACAACTGTACCCCCATTCATCACGTTCCAAATGCCTTCAGTTACTCTGGGTGATAGTCTACCCAGGAGCACATTTGGTGAGGTAATCACAGTGGTCCAAATGCTGAATCTTGGCCCATTACCGACACCACCTCCAGAAGATGTTCCAACAAAGGAAGACATCCTGCCGAATGAGCCTGAAGAACCACAGCAGCGGGACTCTGGGGAAATCCCCAAGGAGGTAAATGTTGAATCAACCAATGCTGAGGAGAATTGAGAAATCCCCAAAAATATAAGTAATATTGATGCCGGCGGAGAGGAGATCCTGGACAACACTGAAGAAGATGCCAACAGGGAAGAAAATGCTAAAGGTTCTAGAGAACAAGAGAAAGAACAGGAGAAGGAACAGGAACAAGAAAAGGAGAAAGAGCCCAAAGACAATGTTCATGTCAGGAATGCACCACCTGATTCTGAAGAGAGTCTCGATACCCAGGTTTTCACAACAAAGCCACCTCAGCTGCCTCAATGGCTAGTAGAATTGAGAAAGAGAAAGGCCTCGATGGTGGCAACAGGTGTTCCACTCTCCTTGGCCAAGATGATGGCCCAAAGTGCGGTATCCAAGAAGTCTAAGAAGGCTTGAATGGTCCATACTCTCTAGACCGGCCCAACAAGAAGTACAGTTGTGACAATTGCAACACCTCCCCCAGACATAGATGTAGCAGTAGTAAGACCTGAGGATTATGCGATCACAAAAGTAACACTGGGGGGAAGAGACAAGCAGGGTGAATTGGACATGCTGAGAGAGGCCACTAGAGAAGTGGAGGACCAATACAGTAAATAGTCCCAAAAGTTGAAGGAGGAAAAAGAAACCAATGCAAATCTCCTCGTACTCCTGACGAAACTTACACAGCCTCTAGCTGAGATATGACTAGAAGCTTCTACCTCCAGATTGCTGCTTGCACAGGGCGACATGGATTCTCTTAGGGCCATGAAAAAGAAGCCCGGGCTATGGACGGGTGGGTCACCAAGCAGGTAGCTACTATAAGACAATTTCTAATGGTGTCCCTCCCAGATATTTATCAAATTAGTCCTCTCCTTGATCAAGCCAATGCCTCCGCTATATTATGGGAGAAGGATTTACAAAAGTATGAGAAGTGGAAGGCCGGGTTGGATGAAGTCTTAAACATTGGAGAAGAGGTCATCACAGAGGTGGGAGTTTTAGGAGAAGAATCATATGATTCCCTCTGAGCCCAATACTCAAGACTTGGCCTCAAGATTGAGCTATGCAAGGAACTGGTTAAGGCCGTAAAAGAGAAGGTGATCGCGGCCTGATATCCTTTGGGTCTATTTCAGACATTTATGGTAGGGGTGTCACAATTCAACCCCTTCACCACCGAGACATGCACCCTAGAGGACTATGTCCTCAATAAATTTGATGAGCAGATGGAGTCCCTATATCCGACTGCTGGGGACTTTGATCAGGGGAGGTTATCCAGATTATCCAAGTTGATGATCTGGGCTCATGATGTCGTAAAGATGGTAGATGAATTTTGGAATGGGGCTGGTGAAGTTGAAGATGAGGATATAGATGAGGATGCCCTAAGCCAAGTGTTAGAAGCATTCAGAAATAGTAAAGGGAAATAAACATCCTTCCGATTCCAGAGGTTTTCACGAACAACACATTTTTGTATTCATCATTCTTTAAGCGTAAGCTCCCGGATCCTGGAGTTCTGAATCCATAATTTTGTATTCATTTGATGACTTGTGTCTTGGTTCTCTAGAGCTGACCGGTCATTGTTAGGTAATTAATGAGGGTGTCAGGAAGCAGGTAACTGCGACAAGGCACATCGGCTCAAAAGACGATTCTGACAGTTGGTCTCCCCAAGGCGTCGCCCCAGCATTGAACACCTGGCGCATCGAAGACAGTGAGCGATTTTTACATTTATGAGGCATGTAGCCTCGATCCCTGAGGGATCAGATTTCTTCTATTCTCCCTTTGGCCCTCTTCCCAAGGCCAATTTTTCCATACCTCTTTTCTTGTCTCATTCTTCTGACATGTCAGACCTCTGCTCTTCTTGAGGTTGTTGTAACGTGGTGCAGGTAGTACCGACCACTAAAAATCATATTCTATGGTTGAGTATAAAGTTAGATTAGGTTAAATTTAGGGAAAACATGTGTATAAATAACAAGTCCAACCTTATTTCAGGGGTCAGCTAAATTGATGATTTTGCAGTCCTTAGCTATAGTACTTTAGCAATTTGCTTTCATTCTAGTTGCAGAGCTCAATGCTCCTTAGTCCTTAGAATCTTTCAGTAGATAGATGCTCTCTTGGAGCCATTGTTGATGTACCTACCAGTGATGCTGGAACACCATAAATGAAGAAGGAAGGATTCTCACAATGTTGTTGTTGGGCTCGTGATCTCTGAGTTAGTATTATTTTGTGCTATGTGTTTCTTATGTCCCTTGCTCTAATGTTTTAAAGTAGATTTGTATAGTCGGAAAATGGAAGCACTTCCATAGGAGACTGGTTTATCCTTCTGAGTGAGTGGTTTGGGGTCATGACAAGTGCCTCTGAATGGGTTCCTGATCTTGACATGGCTTTTCCCCCTGACTTGCCTTTCTAACCTCCATTTCTTGACCTAAATTTTGCATTTTGGGTCTCTGACCTGTGATCCTGGGATCTAAGGACAGGGTTGACCGCCTAGGATAGGGTCAACCTCAACCCTGCCCTAGGATTGGGTTGACCTCGGCCCTTTCCTAGGATAGGGCTGACATCGACCCTGTCCCAGGGTCCAAATCCCGGGAGCTTTTGGTTTTCGGGATGTCGGTCTTCACAAAAAGTCTATTCCCGCTTCCAGGTCGGCTGTTTCAGATTCTGAATTGGTTGATTCCTAAATTATATTTAATATAGGTCCTCTCCTAGGGGTAAAGGCTTAAATGATGATTTAATTATCCTATGTAGGCCTCCTTAGAAGATTGTGCCCTAGTTTCAT
>MU228231.1:586831-599563 GCA_018584345.1 Thuja plicata
GTAATATCCCCTTTAAAAATTTCTTCGACGTACCAATTGCACACCAAAGTGCAATAGCTAGTTTATTCTCTTACCTATTATCTGCACGAAAGTATGGGTTTCGTCTTGGAGTCCTAAAGATAGGAAATATCATTGTCAAAAATTAATATCATTAAAGGTATGGAATACCATCATCCTATTCAATTATAGCGACACGACAGAATCGAGACAAGATATATTTTTGGAGGTTTTACTCATTCCCTTCTTGATGATGAAAGAACGGATTGCTCGACCCTCTAAATGGACATTTTTGTCAATGCATGTTTGTAATAATTGAAAATTTGTGGAAGAGCGTAAGCTAGGTTGTGGGTAGTAAGAAGAGTGTACAATGTCTCTTTCAAGAAAAGATCTTTAGAGAATTCCCAGAGATGGAGATGATCATTGACGGAGTTGTGTGATTGAAGGGAGGAGAATTCGTTCTAAGGCAGTATCTAGACAGTTTGTAGTGCCTTGTATACACTTCTTGTACCCATTGTTTGACCAAAGATTTGAGCCACTGTAAGCAATTCTCTGAGGACCAAATTACCTATATTGTAGAACCAGAAACAGAGACATCCTAACTCTAGGTAATCAACCTTTCTCATCTACGACTAAAAAGATTTATTATTTAAGATGAGAGAAGAATTTTGGCCCACTAAAGACGTTAAATTTTTCATCCATGCTAGATTCCGCTATGAATCATTGGCATACCACACATCAAAGGTATAACCACTAATTGTCTTGAAGATTGTTGGAGTTAGTGTTGGTGCATGAGGCAGTGTGTTTGTAACCCTCTTGAATGATGCATATGGCTTCTTCTGTGACAAAGTGCAGGTCTGGATATGGTGGAGGCCTGGGCGGATGGTGGATCGAGCCACAACAACACACTTGTTTGAGGTAATCAACTCTCGCGAAGATGTCCCATGGAACCTCATTAGGCATTGTGCATACCTCAAATATGTTGAAGCAGGGCTTGGTCATCATGTTTTGTATGCGGACAAGATTTTGAGGGATGTATTTTTCTAAACATGATTGATATGTCACTTTGTGCTCTCAAGGTTGTGACAATTTACAGGAGGTCCTTTCCATACCATATAGCTGGATTTGGTGCATAAAATACAAGATTCAACAGAAAATTTGTGGATAAACTTTGATATATAATGTAGCAGATTTGTTCCATGAAAATGGCCCGCCCTTTACTGTAACATATGTTTGTAACACTGTAAGTCATTCTTTCAAAACTAATCTAAACTTTTGTGCAAAATAATCCTCGGAATAAGGAAAATCAAATAAGAATTTTTTTTAATAATTATCTAAAAAATGTACAAATTGTATAGCTCGATATCTCTCTAGGAAAATTGCAATAAGAGTTTGATGCCAGGTTACATTATATCATTCATCCAAACATTTATAAATGAGACCACAATATCATTGTATCTAAAATGTATTTTTCCTTGGCACCCAAACCATTTGCGAAAATCTATACAGGAAGTTTAACCATTTAAATTTATTTTTGAATCAGAAAAGTTATCTCTCAACTAATGATATTTTCAATAATTCTCATTAACAATTTGAAAATATTTCAACATGATCTGATATACTATTAGCATATTAATATTTCTAAATCTGATGACATTAGAATGCAGGAAAAAAAAAGTTTTGTGGCACTATATCTATGTGAGCTGATTGAAGAGGAAATATTATAAAACATAGAGGTATTCAAGGACACATTCTGGAAAATAAAATTCTACTTTACATCTATTTAGCCAGCAACATTTATCCCAATCTCATTATTGAATCCTTCATGAGTCTCTATCAACAAAAGTCAAGCCCAAGCAAGTCTTACAAAACATAGAGCTTCCTTCCTTTGTTAAATGCACTAAAATGAAATCATTGGAAATTCTTGGACAACAAAACTATACATGAGAAATATTTATCTTAGATGTTGTTGTCCATCGGTTGATGCATTTGAAGGTTTACGCAACCATGTTGACTATGTAACTTTGTCATTCATTGTGCCTTCATTTAACTTAGAAATAATAATTGTTCCTTTTGGCCATCATGTTGTTTCAAAACCAGTTAGTGCACTGTATTGCAGATAAAACTTCTCTTAAATGGTTGAGATTCTCGAAATGATTTCTTTTTAATATTTTTCTTCATCCTCCCACCTTTCCAAAACATATTGATTTTTAAAATTTGGTTGAAGAACCTAAAAGTTATGACTATTTTAAACGGCCCTGTTTTTACAAATCAGCATTTATTGAACATTGATTGGTGAAAATTTTGAATGAATGTAAATAATATTTATATTTGACTATTATTGCAGCTTTAGTCTTGTTGGCACTCTAAAAAATTTGTGAGGAATGGGACACATTAGCATGCATTTGTACTATTCTGCTTTCAAGATGCATGTGGGAACCAGGTGTTTTCTGGGTGGTTTCATAAAATGCATTTGTCCATTGCCTTTCATATGCTTCAGTGGTTTATTCTGAGTCCTAAAGTTGCATGCTCAAATGGGTTTTCATCAGTTCGTTCCTAAGGGGTCTCAAAATCAGAAAATTGCCAAGTGTAGAAATCGCCGAGAAGGGCTACTTCGGGATTGAATATCTTGAAATTTGATAAGTGTTATGAAAATCTGAGCCTAACATCTTGTTGTACACATTGCATACTCTCTATGTGTCAGGTTTCAAGTCCCTGTGATGAGTTTCGACCTTGTTTATTCATCCCCTTCCAGAGGTGTTTTCTCAATTTTGCACTTGTGCACTGGTTCATTTGTTTGTCGGGAGCCCTGTTTATGAAGCTATATTTGATACCCGGTGATTGATAAAGAAGAATTAATGATGGATTTGTATTGTAGCCATGTTCCTCTTCTGGCCTATCCATTTTTAGCCCTTGGTGAATCCGTTTCAGTACTTTTCAAAGCCAAATCCGTTTGTAGTTTTTACTGTTTTGCTAAAACCCAGAAGTCCAGAAGTTTTAAGGGCTATTTTGACAGTGTGAAAAGGACACCTGTGTGATCCGATGAGCAATCTAATGATTGATTCATGTTGTAGTCATGTTTTACTCCAGCTGTGCCAAATCTGAAACCATGGCCAATCTGTTTGACCAAGTTTCCAGGCTCATCCCATTTACAATTTTCACAAAATATAGTCGGTTCTACAAAGTGTGTTTTCCTAAAAATCCAAATGCCCTACTTTGCCAGTAAATAAATTTTGGCCGGTTGATTCTTTTGATGAATTTCTTTTTGCATTGTCTTGCAAAGCTGACATACTACTTCCAGTTCAGATTTGAGCTCCCTATTAATCCATTTGTCAGCCTTTTAAAATCAATTACGGTGATTAAAAATCATTTTCTGAGAGTGTGTTTGCAGGAATAGAATAAAATGGCAATTTCAAAGGTTAATATATTTTGACTCGGCTATAGTCATGAGATGCCATTTTGGGGAATGATAGTTTATAGATCAGAGAATGTGCCTGTCAGAGGGCAAGGTCTGATCGAATCATTAAGTCAGTTTTTGAAGCCAGTTTCTGGGCCTGTTCGCATGATTCTGGTGCTTTTGCAAAATAAGGTTTTTTGATCTTTTGGCGATCTGGGTTTGTTCGTTCTTCGATCATGAGACATCCTGGGTACGTGTGGAGTAGTTTCTGGTTCAGTTGCAGTGCCCAGGTAGATATGCGGACCAATCAAACAGCAGCACATGGCATAGGTGAAGTGGCACAGGTACAGTTGGCGGATGAGGTGGTGGACTCAAGGATAAGGAAAGATTTTAAAATTTTTTTTATGTTCTTCCCACATGTCCACACGTATTCCCAAGTATCTAGATAAGTTTTGTTTTAAAAAGGAGGATTCAAGTTAATTTAAATGGTATATGGTTATCAAAGCCTGTGAAACAAAAACAAAAAGGGATGGAAGTTGTGAATTTCAAGAGATTCCAATGCAATCCAGCCTAAAGGACAAAGATTTGTCTTTACCATGCCTGGAAGGTGCATGACATGGCAAGTGGAAGACAAGATTGATGAGTCCAGCATTGAACATATAGGTGAAGCCTTCGCTGAATCATGTAAGGAAGTTGAAACATGTTTAAAATTTTAAAACAAATTACAAATGCTTCCACCAAAAGTTGCACTGACTGCTGGAGGAATGCCAGTACAAGTTTGAAAAGGAACAAACTGCGAATTACAAAGTGAATCCAGCGTATGAAGTAAAGAGATCATGCAATGGAAAATAGGGCAATTGAATGGCAATGACTCAATGCAATGTCTGAAGGAGTTATACGCTATGAGGATACAAATTCTGAGTTGCAAACTCAAAGCAAAGTATAGGCTTGGCCTCTGTGTCTGAAAGCAATGGAGACGTGGAGTGGAGACTGCAATCTTTTTATGGAGAAAGACTTGAAACTTTAGAAAATGCATCTGGCAGGTATTGATGGAGGTCACGCAGCATGTAAGGGATATTTGACATTTTAAAACATCCAAACATACAGACTGCACAAATAACTAAAGCCAGCCAGCATTGAAAATAAAGTAAATTTTCAGTGGAAAGATTTTAAAACATATAGCAGTGCAAGAGGAGTAGATTGAAGACCATTCGTGAAACAAAGTGGAAACACAGACAAGGCATTTGAGCTGCCAGGCAAAGGTGTTGCGCAGCAAACTAGGGGAAAATTTTAAAAGTTTTCAAAAGGCCATTTCAAATAAGCAAAGACCAAGCAAAGTGAGATGAGCAGATAAGCCGCGCAAGGTATGGCTGCCAGCGCAAGGAGGTAAGTAAAAACATTCTAAAGCAAGTAGAAAATGGCAGAGAACAAAGAAAGATGGCGCTGTCAAACACTATGGAGGCCCGCACAGATATGATGATAAGGCTAGCTTGAAAAGCTTGAGATTGCATAGTATTGATATCCCACATGCACTAGGCGACAGAACATTTAGTGTTTAAATATGAAAACACTAAGATATTTGTTTGAAATAGAACCAAGAGGCCCACAGGCGGGCCCCTTGGTCGCTGGAACTCAGCGCTTGGTGGGCCACCTAGATTTTGGGCGGCAAATTGTAAATGTTTTAAAAACATCAAATTCATATGTCCCACATTGCTCCAGAAATGAACTTCAATGGCGTTTATAAGGGAAAATTCACACATTGTAGTTTGAAGATGAAAAGAGGAGGCTCTCTACACACGAGCTCAAAATGGCGCTTCAGGAAACGTGCCCATTCGGTCAACACCAAAATTTTGCAGAAGACATCGCGCGCTCATGGAGCAAGGAAGCCGAGTAGTCGCTCAGTCGCGCCAAAGGAAGGAGATCATGGAATTGGCTCACGACCGAGCTTGTCACGTAGTCGCGGACCCAAATGTGAGTGCATCGCGCAGTCACCGAAGAGATGTAGTCAAGCCAAAAATGCTAGCGAGTGGGCGACCAAGGCTAGTCGCACACTCGCTGGGCTTTACAAAGGTGAGTTTTCCAGCCAATGAGGAGATGCCAAGTGGAGCAGTCTGGTCGCTTGCACAAGCAAAGGGAAAAATAATTAAAATAATCATGTCAAAGTAAAAAATCAAAATTAAAGATATATTTTCATATAGTTTCGACTATATTGAAAATTTAAATATTACAGTTACAGACTTGGGAGACTATTTTAATGGCTGGGGGCTTTATTTTCCGCCCAACTATGGACTATTATATACCGCCGGAAAGGTTTCGACGCGAGGATTCCGATTCTGGAATCAGAGTTTGCATAGGTGGCCATCTGCTCATGTTATTTGCAGTTTAAGTTTCAGGGGGGCCAGGAAGATATTTTTGAGATATCTGATTTGTTATGTCTAGTGACTCATGTGTTTTCAAGAGGATAGAGCAGATCAGGTTTGTTGTTCCAGACTTCATGACTCATTCAGTGAGTAGTTCAGAGTTAGACAAGTGTCAAATTGTAATGCCTTCTGGTGTTTTCCCCCTTCTCTTCTTATTCTCCTTTCTTTTCAGTCTGTGGGGGTTCCAACTTTTTTGCATGAGCTGAGCTCTGCAAGTGTTTGAGTTCCATTAATGCAAGTTCTCGGTTTCATGTCAGAGTTCTAATTCTGAGTTTTATGTGATTGAATGTATAGATATAGGATGATTTAATGAAGTATAGTGAAAATCCTTTCCCATATTTGTCTGATGTCTCTTCGTGTTTTGTCAAATTGTTGTATATTGATTTGTAAGGCATCTCTGTATACCTGTTTACAAGGTAAATGGTGTAATGATTTTCAAGTTTCTTTCAAGGGGAGTGTAATACCTTGAAGATTGTTGCAGATAATCTAATGTTTCATGAGGATCTGATGTCCAAGTAGGGGAAAGAAAGAATGGTGTGCAAGGTACATCGTTTGAATTTCAGCTGTATAAGATTTGAAGTTTCCTGTTGACGTGCATCTCATGACTCCATGCCCAAGATTAGGCACTGGTTTAACTAGACTTGTAATCTAAATCTTTTCAAATCAATTTTCCCTTTTTGTTGATAAGTTTGGAAGATATATTGAGCATGTGGGTAGGCTTCCCATATCAGAGATTCATCTCAGTTATGAATCCCGATGCAGAACATGTTTGTTCTGTTTAATCCACTAGTGAATCTGCTTATTGGGTGTTTGTATCAGTTTGCATAAGCAGATAAGTAAGGTATACCCGCCTGGGTCTGTGGAGCCCGAAGAGTAGAAGGTATTTTATGCCTTGTTGAAGTTGGGTTTTGTCTGGTTTAGTCACTTTGTGAACTGGTGAAAGATGATATGTTTTGGCCAACAAGAAAAAACCTCAATAAGTCCCTCATCATTATTAAAGCTAATAGCATTGCTTGATAAGTAGGAGATATTTTTCATAGTAAGTCAAATTGTGATATTGCTATCAGGACTCAACTATGTAGATTTTGAGTCAAACTTATTGACCCATGTTTCATGAGTAGTTACATGCAAATGTCTCCACTTAGAGATTGCTTTGTAATTTAATAAGAGTAGGCACCCTTTCTTTTGTTTCATTTTTGTATAAATTTCATGTAGTTATGCATGGTTTGAGAGGAAACAATACAACTTATGTTCTGCTATAATGAGTAACCATTGAATTGCACCTGCTTACAATCATAAGCTCCGAATGGGCACCCTATTTTTGGAATTAAACTTGGGATTGTGTGCATAGGTTAAAGAAGGGAACTTCTAACTGTGCAAATTGCTTCTTTGAATTTTGCTTGAAGTAGCTACAAAAAATTTTGCACTCCATGCTTGGATTGCTAGCACATTTTTTGGATGACTCCCATTTTATAGTTATCAAATTTCAATCAGTACAATTAAGATTTTTATAGTAGCTTGGTCCTGGATTAATAAGAATTATGCAATTAAATAAATATTTGGAATGAGTTGTGATGGTTTTTTTTGAAACAAACGCATGTTATCAGTGATTAGAATGTGGTCCATCATATTTATCTTGAAATACATACCAAATGTATGTTGTCATAAGTGAAACTTTTAATCTAAGTTGGATCAATCCTAACCAAATTTGTGGATATGCTCAAGACTATCACAAATAGATCCTACATAATCTCTTAAAAATTAGTTGTTGGTTCATCGAATGACATGAATCAAAAGTAAGGTAGTATATAGCTGCATTGATCTAGCCTCAACCAATATATCTACAATTTTGAATCTAAGCTCAACATAGAGAAAAATTATGTTCTTGTCAAACCAATATGAAATGGATCTTAGGAATCTACATCAACGTGTTGACAATTAAGATTGAATCAATAGCTACTATGAAACTTAACCTGGTTTTGTTGAATTAGTTTGGAGTCTATATCAATAAATTCTTAATTTAGAATGAATTTGTAAAACATTTTTGAAAAATTCTTTTTGAATCAGTATGGATGAACTTGAATTAAGACATGTTTTTATCAAACTGGGATCCCCTTCTATAAATAGAAAACAAACCTTGTTTTAATTTGGGTTCTCTGATTATCAGGGCAATGACTAGCTTTACTTTTTACTCTTTTTCAATAGGTACATTCCACATTATTTGTCGAAGGAAAAACAAAACTTTCCAATACAATCAATTACCACAAACTTTATTTTGAAGAAAATAATCTCATTGCTCTTGAAGCAAGCTATCTCATTGCTTAAAATCCTCGATTTCCATCAGGAATTGTTGTACAGGTTCTTCTTAATCAACAAGACAAGCTCAAAAGCATGCTTCATAGCCATTACACCAAAGGCCTAATCTCCTCTCATTTCAATGATCACATGAGGATGTATATTCCCCAAGAAGAAGTTATTAGTGACACTTACTTTTATTATGTACAACTTCATTTATACTTTTAAATCAAACACCTATCGGCGTATCCCTTGCACCTCCTTTGGGTGCAAGTGCTAGTTTATATGTTAAATCAAATAATGAGTATTTGTATGCTGAAAGGCACAGGTGAAAAATAAAAATATAATGATTTGCCATTTGATTTGATGTAATTGAAATTTGTTAAAAAAAAGTTGAATTTTTACATTGCCTAAACCAATGAAAAAGGAGAAAAATAACATTTGTATAATTTTGTAAAATAGAAAATAAATATAGACTATAGCATTTTTTGGATAAAAAGTTTAATTCTTTATTGTGATTGATTAAATTAATAGAATAATAGAACTATAGAACTGAATGGATACAAGAGTATGGAAACGTCTAAACAGCCAACTAAAACGTTGAGTGTTACCTTGGTAACACTTGAAAAAAGCTAAGTGTTACCAAGGTAACACTCAACGTTTTAGTTGGCTGGTTAGACGTTGCCTTAAATTTTTGCCATTACTATTTTCCTCGATTGCTTCGATGAACACCACTAGCTCGCTTAATAGTCCAACCATCTGCATTTACACTATCTTAGTCACGTGAAGTATCTTTGTCCTTTTAGAAGATGTCAACCATTCCCTACACATTGTATGGCGTACAAACATAAAATATCATAATTCTAAACATGTATAGAATGTCCTCCTGTAAAAAATAGATTATCAGGGAAGAGAGATCGATTAAGGTTTTATAAATTTATTTCATTTATGCCTTACACAATAATAATGCCATAATTAGCCTATATTTGTTAGTTCCTCTCAAGGTAGGATACTCTTGGGCAACGTCTAAACAGCCAACTAAAACGTTGAGTGTTACCTTGGTAACACTTAGCTTTTTTCAAGTGTTACCAAGGTAACACTCAACGTTTTAGTTGGTTGTTCAGATGTTTCCGAAATGGCAACGTCTAAACAGCCAAAGAAAATAGGACAAAATACTGAAAGCTTTCTGCGCGACAAAAATAAAAATTTAATGATGTGCCATTTGATTTGATGTAATTGAAATTTGTTAAAATGAATATTGAATTTTTATATTGCCCAAACCACTGAAAAGAGAAAAATAACATTTTGTATAATTTTGTAAAATAGAAAATAGATATAGACTAATAGTATTTTTTAGGAAAGGAATTTTTTTTTTGCTTAGGGCAGGTCCCCATGTGGTTGCTTGGCTTATTTTGGCTAGCAGCCACTGCTCAATATTTTAAGGAGCATTTTGTAGAGCTGGTGACCCCATGAATACTAATTTTTCTGCTTATATTTCAGTAGCTTAAAATTAGTGAAGTATGTAGACTCTGCTGTAAAAATGGTAGTAAATTATAGACATTAATTTAGGAGGGAAAATAATAGAAATAAATGAAAAAAAAGAGGGAAAAAATTCTATGGAGCCACATGTCATTTGTTTTAATATGCAGCTGCTGCTTATTTTGAGCAGCTTATTTTTTTTAATAAGCAGCAGCTGCTCTATGAAAATAGGAAAAGATTCTATATTTTCCTTTGCCCGTAATTAAAATATCACAAGGGGACACTTGCATAGCTTATTTTTAAGCGGAAAAGAAACTTAAGCAGTCGCATAGGGACATGGGGTTAGCCTCTGAGTTCTGATCGCTAGTTATGTGCAGTTGAATATGGTAAATCATAATACAAAGAATGCAGAGTTCCGTAAAGATGTAATCATAATACAAATTGTAATTCGACCCCTAGTCATCTACCGATGTGAAACCTGTCTAACCATAGCACGTGACATTAAATACGGAGATGTACGGCCTTTTTATTTGAAATAGATTTCAACCCAGTATAAGTTGAAATTGATCGCAACTCACCACAAATAAGTATCTACTAGTAATAAATTAGATTTGACCCCACGCTGCATTACTGCTCTCTTATGTACTAGTAATAAATTAGATTTGACCCCACACTGCATTACTGTTCTCCTATGTACTAGCACTCTTATGTACTAGCAATAAATTAGATTTGACCCCACGCTGCATTACTGTTCTCCTATGTACTAGTAATAAATTAGATTTGACCCCACACTGCATTACTGTTCTCCTATGTACTAGCACTGCTATGTACTAGCAATAAATTAGATTTGACCCCACACTGCATTACTATTCTCCTATGTACTAGCACTCCTATGTACTACATTAGATTTGACCCCACGTTGCATTACTGTTCTCCTATGTACTAGCACCCCTATGTACTAGCAATAAATTAGATTTGCATTACTGTTCTCCTATGTACTAGCACCCTTATGTACTAGCAATAAATTAGATTTGACCCCACGCTACATTACTGTTCTCCTTTGTACTAGTAATAAATTAGATTTGCATTACTGTTCTCCTATGTACTAGCACCCCTATGTACTAGCAATAAATTAGATTTGACCCCACGCTGCATTACTGTTCTCCTACATATCAGATAACTTGCACTCTAACATCTTTAGAAGGCCCTCCAAACTCCGCGGAATGAATCTGCACCTTACACGTATGTCAATTGCTCCTTTCATGAACTCTGCAAAATAAGAAACAAGTGGATGGGTGCCCAATTAATGATTCTAAGCTCTTTACTACGCGATACTTTCAACGCGGTTTTAACAGAGACGCGGTTTCTTGGCTTAACAAAGAAATTCCCTTGGAATAATATTGAAGAATAAGAAGAGGGTCCAGATTAGCACCCTCGTGATTTATTGGGAAGAAGAGAGTGTAGCAGCGAGTGATTTGGTGTTGTGGTAGGGAGTATGGCAGAAATGGAGTCCATATTTAGCAAGGTTGTTCTTTCTTTACAGTTTTGTCTTGCGTTTTGGCAGGTCATCAAGTTCACGGTTTTGGCAGCCTTTATAAAAGCTTTGGTGAGCCGTTGCATCAGCATGCTACCTTTCTCTCACCACCTCTCTCCCTATTCTCGACTGGGAGAATTGTTTGATGACTTGTTCATCTTTAAGTTCGGCCAATGCCTTGTGACGAAGGAAGCAGATGAAGGTAGTGTGGCAAGAGAAGTATCTCATGAAACTTCAATTAAAATAAACTATTTAGGAAATCACTTTCATTTAGAACGAAAGGACACATACAGGTTATTTGTTAATGGAAATATGGCATATTATATTACAGATCTAATATGGCACTCTTTGCTGGGTTTGAAAATAGTGAATAATGGTACTCTGTTTATCAAAGGTCATAAAAACTTAGGTTTTGAAGGTCTATATGCAGGCGGTGTGATGGATTTATCTGAAGTATTGGATTATTTAGTACTAAAAAATCACATTATCACATCATTATCACATGGGCTGGGGTATGATAGATTAATCCCTATTAATTTATCAGTTTCAGAGGAGAAAATATTGAAAGGTCTGAATATATTAGGACTGTTCCTCCAAACAAAGAAATACGGACATTGGCTTATTCCATTATTATTGAGCTTTACATCAGCAATGCTGGAGTTCTGTACACCATTGAGGATGTTGATTTATACCACCGTGAATCGTATCTTCTGCTGGGCAATGCATCCTCTGTGTGACTGCCTTCCTCAGTGGCGGAGGTTTGTTACATACTCTTTCTTTTTTGGGTGGGTGGAGAACATGAAGCCATCTAATGACTTTGAGTGGCGAGTAGTGAGTGGCGTGATGACTGCAGTGATCGGTGGAGGAGCAAAAGTCTGCTTACAAAATGCACCTTTGCTTCACTCCCCCACTCAACTGGAGACTATTCCTAGCTCTGTGGAATTTTCTAGCCGAGGGGAGCATCCAGTGCTGGCGAAATTAAGCTATCATCAAAGAAAAGTCACCATAAGTCTCGATTTTGATCGAGTGTATTCCAGAATTTTTAAAGTGGATTGTGAGGAGGATAAGTATAAGCACCTGAGGACGTTCTTTGAGTGTCTAGTGAGAAATCGGAGTGGTTCATTGGAAACTTATGAACCCAAGGGCAGGGTGTGCAAGGTTCGCAGCTTTAAGGAGTCGATCTTGTGTTATATTAAAAATGGGTTTCCAGAAGTGTACGAATTGAAATTGGAGAACGCAATTGTCAAATAAAGGTAGGCAAATTAGCAAAGACTTTTCAAAGGTTGGAACCCTCATCGACATTTTAAGTATTAAGAAAGATTCTGCTAAGCAATGTCAAAGTTATGGGAAGGATTTATAAATGTACAATTGAAAGGAAAATAAAATATTTTTATTATTATTTATTTTTATCAAATAATAAAAATAGTATTTAGCAGTTGAGATTTTAGTAATGATTATTAAATTAAATTTATACAATTTAAAAAAATCAAATATAATATTTTAGTTTAAATTTATAAAGGTGAAATGTATTGTTGTAGATGTAAAAATATTATTTATTATTGTGTTTGAATTTTAATGATTGGTGTAATAAATGTATTAAAAGTTGTAAA
>MU228231.1:740030-768414 GCA_018584345.1 Thuja plicata
TTACTATCATTAAACTAATTTTCAAAGAGGCTCTTAGTAGAGTGATGTACAATTAGAAGTTCACATAAAATGCAATATAGAATTAAAAAATAATAAAATAATTGATACAAAATCATCAAAATTAGGTACATTGTTCAATAAGAAAACCATTTATTATTTTAACTACTCTTTCCTTCAGGTGAACAAAGTATCATATTCTAGCATAAGGGAAGTAAGGAATCACTTCCAGGAGTAGGGAGTTCAGTTTTTAGTTGTTTTTTTTAAACAATAAAAATCAAGAGCAACATTGTGGAAAAGGACGTGTGGCAACAAAAGACCATTGAACACAAGAATATGAAGGATCATTAGAGACGTTGAGTGAAGATCTAGAAAAATTTATTTTATGAAAAATAAAAATTAAAAAATTGGATAGTTTCTTGGTTCAACTACGCACTACTTGAAAGAGGATATAAAAATAGTCTTCAGCATAGGAGGGCGGGAATTGGGATACAACAATTGTAGATGTGCTAAAGCCGAAAAGAGAAGGTTGAACATAAAATAAAAGTAGAGCCAAGTGTGGTAAAAGAGGACATAAAATGTAATGAGGAACAAATGAA
Source organism: Thuja plicata (assembly GCA_018584345.1). Taxonomy (NCBI): domain Eukaryota; kingdom Viridiplantae; phylum Streptophyta; class Pinopsida; order Cupressales; family Cupressaceae; genus Thuja; species Thuja plicata. Next base: position 740,627 of record MU228231.1, read on the forward strand.
ACACCAAGGAAATAAGAGTCTGAGTGGACAAGAATAGAGTGGGCAACGTAAAGTATGACAATAATACATGAGGTTCAAATTCATTTTTTTTTGGAAAGAAAATCAAAACTAGAGGGAAAGGGTGTGCAACGAATTGTGAAAAGTATTTGTTTAAATGAAAATTTGATATATAGTGATTTAGAGTCTTCGTATGTGAACAATGAAATCTAGAAGCTCTATTTTGATATTGTAAAATTAATATAAAGATTTTTTTTCATTTTTCAGAGTATGTATGTTTCATGTTACAATTCAATAAGTATCTAATTTTTTAATAAATTAGATAAAAAATTTGTGTGAGGTATTTGTTAGCTGCATTCAAAGGTAGTGTGATGAGGCCGACTTTATCCCTTTGTCTACAAATTCATTTCGCTTATGTGGAGGTAATTTTTCACATGTACATTGATAAATAGGTGGAGCGGTAGAACTAGTTTATTTGGATGGTTGGTTGATCATAGGTCATGACCACCCACTGATTGCATATCAGGGGAGTGATATGTGTTTGCCATGTCATGTGGAAAATAGGCACAATGCCATCATAAATGTACACTTCCTTACATTTAACACATGTCATCTCTCCCTTCCCTCCCTACCAATTCCTTCCCATTTACTTGTTTCAAATGATATCAACTTTCAATACATTTGAGCATTGAATGTTATAAAATCTCTCTTATCATGTTTGACATCGTCCCACAAATGATATGTTTCTTCTTGAATGCTCATTTCAATAGGGATATATTTTGGACTACAAATAATGTTATTTATTAATTCAACTATATGGTTATTATAAGTACTTTTGTGTATGGAAAACTACTCCTACAAATAATGTTGTGATCAAAATAGTGATCATGTACCAGATGATGAGAATCCCTTGGAGCAAGACATTTTCATGATTAAGACACTGTATGTTTCCATAACAGAGGGAGCTACTAGAGGATCTACCAAATTGATCTTTGGGGATTTTGATCATAGTGATTCAGAGGGAGTAGACCATGTCAAGATGGTTTCTTTAGTGAGCAGTAGTTAGAGGACTGTGATTCATAGGATGGAGTTTCAGCATCTATGATCCATTATTTTGCATCTTATAGAGATTCCTTATCATTATGTGAGAGAAATTGTGAATAGGAATGTGATTCAATTGGATTATATCAGTACAAGAGATCAGGAAGAAGATATACTCACCAAGCCACTTTCCGAACGAAAGTTGAATACTCCAGGAAAGGTCTTGGTATGATTAAATTGTAAATTGCATTGTAATCTTTATTGATAAATATAAGATGTTTAATGTGTAAACTTCTTTTGTCATATATGTTGATATATGAATTTATGGGCTCTAACCCCTGTGTTCATCTCTAAAAGGTGACGATCTTTTGGAAATGAACACTTGTATTCAAACATTATAAGATGACGATCTTGTCATGTTGATATCATGCTGACTTTATATCACTCATGGATGTGCCATGATCTGTTATGGTAGACATTATGTGACGTAATGTCAATGTACATACCATAGCTAGGATGTATAAGGAGAATGAGATATTCTCGAGCATATCATCCTTTAAGTGTCACAAGTTATGTGATACTTATCATCATGTGTTATGTGATGTTTGTCTTCACGAGATATGTGAGACTTCTTATCACGAGTTATGTGACACCTCACAAGTTATGTGATACTTATCATCATGTGTTATGTGATGTTTGTCTTCATGAGATATGTGAGACTTCTTATCATGAGTTATGTGATATACTTAGTGTCACAAGTTATGTGACACCTCACGAGCTATGTCATACTTATCCTCACGTGTTATGTGATGTTTGTCTTCACAAGATATGTGAGACTTATTATCACAAGTTATGTGATATACTTAGTGTCACAAGTTATGTGACACCTCACAAATTATGTTATATGTGATAACTTAATCATAAGTTAAAATGATATATCATATCATGAGATAGATGATTTTTTTTTATCACGAGTTAGGTGATATCTATACTCACAAATTTTATTGTGATGTATTCTTGTCCATACTCTTTATCTTCCCTAGCTAAGAGGGAGTGTTGATGCATTGTAGTTTTGATCAAATATAAGGATGATTGATTTGATTATTTAATATGAGTATGTATGTCATTTCACAATGTGAACTGACATACATACACACATACGCATTACTTATTCCTATAAAAATAATCATTCTAAATCCTTGTATATGATCAAAATACTATACAAGTATAATAATTTGTATAAATAGTTTCCTTTCATCCCTTCTGGCCATGTATCGAGCAATGAACATTGGCAGCTGCATTCTACGGGTCATTTAATGATCTGATACTATGCACAACAATATAGTATAAAATGATTATAATGTAATATTACTTGTATTGGAAGGTGACGATCTCACAATAACTTGACCTTGTATTGTGATGATAGAGCTTATGAATAGAATCGCTGATGGAGGCAATTCACATTATAGCTCGAGAGCTTGTGGATAGAATCGCCAATGGAGGCAATCCACCTGAGAGCTTGTGGATAGAATCGTTGATGGTTAGAATCATGTAATATATATTGATTACATCATGAGGATTGATGCTATCAAGGGTCATAAGTGTTGACATTGAATTGATTTATCCTCCCTAGCTAAGAGGGAGTGTTGATGTATGTAGCATCAGTCAGATAAATAAAATTGACTATATGATTACTATGAGAAATGATTTATTACACACACACACATCTGTGTGTGTGCATATATATATATATATATATAGAGAGAGAGAGAGAGAGAGTCTATATTTATTCTTTTAATAACTATATAGTTGAATTAATAAATTAGATTAATGAATAAACATGTCTCCTGAAGGGACATGTCTCTTCTTGTCTTTGCCATCTATATATACAAGAGATCAATGCATTTGGAAAATACACAAAAAGATAGCAATGTGATTACTTTTGCAATTGATCTCTAGAAAATTCAACAATAATTCTTTAAGTTTAATTCAAATTTTTTTAAAAATCTTCATAACATAATAAATAAGAAAAACAACAAATTGAAATAGAAAGTAAAATATTTTCTAATCTTTTTTTCTACCTTAACTAAATAATTTTAGTCCAAGACCCTAATTAAATTGAATCTAATAAATACAAAATTTATTATTTAATAAATTGTACATTATTTTGGTTTACCAAAAGGATAATTCTAATTAATTTGAATCAAATAGGACTTATCTAGAAAGACAAAAAGGAATCAATCAAGACTCTTACATCAACATTCTAGGAGAATAATGCATGGCTATATTTTCTTTGATCTTTATACAAGTTTTCAAATAATATCTACTTATACCAATTTTTTAAAAGTAGGTAAATCATATAGTGGTGAACCTTTGTAGCTTTTAAATTTTTGTAAGACCATTTGTATATGTGTAGTTTAGATTCATATGTCAAGTTCACTTCCACAAACATGTTTACTTTTGCACGTGTAAAAATTAGATATATAGATATGGTTTTGAATTTAAGAGTGAATGCAAAAGTTTACTATCTCAAAGCAAAACTAGTTTTCTTTTTTTTCTCAGTAAAAGGCTAAGGTCGAATCGTATTCATGATTGATTATTCTAAAATTATAAAATATGCAAAAAGAAATGGTAGTATCATTAAACTAAACAGGGCTTTGAATACTATTTGCCCTTCAATAAGTTTCTACTACCACCAAATTCAATCCAAATCACTCAAACTATCTCTGTTGTGTAGATGGAACTAGTCCATTCCATTTATACTCTTAATTCTATGAATTTGGATTTGGAGTTATAAAAACTAGATAAGTTCATAGCTAAAATTTTATACAATTAAAACCATTATTTAAATCAACTATCTAAGTATCAACATTGAGTTTTTACAAAATGCAAAATATAGAGTAAAAACAAGACAATTAAATCCTCCCAACCCTAAATAATTATTATTGTGTGATTATTTATATTAAAATGTAGAGTGAAAATATAAATTTTTATTACTAATATGTTGTTGTTAGAACGAAAATATCAAGCAAATACACTCATGTTTTTTAGTGGAAAAGAAAGCAAGGTTAGACTATGAAAAGAAGAATAAATAAAAGATAAGTATTTGGGAATGGAAAATGAGACCTGAAAATGTAATGTAAGAATATACTGAGAATATCTTTCATAAATAAATTTGAGGAACAAAGATAAATTTAGAAATTAAATTCTAAAACTAAAATATTTTTTATTTATCTTATCCTCTCTAAAAAAAGCTAGTTATTTTTTATTGAATTAAAACTAGCTACAATAAATTTGTTTTTAACAATAAAATATTCAAATTCAAATTAGAGAAAGCATTTGTCAAGTAAATAGAGGCCAATTCTCAAGTACTTTTTCCTTTTTTCTTTCATAGGTAAGAAAATCGATGATGAGTACTCTTAAGAAAAAGCTTGCTAAGGAATGTACAAGTGATGGGAGAGATTTGCCAAAGTTTATCTTTTTATTACTCGATCTACTTTACAACTGTAATGAAAATAATTATTTTCATTATAATTTATTTATTATAAACAATTAAAAAATAACATTTAGTAGTTGGGTTATGGATAATGAATATATCATCTTTTTAAAGGTATCAGACCAAAGCCATAAGGATATATCATTAAAAAAAAACTTTTCAATTTTCTGAAATCGAGAGATTGAGCATATTAGCTTCAAACCAATTGCAAAAATTCTGAATTTCTATATCCCCTATCCATGCTAAATTGTATTAGATTGCGGACTATATACGATCAGGAGTACTAACTCAATTGGCCTACTATGTGTTTGCCAAAATTGGGGCAGAGAAAAATTGCATACTATTTATACCACCTCAGAATCCATCTAACTATATTGTTATAGTTCATAACTTCATATACCTTGGGAAAAACAAAATGGCTTATTGGTCTGCCAAAAATTACCAGCCAAGAATTACATTTCCACCTTCTTCATACTGGGACTATACCAAAAACCCCTATAAAAATACTAGTTTCTATTTAAAGCATGAGAAATCACCAAAATCATGTAGGAACATACTAACTTATCTTTAATCTCCATGCTGGCCAAGAATTGCAAAACCTGCATGAGGTCCTACCTTCATTTCTTCTTCTTATATTTGAGCAGGCTCTAATCAACAAAGTAACAATCTCCATGTGGAGGCATACAATTCCTAGCGACGGATGATGGTTCGACTACCGTAGGAGTCACTCTGCAATATTTTGTTGTCATTATGGATGGCTTCCTTGGTCTTTGCCTCTTTCATTTCATCTGCTTCATATCCTCTTGTTGCACTTTGACTTCTCTTGCATTAGCCATAAAAGGCTCATAGCCTTCTACAATTAGGTAGTCCCTCCACCTGTTAGCACCCCTAGAAACTTTCATCTCTAGCCATTTTTGGAGGAAACCTATGTTATCTGGTTTGCAAGTTAGATGCTTATGTGTATCAAATTTTGGGTTGTCAATGAAGAACAACCGTTTGGTATAGTAAATCCTTATGTTGATCTAATGAAGTGATTTTGGTAATTGTTTTTGTGAATGAGGATGATCGCTCAACATGTGTGATAATGTGTGATAGATTATTTTGGTTCGCATAAGTGTTTGCAATCAGATATAGCCGACTGATTGTAGTCATTCATTATTTTGTTAATTATTCTTGAAGCTGACATGTAAGATTTAATCTATTGTTGCGGATATAAAAGATCGATATGTTTGGTCATTTTGGCATGGATGGTTATGTTTTGAAGGTGATTATAGAAATTGTGTGGAGTTTCACGTGCGCAAGATAATGATTTAAGGTTTGAATCATAGTAGACAAATGAAGTGTATGAATTCAGTATATTGTACTTAACTGGAACTGTATTTTGGGATTTGTAGATGTTGTTTCTCAGTTCAAATTCTCTTTGATATTGTAATTATCTAATAGGCAGTGAGTTTCTTTTGTTTTGAGCAGTGAGCTCTAGGCAATGTGCATGAATGTATGTGCATTCCCATTGTAAAACTCCTAACATGGTATAATACTTCTGTAGAGTATTTTCATTTTGTGGGTTCGTCCCCACCATGGATTTTCCCTTAACCAAGTTTCCACGCAAAAATCTTGGTGTTTTCGTGTTATGGATGATTGTGTTGCTTTTGCATCTTTCTTTTCTTTATATGTGCTAAGTGGTTAAAGAATCGGGTTAATAAAGTTAAAGATTGAAGAACAATGATTCGCCCCCCTCTCAGCATGTTCCTTAATTCCAACACATCACCCCCATTTTCATCACCTCCATCCCCCTCATCAATATCCATATCGTTACAAGGATGCTCCTCCGCCCTCACCTGCTCCAGGTCTATCGAACGAATAGACCTATGAGTTTCCCCCTTGTTGCATATGCTAGAGTGACCCCTACGTCATCAATATACGACCTCCTGACCCATGTGACGAGCTCCATACTCATAAAACTTGCCCTCACTTATACTATATCAATATACTTGCCCTAGGTCCCAGCCTCACAAGTAACATGTGGATGGATCAATCCATCCACCACCACGTCTTATGTCCTGCCAAACTGTCTCGCACCCTTCTCTACTTGCATCGCTCTATCACATATATGGTCTTGCCTAGAAGCCAACAATCTATCTACACATATGCTAGGTAATAACGATCCTCCACATTCCACTCCTTAATCTCTGAAGGGAGTCCAGCTAAACCCTACCAAATCATCAAGAACTCATCTTTACTACCCTGCTGCCCCACAGGAACTTCCTGAAGCCGCTCCTAATATCCACATGTGTAAGACTCATGTTTTCCTCTCTCCTTCCCCAAGCAACCAGAACACTTATATATGCTCCCATGCCCAGACTAACAACAAAGTCATCCTAGTCCCTAAGTTCTTATTCTCATGATACATGTGTATGTTATCGCACAACTGACCTAGGATAGTATGTCCCCAGCAGTGGATACTTGTTCTCTCAAGAACCATATCATGTATAAGGTGTTCACCCAACCTATGCCAAACCCATGTCTCAATAAGTCTGGTAGCATCATGCGTCCAATCATCCCAGTCAAATACAATGCTAATTGTGGTAGTCTCATATCCACTGCAGGTCTCCACCGCATTTGTGTCTTGCTCATCAGTAGTCTCCACATCCTCCACTCAAAGACCCGCTCCATGTAATATTCAGTGTCCTCTAACCTGTACTCCAATATTACTCCTCAGATAAGTACTCTCACTATGCACAATACATCCAATAATGTGATATTGACCTCTCTAGTAGGCAGGTGAAACGAAGAGGCCTCACTATACCACTTCTCCAACAATGTCGTCATCACGGCATTGTGTGTGTAGCCTCAACCACTCACAAACTTGATCTAGCCCAACTGTTACCACCAAGGACCAGTCCTCCTCTGTTAGCTATTGACGCAACTCCATTGTCGCAAGCCAGTGGTCTCGTGGCCCCATAGGAGGAAATTGAGCCTACACACATCAATCATTGACATCAACTTTTATATCCTAACCCACTTACCCTATCTATTTACCCATATCGGTTTGGGGGATCCTATCCCTACCTTTAACCCATACCCAACTAACTTCTTCACTTTCGTTCCCCTTTTCCCATCCTTCAGTGTCTCCTTAGTGGAGACATAGATCCATCGGCGCAGATGCTAGACTGCGCATGCACTGGTTAGCGCATGGACCAATCACTTGATTTGACCCTCCCCAAACCCTAGCTTATCCCATGCATCACAAACGCATTGATCACTAGATAAGCGACTACACAGACGCTTGAGCCTCCTTGTGTCTACGCGACCGTTGATCGGTCAATCAGCATCTTCACCTTGACCGAGTTTGCCCCCTCATAAATACTTGTATGGATGAATTAAATCCAAAGTAAAAGGATGAAATAGAAAGTACACAAGACATTCTCGGTACTCACCACCTCCTTAGACTTTTCCAACTGTTGGTACACCTGTACGCGCTCTCCAAGTTGTCGCTTCATCCTCGCTTCAGTCATCCTTTTCGCTCAAAGCTCCTTTTTGCCTCAAGGGTGTGAAAGTGACCTCTTGTAGGGTCCCCTGCGCCTACTTGTATCCTTACCATTGGCCCATTTTCCTTCCCAGCCTCAATTTTCCACCCCTCCTCCCTCATTACCCTGTTGGTCATGCAAATTTCCCCTTCCCTCCATTTTCAACCATTTTCTTCTTTTTGTCCTTTTTAGAGAAATTTTCACAAAAAAATTATTTTTAGCGATGATTTCTCAAGGGGGCATACCCCTCCACTGTCGCTACTCTGTTCTGACTCCTATACCTCCATTTTCTTCTAGGGCATCATTATTTTCTCTTCTGTGGCGCGATGGCATTCCAAGCATCGCATCTAAGATGAGAAAAATGTAGACGTCCAAATTTGTCCATTGTGAATTTTATTAAATTCATTACTATCCTGGCCCCCTAATTAATTAAATTTATATTTAATTAAATTTATATTTAATTAATTATCAAACTAAATATATTATAGGTGATTTTAATTAATTAATTATATTATTTTATCCTTTCTCCCAAAATAATTAATTTAATAATCAATTATCCCCGTAGCCTAATGATGTGGTACATTTTAATAAATTTGTCACATTTCACCCTTCACTCAATATTTAAATAATTTTATTATTTGAATATTCCCCCTTTTAGCCTAACACTTGTGATTTAATTAAATTATAATTAATTAAATCTAGACCAACCTAGAAATTCAATCATGACACCCCTAAGCGTACCCCCTAATTAATCATGGACTAATCTTGATTAATTAGTCTAATTGTGTGATCATACAACAAATAGTCTTCCCCCAAATTTGAATGTGTCTCACACGTGTGAGCACATTCCCACATTCAACCACCAACCTTCCTTATATTGGCATCTACCCTCTTACTCAAATGTCTCCAATTTATTTTGAGACTTGCTCACACGTGTGAGATTTCTTGAGCCTCTCACTTCTTCCACGTGTCCCCCACTTAGCATTTATTGCCACCTCTTCCAAGGTTGCTCACATGTGTAAGCAAGACCTCATCTTGCATGGCCAACTACCCTTGCATATGTGGCCTCCACCCCATTGCCACCTCATTGATCCCATTGCACCCTAGCCATCCATTCAATTTTGAATCTCAATTGTTCATTCCATCCAAAATACTATAATTTGTAGCATCTCCATGAGCTTTTCATCCATTATCTTGTGCATTGTTATAATGTCAAAATTCTTCTAGAACATTTAGAGTTCATTTTGAGTAATCATAGCATCTCATTACATTTCATTAGCATAGTTTTTATCTTCATACACTAGTTTAATCCCTCCATTCTTCATTAGATTGTATTTTAGGAAATATCATCTCTTCCATCTTTCCATTTAGAATCATTTGGGATACTTATTGTTACGTTTGGAGAGCATACCCACATATAATCATCAAAGAGCAAATCAAGGAGTTGGGTGCCTCCATTTTGGCTCTATTACAGGTACGAGTAAGATTTGCTAGTTGGATGGGATGATGCTTTGTTTTGTGTTTTATGCATTTGACTAACCATTAATTTTACCGATATACAATTTCTTATTGCAATATGCGTTGCCTAGTTGAAAATATCTTCCAATATTCCTTTTTTTTTCTTCTATCCATTCTGACCAGCCTGGGCAAGAGTGAAGGAAACTCTGGCTAGATGCCAAACACCATCGCAAACATCCTGGAGTTCACAAACCCCTGGTATATTTACCAACAGAGCAACTAAGATCTCCACGTTGGGATGAAATCGATCCATCATTGTGGTATGTCTCTTCCAATATACAAATTAAACATCTTCAAATATGCCCTCCAATCAAATATGCCCTCCAATCCTGTTGAGAAAACACAAGCGAGCAGTGAAGCAGACATTGGGCACTCAAAAAACAACCTCAAACTTGCTATTACCATGGCTTTCTTGCATCTACTTTTACCCCCCTTCCTGCAGCTTGCCTGGTTGCTTTATAAGGAAGTTGCTTTTCTAAGGCCCAATCAATATTTGTTTCGACAAATTTACCGAATTCTGAACCTGGTTCAATTTCAGTCAATGTTGGCAAACCGGACTCTGGTATCCAAATGCTCTGCAACACAACATTCCCACAACTTGGGAATCAAACCATTTTCTATTAGCCACCAACGCAGCCTTCATTCACAGGTCTTCTTCCTTCTACAATCTTTGTTGTGTATGGAAGCCCCAAATTTTTGAGCACTTATCCACACAATGTTGGCTTCTTCATGTGCTTCATGCACCACAACCTTGTTTCATTTGTTGAGCCAATTCTCTGTTATGTTCTCTTCCCCTGCAATTTTTTTGTTTTGTACTCATAGCAGCACTTTGTTAATTCCTTGAATAGTAGGCAAGGCAACACCATGAACAGGCAATGAACCAACCCGTCTATAATGGGAGCACCTTCAACTTGAGACCGTAGCCTCTTGTTCTGGCATACAAAAAAATAATTACACTTCAAGATTGTCTTCTTTCAAAGAATGGAACCCCTTCTGAGGCTCATTATCTACACGAGCTCTCTTTCTAAAGACGTCACCATCACTCTTCCCAAGAGGCCCTCCAATTTCTATCGCCTCTTCCTTCCCACTACAAGTTCTTAGATCCTTGTCGTCCCTAATTTTGGCCCGGCTCTCTAGCTTCTTACCACCAATCATCCAATCTTCCTCAGTTTTCATATGCACAACAATATGTTTGCCTAAAGAAGCTCACTTGCAAATTCCTTTTGGATGAGAGAACCAATAATCTCCACATAGAGGATAATTATTCTCGAAAACTAGGTTGAATTCTTTGATGTTTTCTTTCTTTAATTTCTCTCAAAACAACTTGACTATCATCGGTCATTACCTTTGTCATCCTGCACAGGAGGGTTGTTGAATCACCTCCTTGAAAAAGCTATAAGGGCAGGTGTCACATCATCACCTTCCTCCGCCGTCCACAAATACTCCAATCGCATACAAATTTATATCTACAGACTGACACACATTGACAAGGTCGAAAATGACCCAAGAACTCTCAGAATTATCCACTGTTAACACATGTAAGACCTCTGCAATCTTCTGCTGAGAACAGCGTATTATGTATGCTAACATACCTAGATGGCAATGAACTCGGACAACAATTTCATTTTTCACTAAACATTACCCTACCCGCTTTCCTCTCCTCTGTAGCCATCTTTTTAAAAGGCGCCCTTGCATGATTAGCCTTGCACGATTAGTCTGCCCTGGTCTCCTCTAATCTCATACGCTCTGATACCAATTGTTAAAACAATCAGATTAATTGGGGAAATACAAATTATACACAAAGACAGATATTTTAAGGTGGCTCACCAATTCTTTATTATTATTGCAACTTACATAAGGCTTTGCCCTCATATATATTCAATAGTCTTGAATAGAAGATGAAGAGACAAAGATAGGAAGATCAAATGAACAATCATACTTCTTAATCCAACAAGTATATATATTATCAATATTATATTGATTATTATTTTCATATATTATCAATATTATTATTGATTATTATTTCCAGACTATTATTGATGACTTGTATAATATGAACAATATCATGTGCTTTTATAGGCTTACATTGCTTTATCTACACCATTGATGATAATGCCAACATTATTATTACTTAGTGTAAGAATCATATTGAACTTAATAAAACTACACCGCCTTATCCTTTATAGGTTTAACAATATTGACTTCATTTAAATGTTAGCCTCATTATTAATATCACTAAATAAATATTATGATTTATATTTAGCACTACTATTACATTACTAACTATCATTAATATGTGTTGCTTATCCCAAGAAACCAATGCCCTAAGTCAACGTAAGGTTGTAAAAGGCGGATTTGAGCCGTCCGATTTGATGAATACCAACTGTGAAGAGGACCTTACGCTGCCCTAATTTCATTGAACCTTCGAACTGCATCACTTCACCATTGCTTACGAACACGGCTAAGCTCCATACAAAATGCACCATTGACCAAATTTCAAAAACCAGAAAACCTAAAAGATTTTCAGCATCTATTCTTCACGATCTGCATATTTTGTGGTCAAAAACCACAAAAAAATTTGCAAAAAAATCATTGTGTTTTCGCGAATTTGAAAAAAAAGAGTTTGAATTTTTTTTGTCTTTGGTGTGTTTTCTCTGGAGCTTAAGCCCGTGCCATTGTTTACTTGGGGGTGGGTGGCGGCTATGAGAAGTCGGAGAGGGATATTAGCTTCAATGTCGAGCAGGCTCTGCAATGCTTGTCAACTCTTCCTGCACACATAACAGTTACAATGAAATCCATCTTTTCTTTGTGCAAATTAAGCGCAAAGAAATCCATCTTTTTGCAAGAATGGAAACGCAAATGATTGAAGTGATAGGTGTGGAATCCGCCAGCGAGCAAAATCTTCGATTTTGTTGCTATATTCTATCGCCACGGGCTAAGCTCTAGACAAAACACACCAAAGACAAAAAAAAAATACTTTTTTTTTCAAATTCGTGAAAACACAGTGACTTTTTTGCAATTGTTTTGTGGTTTTCGACTACAAAATATGCAGATCATGAAGAAAATATGCTGAAAAATTGGCAAAAATTTGTTAGGTTTTCTGGTTTTTGAAATTTGGTCAATGGTGCATTTTGTAGGGAGCTTAGCCGCGCCCTATTCTATCACAGCACATTGTATAACTGTTCGACAGTTTTTTATGTACACAGATTTCTGAGGTGTATAAAGCACACTGTGATTGTTGAAAGTGTCTATTGACGTTAACGAGAGAGATACAAGGGCATCCATCATTTATAATGGCTGGAAACGTTGTAAACAATAACCTTTAACTAATGTCATTGCAATGCCCCCATCAAGGAGGCAATATTTTAATGGCAATTAATTGCGAGGACAAGTGAAGGATGCAAACTTCATTCTCAAAATTCTGATTGAGTTGATAGAGATGATGGGTGCCAAATATTATCTAAGTCATCATGAATGATTGTAAAAATTAAAAGGAAACAAGTTCATTAGTTCAAGAAAGATGCATGCACTCATTTTGGACACCATGACTAGCACAAAGATAGAATGGATTGAAAAATATATATATTGAAGATGAGGAGGTTCAAATGTCCACAACAAACGATCATATGTTACAAGGAATCTTCAAGGCCTCTCCAATTTGGAGTTGTTGAAAGTAAATTTGTTAAACCATATTTTTTAAATTGTCTTGAGTTTATATTTATATAACTTTTTAAAGACTGCATTAGGTTGTTAAAACTATATTCACATCATGTACAATCATCTTAGGATGACTTCTTAAGGAGAAATGGAGAAATGGGGTGTCATGGTCATTAGCAACCATTAGAGTATGTGTAGGCAAACAAATTCATGAAGGGCCCAAAAGATCAAGTCATTAATCCTAGATGATGACTAGCGGGCTTCCATAGATTACATCTTGACTTCCATCAGTCAGTCTATCTTGCGCTAATCAGATTAAAGATGATCACCTCAAAGATTACATCTTGAGTTTCTTCAAGTATATCTTGAGTTGATTAGATTTCTTGAGATGAACCAGTCATGTTTGAGAGAAATATACAACATCATGCCCTCCATGATAGAAAATTAAGATCATAATAGTAACAAAGGGCAAAGCACAAGCATTTTTCAAAGGGTGAGAAATATCATTGTGCATTAAAAAAGGGTGACCAATTGTCTTACATTTGCTTTGTCTTCCACATATAACGAGGAAATTATTTGCCTAGAAGAGTAACATCATATAAAGACATTAAGTTGCTAAATGGTACAAGGCTACATTGCTAAGAATCTTCAAATGTTCAAGTGTGGAGGATACTATTATGAATGAATTTAGCAATTTCATCTCATCAGAGATCAACAATCTAAACTCTTTGAGATAAGTAGAAGGACACTCGTATGTAGTGGTACCTCCATGGCAAGGCTTGATATTTTCTAAACTTCCCATAGATCTTCATGTATCCATCACATCGTTGTAGCAAGCAAGAGGAAAAGCAATACATCAAAGTTGCATGGACACAAATACGGATACGGCCAACTTTTAAGACCCCCAATATGGATACGGCTGGATAAAGAATACATACACATATTTAACACAATTTTCTAAGCAACTCGATGAGATTTTCATTACTTCAAAAGCAATATAGTCACATAAATGCTACATAATTATAAGTTAATTTAACATTTTATAATATGCAAAAATAGTAGAGTTGCATTGGAATATAACTCAAAAAAATGGTTGGCTGAAATAGAAAAACATTTCTTAGTCTTTCTCATTTGGTGTAGGTTCTGTTTATTGCAAAAAAAATTTAAAAATTGCATGAAAGAAGTTTTTTTAATTATATTTGGGAAGATTTACATCAGTTTTTAAAAAAAATCAAATCACATAGCATTCGGCGCTGTTGGAAAATTAAGATTTTTGCACAAACATGGGTACAATATTCGACGTGTTTCCAGGCCATATCAGATACAAATACAGGGATACACATGCCCAATGAGGGACAAAGGAGTTTCCGGCTTCTATGCAATACATGTTTGTGACATCCTACATCCTAGGCACAGTCCTACCATCGTAAATATCCAAATAGTATAGGGTTCCACATATCATCCCCTAGCCAAACTCAAGTCCTGCACAACCTTTTTTAAGAGAACAATGGCCACTCACAAAAACACTTCCAAACATAATTCAATGTCAATTAGTGTGCCACAATGTGCTACAACTAGATAATCATAAGAGGTTCTGCTACAAGGAGCAACCAAAAGATCAATTGTCATACGTATATCTTTTAATTCAAAAGTGGAAAACACTTAACCCACAAATTTCTAAGGTTTTATCGATCTGCCACAATTGCGAAACTATTTAGAATTTGAAGTGAATTTGTAGGTTTTGTTTTATTAACATACCAAACCTAAATGGGCAAATATTTGTATTGAGGCTGCAAGTTCTTTAACAGGAGTACAAGCTCCTTTATGCACCTTTATGCACTCAATTGAGCACATCCAATCGATGAAAAACAAAAAGATTTTCTTCTGTGCATTCCAACTTGTGTCCTCTCTCTCATAAAGAAAAACAACTACAACAAAGAAGTGATGAAAAATTTTGTGTCTTCTCTCTCATAAAGAAAAACAACTACAACAAAATAGTGATGAAAAATTCGGATGTAACATCAACCAAACTGACATGGTGTTAAGCTTATGACAATCACTTTAAAAGATGTAATTAGTGGGAGTGGTAACTTTGATTGTATCAGTGTTTACTATTTTGCATTGACTTGACACAAGATACAGAACTGGATATCAATTATCTTTTATTCCCATCAATTATGTTTTCTGTTCTGCACTTATATTAAAAATAATCCTTTTCTACTGAAAAAATTTGACAAATTTGTGGACTAAGAATTATTATAATATTATGTTATATAAGCTAACTGAGTTAATAGAATTATTTATTATGATCTTCCGTTACCATATGTTATCTTGAGATTTCATATCTTGAAAAAAAATATTACAGCTCTGTCTATACACAGTCCAGAGAGTATTTAGAAAACGGTGTCAAATGCAGATTAAGACATTACCTAATTGTACTTCTATTATAACTTCGGATGTAAACAAAATACACAGTAAGAAATTACTGTCTACCCTGGTTCCGGTATTAGATCAGTCACAAATTCAACCTTAAATCAGACAAGGAGAGAATATAAATGAGCACGTATGTAGAATTTACACCCTATTCATCACCATATTTGACTAGCGCCTCCCTTCATGCATTGATTTGTAGAACCCAAGCAAGGCTCCAAATTTGCTTTGCAAACACAAAATAAATTACTGAGGCTGGACAGGCAGTCCATGATAATATGTAATAATAGCAACTAAATTGTGTTGACTGGACTGACAGTCTGACAGTGCATACCAATATGTAATGGCCACCCCTGACCCAGACGAGAGGACTGTTTTCACCATACAGCAATTTTCACGAGGAAATATTTATAAGAATCAGAATTTAATTTGGTAGTTCCAAGAAATGCAAATAAAAATAAATAGGGCAGAAAATTTTCCTAGTACATTAATTTTAGGGACGGTAAAATAATTTTAGCAGTTAAAGTAAGACTGTTCATCGGGAGAAGAAATCCCAAAAACCAAATAAAAGGGCAGTAAAAATTGTCTACTTATAATTAGAGGTAAAATTTGCAACCCAAGAACACTTGGCAAGTGGATTAAAATTGCTCTTGATTGGTTGAGTGCAAGAATATACATGTATCTAACGGATGCATAAGTAACCTACCTCCGGCAGGTACTAAAAGGAAAATATCTAATGTTGCAAATGCAAGATACGCCTACAAATGCAGACAATCTACTTCAATTATTGTATATAGACATCCTTAAATGCCTTAAAAGTTAAAAAGGCTAAAAAAACCAAGTTTTATACTTGAATAACAAAAGATTTAGAGAGGCCTTGATATCAAGTATATAGCAATCATATGGAATTTGGGTCTGACAACTAGTCTATTTTTCATCTCCTTAAACACTCCAACATTCGGAAGATGGATCAAGAATGTGATCCCAAATGTTGATGCTAAAAAATCCATATGAAATTTTTGGGTCTGCAACTAATCTATTTTTCATTTCCTCAAGCTCTCCAACATCCTAATGATGGATCAAGAATGTGATCCAAAATGTTGATGCTTTAAAATCTATTTTGTAAGAGTATTCTCAAGACCATGCTCTGAATGAATAAGAAGGAAAACTATTGCAACATTGTGGTTGTTATATATTATAACAAAGACCTGATTATTTGGGCTTGTCCATTGTATAATGATATAAGCACAACACAGTTATTACCGCATTTGCAGTCACAACCTAGTATTTAGTGCATGAAATCCTAAATCAAGGCTACCATGAAAATCTTGGTGAAGTTCTAATTGAACCGTGCACCCACAGAAACAATCATCTAAACAAGTTTGTAGGTCCTACACAACAATTTGGATTAACAAATTTAGCATTATCTGCAGAGAAGTCACCTAATAGTAGAATATGATGATTCAACCAAGAAAAGCAACCTTCAAAGTTCAAACAAACTATAGACTGAATTACATGCAAATGCAAGCAGCAAAATAATGCAACATGAACAGGCTTAATGAGTTGATAGCCGCTTACTTGCATAGACTATGCATTTTATTCGTATAAAATTTAGCACTATACAACATGTACTTGATACAGTATCATTAAGCTAGAAGAGGAGATTAATTCTTAACCCGTGCTAATGCAAACATTGCTGACACAATGTAGTTTACAGCATCGAACTGCTTCTACAAATTATCTCAAAGCATTGAACCCGAACGGGACCAATGCCAAGTCATCAATGTCTAGCCGCACCATGCAACAGTGTTTCTTCAATTCCACCAATGCTTCACTGTGCCGTAAGCGATGACTTATGACCAAGTAACGCAACCAACAACAGGACTTTGAAATTGTAACAAGACCGGGGCCTCGAACTCCTCTGCAGTAGGGAATCTTCAATGACCTTAACTGGTTACAACTTGCAAGGTAAGATACACCAGTGTCTGTAATGCTTGTCGATGCCAAGCTCAAATCAGACAACCGGCTACAACCTACTGCCAGAAAATCAAGTCCTTCATCACTGACAAAGAGACACTGATCAAGATTCAGGCACTCCAGAGCCTTGAAATTTGACAAAACCTTCATATCACTAACAGACTCACATTTCACCAGGCTCAAGTGACGAAGAAAATTTGCACTATTTGCTATGGCAGCTAAGCTGGCATCATCGACATCTGTGAAACCTAGATCCAGATGCTGCAAATTTTTACAGGCAGTGATTGCACAGAAGACTCTAGGCGAGAGACCCAAACAACGCTGCAGATTAATTTTCTCTAGCCACTTATTTGCCCTGATCAGGGTTTCTAGATTTCCCTCCCAAATACCTCGGCCAAACGCTACAGAGATCTCCTTCAATTTCAACATACCAGACTGGCCCAGTTCGGCAAAAGACTTCCCTTCCCTATAGAACTGGTTAAGTGTAACGGAATTCAATTTTTTACAATGAAGCAGACATAATACGGCCGCCTCACTCAGATTGGAAGCTTCTATACAGAATTTCTCTAGGCTTTTGCAATTATTTAAAACGGCCACAGCGGCAGCCTCCCCTAGAGGCGCTGACCGGTTGAAATAAGTAAATTCTTTCAAATTTTTGTTTGATGCGGAAATATTTATTATTGCATCGTCAACATTGTTTCTGTTATCCGCCTCTATATGTAGACAGATTAAAGAACAAAGCCGCGACAATTCACTCAAGTCGCCATTCCAGAATTTTAAGTTTAGGGTTTCAATTTTCTGGCAATTGACAGCAATTGATTTTAATGCCAGGCTGATGTCCAGGGAATCGAACTCTAATCCTACTGACAGCAAGCCCTTAAAATTTTCCCCAATTTTTGACAGACCATAAGACGTAAACATAAAGACTCCCCTCAACAGCAATTCTTGAAGAAACTTACAGTTTGAAAGCGCATCGAGGGCCTCGTCCGTCAAATTTCTACAATTCGTAAGACTCAGGGACGTCAGCTGAGGGCAATTCTGGCTGATCGTGAGAACACCAGCGTCCGTCAGATTCGAGAGGCAACAGAACGTCAATTGACGGATATTCTGAAAATTCTTAACGGAATCCGAAATTCCGTCATCTGTTATCTTTTGCTGCTGACTCTCCGGGTGCCCGATCACCAAATGCTGCAACCGACGGAAAAATGAGGCCGCCAAGAGAAGATCTCCGTTTTCAACCTGATCGAAACAGTGACGGAAACTTAAGGTCTTGACGTGAGAAAATCTCTTCAGAAACAGATGAAGCAATGTACGTGATCTGACGGAAAGAAGTGCAGTCTCCCAGGTTACGGCATCATTCCACAGCTTGCAGACGAGAGAGGCAGCATGACGATCGAAAGCAGACGTCAAATGACGAACAATAACAGAAACCAGAGATCCGTCTCTTGTAACCTTCTCCACACTACTCTCCTCCTCCAGTACTGTCACATGCTGAGAATGCTTTGCCATATTTGCGCTTACACAATCGTTAATTTCCTCTTCCGTTAATTGACAGACAAATATTTTGCCCAACACAGTTATGTTATCTTTTCAAATGGACATATATGTAATCCTCTTAGCCGACATTTGCGCTGCGCCGACTCTTTTCGGATAAGGTGTTGTACGGACGCTCCAGATCCATTCCAGTATTGATGGAATAAATCGAGACCGTTGGGGCAGAAAATATTAATTTCAACATTTTTTTTCTAATATTAGGGAAGTATGCAAAATATTATAAAATTATGTCGTCATTTTCTTAATGCTTAAGTTTCGGAGAACATGACTTGTTGGCTAAGCTCATATAAATTTGACAGTCAAGCAATTTTTTGTTCCTCTTTTTTTTTCGAATGGTTTTTCATCTTTTTAAGTTTTGAGTTCATTTTGAGGGTTAATTTTATAGTGTAATCATAGCATACAAGTAGTATATTTTATTTTAAAAGATTGTAAATATATAATTTAATTTTAATCTGGTTCTAATTGGATATGTTTTAAGGGAATAGTTTTGATTTTGATTTTATTTTATTTTTTATTTAGGTAATTCTTATAATATGCAGAATTGATCTAAGTTAATTTTGTAAAATGTGAAAATGATTCTTAATTTTTAAAAGTGAAATTTATATTTGAGTTCTTGTGGGCTTTCTTCTAATTAGTGGTTTTGTGTAAAGTTGAACATGGAATATGCTAACTTGTATGTAGAATATTATATTAAAGGACAACCTTTAATTTATTAAAAAAAAATGGCATTTATGAATGAGTAATCAACACATACCATAACGTCATAAAGTCTCAAGATTGCATCATCAACATCTTAATCATTGTTGCATTTTTGTTTATTGTCTTCAATCTTTAAATTACCAAATTGTTAAATAAGCAATAAGTGTTTGGCAAAAGGTGATCATTAACACTCCTCTCATAATAAGTAGTAGATATCAAGGCAAACAAGTTCTTGACATTTCAGGATGATGTTTTACCCCCTTATGCTAATTTGGCCTCCTCAAGCCTCGTGGATTCTACTCCACCTTTTGTTGTTGGTGTTGTCCCTTATGGTTGTGTGGACTCTTCTCTGTTTGTTGCTCTTATTCTGCTCCAACATTTGGTAGATGGTGTGTAGCATCATCGGTACTCTGCCCCTTACGTTAATAGTCTCACAAAGAGGATTTCCCCACTTATTCCCCCTTATGGTGGTTATTTTACTAATAGTATATATCCTAGACTGGTGTCCATCATATTACTCTTCCTCCTCTTTCCAATCTCTTCCCCATGTAGTGGATGAAGATTCTACTCACTCCTGATGTGGGTTACTAGTTGTTTTGATAGTGAGTTGTAAATGGTTTGTTGTGGCCTTTGTTGTGTGTGGCCTATTCTTGACCAAGTTATAAATAGTCTTTCAGGCATGTCTTTGTAAGGGCCAAAACCCTTGTTTTGCTACTTTTATCAAAACCAAGTCCTTGTCATTAAAATCAACAAAATTTACATCTACAAGTAGGCTCAAATCCACGCATATGGCTCTAACCCTCACATGCGAAGGTAAGTTTCCTAGTCATCAAATTGAACCAAAGAAATAAACAAAAGAATTATTAATACAAAGGCATTCATATTATATCACACAAGGTTTTGATAAATTAGTAAATCAACTGCTAGCATCTAATACTATAAATTACATCAAACTTTGAGCTAAATATTATTGTCTATTTATTTATGAGCATTTATTTCAATGTAGTTATTAGTCCTATCTCATTTTAGGGTTAATTAATCATCCTTTGGATTATTTATTTCCCAATTAATATTAGAAAAGGTTATATATTTTCTTTTTTTCTTTTTAGTGAACCCCAACTTTCTTACATCGCCTCTCACACATTTGGTCTTCAATATTACATCCCTTTGAAACCTAAATGCTTGCAAGACACATCAACTTCTCCTTGTTTTGAGGTACTCCCTCCTACAATATGTTCACAATAGTATGTGCTCTCAGATCTCTCCAAAACCCAAACTCCTAGGCCACCTAAAGTTCTAGATTTCATTTTGTAGTGTTGTAAATTGTAACCCCTTACAATTTCAAACTTCTTTTTGGGCCCTTGCCTTAGTATGTTTCATCATAGCTCTTTCCAAGACTATCTCTATCACTACCAAATTATAGTCATATGTTAATGAGATGATCTAATCTTATTCTTTAAGCTTTGCATAGCACATTTTCCATTGTCCCAACCCTTTAAGGGTGGGCTATGGTGCTAGGCACCCTAGCCCTAGTTGAATAGGGTGTTAGGTCTCATAGTTGTCAACATGGAAAGTGAAATTTATATTTGAGTTCTTGTGGGCTTTCTTCTGATTAGTGGTTTTGTGTAAACTTGAACATGGAATATGTTAACTTGTATGTAGGATATTATATTTAAGGACAATCTTTAATTTATTAAAAAAAAATCATCATTTATGAATGAGTAATCAACATATATCATAACAAGTCTCAAGATTGCATCATCAACATCTTAATCATTGTTACATTTTTGTTTGTTGTCTTCAATCTTTAAATCACCAAATTGTTAAATAAGCAATAAGTGTTTGGCAAAAGGTGATCATTAACACTCCTCTCATAAATATGTAGGAGATATCAAGGCAAACAAGTTCTTGACGTTTCAGGATGACATTTTACCTCATGATGCTAGTTTGGCCTCCTCGGGCCTCATGGATTCTATTCCACCTTTTGTTGTTGGTGTGGTCCCTTATGGTTGTGTGGACTCTTCTCTGTTTGTTGCTCTTATTCTACTCCAACATTTGGTAGATGGTGTGTAGCCTCATCAGTACTCTACCCCTTGCGTTGATAGTCTCACAAAGAGGATTTCCCCATGTATTCCCCCTTGTGGTGGTTATTTTGCTAATAGTATATATCCTAGACTGTTGTCCATCATATTACTCTTCCTCCTCTTCCCAATCTCTTCCCCATGTAGTGGATGAAGATTCTACTCACTCCTAATGTGGGTTACTAGTTGTTTTTCTAGTGAATTGTAAATGGTTTGTTGTGTGTGACCTATTCTTGACCAAGTTGTAAATGGTCTTTCAGGCATGTCTTTTTAAGGGCCAAAACCCTTATCGAAACCAAGTCCTTGTCATTAAAATCAACAAAATTTACATCTACAAGTAGGCTCAAATCCACGCATATGGCTCTAACCCTCACTTGCGAAGGTAAGTTTCCTAATCATCAAAGTGAACCAAAGAAATAAACAAAAGAATTATTAATGCAAAGGCATTCATATTATATCACACAAGGTTTTGATAAATTAGTAAATCTACTGCTAGCATCTAATACTATAAATTACATCAAACTTTGAGCTAAATATTATTTCTATTTTTTTATGAGCATTTATTTCAATGTAATTATTAGTCCCATCTCATTTTAGGGTTAATTAATCATCTTTTTGGATTATTTATTTCCCAATTAATATTAGAAAAGGTTATATATTTTCTTTTTTCTTTTTAGTGAACCCCAACTTTCTTACATCGCCTTGGATTTTGCCTTAAATTTATTCCTTCTATATTAGTGTCTTAAATATATTATATTCTAGTTTACCCTTATTCTAAAATGATTAGGATTTAGATCTAATGCTCCTCATTTTCTCTTTACTCTCTAAATCCTAACTCTCTCTAGACCCAACCCTCAATATTCCTCTTTTCCTAACTCCCTACCAATGATTCCTCTCACACATTTGGTCTTCAATATTACATCCCTTTGAAACCTAAATGCTTGCAAGAACACATCAACTTCTCCTTGTTCCGAGGTGCTCCCTCCTACAATATGTTCACAATAGTATGTGCTCTCAGATCTCTCCAAAACCCAAACTCCTAGGCCACCTAAAGTTCTAGATTTAATTTTGTAGTGTTGTAAATTGTAACCCCTTACAATTTTAAACTTCTTTTTGGGCCCTTGCCTTAGTGTGTTTCATCATAACTCTTTCCAAGACTATCTCTATCACTACCAAATTATAGTCATATGTTCATGAGATGATCTAATCTTATGCTTTAAGCTTTGCATAGAATATTTTCCATTTTCCCAACCCTTTAAGGGTGGACTATGGTGCTAGGCACCCTATCCCTAGTTGAATAGGGTGTTAGGTCTCATAGTCATCCCAATTTGGGCCCGAATTCAAACTTGTCGATGTAGCAGTTCTCACTAGTTGTTATTTGATCTCGATAGTTTTAATATGACTGTTGGAAGTAAACCTAATTTACAAAATGTCTCAGGAACCCTACATAAGAGCATCATTTATAATTCATTTCACATCACATCATTCACTTTGCACACCTCCTAATGCAAGCATTATGAGTGAATTTCTTCAAATATGAGCATTAAGGGTAGCAAGTTACAACAATCTTTAGGAAAGAGAGATTTTATGATTGATCTTGCTTTCCCATATCATTTTTTTGCATCAACACTTGAGGATCCTATCCAAAGATCATTGTATTCATCAACATTATCAAGCTTGAGATATAATCTTGTCAAATTAGCATTTTACTCTAGATTTAGCCTCTTCCCTCCAAGAAAGCTTTTTTTCTCTAATCATCATTGTTGTAGTGGAGCTTATTTCCTACTCAATCATTGAAAGGGGCAAGTCCCTATACATCCCAACACCGTTTTCTCTCTCCTTGCATATAGATATTCAGATCTAACAAATAAGGATTACTGATTTAATAAGTGTAGACTGAGATAAAGAGATTTAAACTTTGAAGACACAGAAACCCCTAGACCTTGTGGCTTAGCCACACAATATGACACTTTTCTATCATTTTAGGGAGATGATCTATGTGACATCCTCACTTGGACTCTATTTTTTATATTTGCATCAAACACCTTCAAGACTAGGTCTCCTAGCCCAATATTCCTACATTTTTAAGCC
Organism: Thuja plicata; assembly: GCA_018584345.1. Lineage (NCBI taxonomy): Eukaryota > Viridiplantae > Streptophyta > Pinopsida > Cupressales > Cupressaceae > Thuja > Thuja plicata. The sequence continues at coordinate 764,695 of MU228231.1, forward strand.
CATATTTTAGTGGCAGGTTTCTTTATTACTCCTATTTCTAGATATATTCTCAGAGTTTACATTTTTATTATGCAACTGACTATTTATGCTATTTATTGTCAAATTAACTTCTTTATGCCTAGTTCTTGTATCTTCTCATTTGATCTTATCCAATCATATGAAATCACAAAAAACAAATAATAACTTAATCAACAATTGTGCCTATCTCTTCAAGGGTTTGAATTTGGGCCTATTGATTTATTATTTAATGTGTGTGTGTTGATGTGAATGAGTTTGATTCCTAGCTAAACTAGTGAACCCCATTCCATGACATCACATGTTGGTGAACTTGTGCTTCTTACGTTTACATATTTTTTATTGAGAGTTTTCATATTTGGTTTTTTCACTATGGCGTTCATAAAATCTGGTTGATTTTCACATTCACATGTGATGACATTGTTTATTGGTTATATTTATCAAAATCACGTGTTGAGTTGTGGCTTCTTTCACTTCATGTGATTCCATTGCATTTCAATGTATTCTATAATAAGGGTTTCAAAGATGTTTCCAAATTTGTTCTCAAAGTTTGCATATCTATTTTGTAACATATTGTGTATGCTAGTTATTGTCAAATTTACATCTTTATGCCTAGATCTTGTTAGTTTGTTAGCTTGGATAGTTGTCCCACCACTTGCTAACAATAATTAATTAATTATTAATTATTTATTTGATTCCCCTAGGTGACAACTTGCAATTAATTTTTTGATTGGTTGTTGGGTTGTAATTTATCTCAGTCATTGATTGAGAATTGATCTCGACTGTTGGTTTACCAACGAGGGTAATATATATTAGGAATAAAAGTCCACAAGACAACTAAGAGGGGGGGGGTGAATTAGTTGTAGTATAGATTATTAAACTTTAAACTTTACAATCAAAACTCCAGTGCAAATGATAACACAATAAATGCCAACACCAAAACACAATATTTGTTGTCGAGGAAACCTTGTTAAAATGAAAACCCTAGTGGGAATTAACACCCACAAATAATATACTAAGAGTATAGTATCCCTGTTAAAAGATTTAGCCCTGTTAGGAGCTTATTACAACATTACAGTACACAGTCCCTGTTAGGAGACAGACCTTGTTAGGAGTCAAAAGAAACAGTAGGCTCACTGCCCAAAGAAGGTTAAAACCACCCTCAAGGATTTACAATCTGAACAATTGTATAAAGAAAATACATAATCTAGTGAACTGTAGATAATAGCAAATATCTTTGCTTGGTTAGTTTCAATGAAGTATCATTCTCATAACTCTTCTCTACATCCAGCAGTCAAACAAGCCTTGTAGCTTCCATAATTATTTTCTCTTTTCTAATATCAACCACACCTTTCCAAAAGGAAATATCACTCATATATACCTTCTTATAATAAATCTTTAGGTCGGCCAATTAAGCTTTCCTAATACATAATTGATCAATTAGGTCGGCCAATCAAGGCTTTCCAATATATAAATAATTATATAACCTCTTGCTAAGATACACACGGTACCTATAACAAGTATACATCAAATATAATTCATCACTTATGCTTCCAGATCCGCAATCCACGCTCATAGTTCATTTTACATGCTACATGTCTGAAGTCAGCCACCAAATAGGTCTCCTTCAGAATACACGCCACAATTGACGTCACCAGTAACCAAACAACAATTGAACTCAACCCATTACTCCAACATATGTCGGTTGTCCACCAGTAAGCTTGCATCATCTTAAATATCTTTGAAAGAAAGATATACCAGAAACACATAGACCTGCTCTGTCCAGAATCACAACTATAGTCGAGAAACCAGTCTTCACCAAATCAAGTGTAACATCCACAATATGCAACATGAAGCCAAGCAACCTTAGGAATAAGGTCAAAGCACATCCTTCTGTATAAACCCAACTTCAATCATTCTGAATCATCCGTACAGTGTCCATACACTTCTTCCAGTCGAGTAGCCAGTCTGTCCTCTCCATAGAAATATATGTTGACATCAGTGACAAAACATGAATATGAATAGCATGATCAGTAACCAAAAATGATATCATCCAACAATCTCCCCCTTTGGCATTGATGGAAACATATGGGAGAATCCATATGCATCAACCCAAAAGTACTCTCTCTCAATACAATCTTCTCAATATCCTCAACACAAATCTCCCAAAACAATAGGGATTTTCACATAGATTCCTTCCCCTTTTGGAAGCAATGGCAAAGGGTACCATAACTCATATGTAGTCTTTTGTAAGGTGTAGCTTTTTCAAATCTTCATGTCCAATCAGCCAAGTGCAAGATCACCCAAATGTGCTCCATGGTATTCTCATGCGACCACTCCCCCTAAGGAGTAGATCCATACATCAAGTCCAAAAAGTAATATAGCTCTGAGAACCACTGGACTGATGCATGTCTACATCAATTAATTACCACTGGGAGGGGCCATCACCCAAAGCTTGCTTTTGAGATATTCAAAAGCGTCTTTTGGAAAAGGTTTAGTAAATATATCTTCTATCTGTTCCTTTGTGCTAATGTATTCCAGTTTAATTTCCTTCTTTGCTACCTTCTCCCTCAAGAAATGATAATTAATTGAAATATGCTTTGTCTTCAAATGCATCACAGGATTCTTCGACATGTTTACTGTGCTGGTGTTATCACAGTGGATAACCACTGGTTCTTCAAAAACTATCCCAATGTCCTTCAACATTTATTTCATCCAAACAACTTGTGTACAATTTATTGCAGCAGCAACATACTCTAACTTAGTAGTAGATTGAGAAATACAGTTCTGCTTCTTACTCAACCAAGAAACCAGCCTTTCCCCAAGGAAAAATGCACCACCACTTGTACTTTTTATGTCATCCACATTTTCTTCCCAATCAACATCAGTATAAGCCTGTAAAGTAAAATCTTATGATTTTTCATACCACAATCCATATTATATTGTTGCTTTCAAATATCTAAAAATTCTTTTTATAGCAGTGTATCATCTTAAAATGGAAGCACTTCCATGTTAAGAGTGTTTAGCCCTCCTTAGGAGATTTTTTGACCTCCATCATATCATCCTCCCGTTTCTGCATCATCTCATGCTTCTGTGCTGGTTCAGGACCCTGATTGGGCCTCTCCGGTCACCTCCTACCCCACCTGGCATATTTTCTAGGGGTTCTGACCCCCTGGGTCAGGTTTGACCTCGACCCTGACCTAGGTCCCCCTTTCAAATCAGGAAGCTTGTCAGCTGCCGGGGGTCATCAAAAATTTAGTTTTCCCGCTTCCAGGTCGGCTATTTTGGGTTCTGAAGCATTGATTCCTAAATTATATTTAATATAGGTCCTCTCCTAGGGGTAAAGGCCTTAATGGGAATTTAATCCTCCTATGTAGGCCTCCTTAGAAGATTGTGCCCTAATTCCATATAAAAGGAAGTCTTTCTCTCTCATTTCCTCTAAGTCTTCTAAGTGCAAAAGGCTCTAATCAAGATTTTGTCAAGAAGCAAAAGGTTCAAGCATCCATTTCCAAGCTTTCAAGGTGTTCAAATCTTCCTCTCAAGCATTCAAGTTCTCTATTGAAGATCAAGGATTCAATCTTTCAAGCCTTTGAAGGGATTAGGTGCAAACATTCAAGATTCATCATTCAAACCCTAGATCTAGCCATCATGGTGGTGTGATCTTCCTTCAAGATCCTTTGTGCCTCTTCAAGACTCTTTCATCAT
>MU228231.1:768464-781651 GCA_018584345.1 Thuja plicata
TGGATTTCAAGCATACAATCATGAAGGTTTATGGTCTCTATTGAGTTCATGCTTTTCATACTTACATACTTGCATACATTTGAATTTCAATTACATATCTATTGAGTATCATAGCTTCATTGTTAGACTCAATTCTACTACTTGCTAGCATTCTGTACTTTATTGATTTCAAGGTTAATTCCTAAATCAGGGTTTGACTAAGGCAAACCCCTCCCCCACAAAAAACAATCTCCTTTTTCTTGTAGGTCCAGGTTCAGGATTGCAGTTTTGAGACCAGATCTAGATACCCTTTTCAGCTTTCTTTCAGACGGCGTGAACATAATTTCTATCGAACCTGTGTAGGTCAGGGTCGACATTATTGGGTCAGGGTTGACATTTGTGGGTCAAGGTTGACCTTTTTCATAAGACGACATCAGAATGGAAAATATTTATGGGTTTTGTTCATCTCTGCATTTTGGTTCGGGATCAACTGGCAGTTTTTCTAGAAATAGTTTACAGACCTCAAAAAACAACATTCTTTGATCTGTAATATTTCAAGGTTAGTGTATTTCTCCTATCTCTTCAATTAATGTCATATATCATTTCTATACATATAATTAACAGAATTTAAGGTATCTCTCTTGTTATTCTCCTTTCCAAATAGTTGATTCATTTGTGTATTAACCCTTCTTTTGGGTTGATCAACTTGGATCTCCTATTTGTGCATTTGGGAATAAAAGAGGAACATCTTATCTTCTCCCTAATCATAATTGCAATACTTAATCAATACTATTCAATTAGGGTTAAGGAATTCAATACATTCTAGGCAACTTAAAGGGCAATTTACACATTAACACCTTACATTTCAAGATAATCAAGAATCAATCATTCTTAGTACATTATACGTTCTTAATAAACATATCTCTATTTCAATTCTCCCCTTTACATTTTCGTAAGATAGAACATTCAATTTCTTACCTTACATTTTGGTAACATTCTATTATTTTATGTAGGGTGTCTCTTTAGGATCTGCCCGATATCTAGCCATAATCCCAACTGCATTGGTAATATTTGGTCTAGTTTGAGTTAGATATTGTAGACCTGCAATCATCGATCTCTACTTTGTCTATGCAACACTTTGAGTCTCGTCATTATTTGTTAATTTGTGTCCAGTCACCATAGGTGTCCCAATAGGTTTACAATCTTCCATTCCAAACTTCTTCAACATTTCCTTAAGATACTTGGTCTGAGATATAAAAATGCCTTTCTTACTCTGATTAATTTGCAACCCAAGAAAAAATTTCATCTCCCCAATCATTGACATTTCAAACTCATTCTCCATTTCTTTAGCAAATTTCTTGCTCATTTTATCATTGCCTCCAAAAATGATATCATCAACAAAAACTTCTATAATTAAGATTCCATCTTCATCAGTTCCTAAATACAAATTATTGTTTGTGTTACCCTTTCTAAAACCAAGACGAAGTATATATTTGTCCAGTTTTACATACCATGCCCTTGGTCCTTGTTTCAATCCATACAGTTCCTTCTTCAGTTTGCAAACCATGTTTTCATCATCTTTCAAAGGAAAACCATTAGGTTTCTCAATGTACACTTCTTCTTCTAGATCACCATTCAAAAATGTTGACTTCACATCTAATGTAGAGGGTTTAGGGTTCTAGTCCTTCTCTCCTTCAAAATGCTTATTCCTTCTACTAATCACCCAATGGTTACCTCTCCTTATGTACTTCTCCAATTTGGATCTCCAAGACCCTCTCTATCAAATTTCCTCCTAGGTATAGTTGATTTGTTGAAGACACAAATACCCATAGGCTCAACTAGTCCAACTAGTTCTTCAATTTCCTAGGTTTTTCCACTAGAACTTTCCACTAGAATCCCAAAACCTTGCTTAGGATCTTCCCATACACTCCATAGACTCTTGTCTATGTCCTTGGCCCATTAAAAGTCCATTAGAACCTTTTCCCACACTTTTGGATACTTTACCAATCTAATTATTGTCAAATTCACTAGGAGGCCTAATTGACTTATTTCCTAGTAGGTCAAATTTCACTGTTTTGGGTCTAAAGCTCCCAAATCTTCAAAAAAACCTCATAGAAGACCTTGAAAATCTTCAAGGTTTCCACCAACTCTACTATAATCCAAAATCCTATCTTCTCAATTCACCCACAACCCTAGTTTCCACAAGGCCCTAGTTTTTAGCCTTTATTTTAGGTCTCTAGACCAGTTAGGACAAAATGCCATTAAATTGGTCTTCAAACTTCATGTCATCATTTCTCACCATTTTCTCCTTCATTAGAACACTTTAGGGCTTCTTCAAATACCACTAAGTTCACCATCCAAGATCATGGGTGTTTTGTGTCATCTCATCTGTACCCTGTCCAGGCTCACCGGATCCTAGCAGTCAGCCATAAGGCTTCATTCCAAGCCTAGGAATCTTATTGAAAAAAAAAGGAATTAAAAACACTATTTTCAGACCCTAACCCTTCATCCTCCATGGTTTCATCCAATTCCACCATTGGATGCTTAGGTTAGAGACATTTCTACTTCTGCAACTCTGTAAATGACACCTGCAGACCAATGACCTACAAACTACTATAACTTTACAATAGATGAACTTGAAATCAAAATACTTAATTCATAAGAGAGATAATTGAAATCACTACACCCCCATGGAGTCCAATCACCCAATCCAATCCATACACAACCGTACAGAAAGCAAGAAACAATGCAGATTACAAAGAAATACAGCCTAGCATCCTTACAGAAGGTACACAAAAATGTTAAGCAATCCAAAAATCCATTAACCTTCTAAAAATAATCGATCCATGCTCAAATACCCGAGCATGGGTAGTTACAACCGCTCGAACCTCCATTTGAAACTTCTTGCAAAAAGTTGCAAAAGTTGCTCGACCAACTTTTGAAAGTTTTTAGCAACTTTGCTATTTGACTATTTTAGTCAACTCGATGCATGTTTTTGACTTCCATGACCCTAGTTAGGTTACCTAGGGTCCTAGAAGACACTCTAAACCCAAGTTACACAAAAATTTCAACCTATACTTTTCTAGGTCAAAAAATGACCATAACATCACCTAGGAGCACTCTTGGCTCTTACAAACATGGAGATGATCAACTTTGGATCCAACCTAGTGGATCTTATTAACACTCACCCTAAGCACATAAAACAAACCTAAAACACATAAACCACACCAAAATGGGAGGTTCTCTGCACCATACTCCACTGGGACAAAGAACTCAAGTCCGTTGAGTTAGGAGGTCTTCAATGGTGACCCCATGCTTCAAAATGTCTGTCTCTGTCATCCAAGTAGCCCAACTTTAGGTAGTCCCTACCACTTGATGAGATACTCTTTGTAAGTACCCTTCCTTGTCTTCTTGATCACCTTAGAATCAAGTATACTGTCTAACTGTAGAGGGTGTGGGGTAGGCAAATCCTTGATCCAATCTGCATCTTCCAACTCTGAAAGAGTTTGTTTTACAATGTCTAAGGATGGTCCCTTGTAGGGATACAAGTCACATACATTGAAGATTGGTGAAATGCCCAAATCTGGAGGCAACTCCACTTCATATGCATTCTTTCCATACTCATGCAATATCCTCAATGGTCCTATCTTCTTCATGAGTAATTTGGTTGGCTTACCCCTGGGTAGTCTTTCCTTTCTGAGATAGGAAAGTACTAGATCCCCCACCTTGAACTGCAAATCCCTCCTTGTCTGATCTGCTTTAGACTTATATTTCTCTCCTTTCTTTTGTAGATGCTTTTTGACTAGATCATGTAGCTCCTTCATATGTTCTGCAAATGACTCCCCTTGAGCACTCCTTCTGTCTTATAAATTGAGATCCCTTAACTCCAAGATCCCTCTAGGAATAGCCCCATAAACTATCTCAAATGGGATTTTACCAGTACTCCTATTAATGGAGTCATTATAGGCATATTCTTCTTGCCCTATGATATGATCCCATGGCTATCCATGTTGCTTTGTCAAACATCTTAGCAAGTTCCCAAGTGACCTATTTACTACCTCTATTTGTCCATCTGACTATGGATGGTAGGCTAAAGAGAAAGAAAAGTTTGTACCTAGCATCTTCCAAAGGGTCATCCAAAAGTGACCCACAAACTTACTATCTCTGTCACTTACTATATTCAGTGGCAATCCATGGATTCTTACAATGTCTCTGAAGAATAAGCCTGCAATATGTGAAGCATCATTGGTTTTCTTATATGGAATGAAGTGTGCCATTTTACTAAAATGATCCACCACAACAAACACACTATCATGTCCCTTTGATGTCTTTGGTAATCCCAAAATGAAGTCCATACTTAGACACTCTCAAGGTCTTTGGGGTATGGCTAGGGGTTGATACAACCCACTGTTACTACTTTGTCCTTCAGCACTTTGACATACCTGACATTGCTCCACAAAATTTCTGACATCTGACTGTAACCTAGGCCAATAGTAATGCCTATTCACTTTCTCAAGTGTTTTTTCCACTCCAAAGTGGCCTCCCAAACTCCCTTGGTATTTCTCCTTCACAATGTTCTCCCTCTTTGAGCACTGAGGTATACACATTAGGTGTCCTTTGAACAATAGGCCCTCCCGCAACATAAAATCAGTGAATTCCACTTTGAATCCCTGTTGGAACCTTACACATGCTTCATAGGCATCTTTGAAATCATTTTCCTCCTTGTAGAGTTCTTTCAAGTCATCCATTCCCACACTTTGCAATTGTATCTCCTGTATAGCCAATACTCTTCTGCTTAGAGCATCAGCAACCTTGTTGTTAACTCCCTTCTTATGTTTGATAACAAATGTGTAGGCTTGCAAAGAATCTACCCACTTAAGATGTCTTTGGTTCAATTTATCTTCCCCATTCAAGAAACTAAGGGCATGGTTATCTATGTAGACCACTTGAATTCCCTTGGTATGATATAATATCTCCACTTTTTAAGGGCTTGTACCATAGCATACAAATCCAAACCATAGGTGGATTACTTTTGTTTAGCCTCATTCAACTTCTCTGAGAAGAATGCCACAAGGTGTCCGTCTTGACTTAACACTGCTCCAATGGCTAGCTTACTAGCATCACACTCCACCAACAATAACTAGTTGAAATTGGGACACCTAAGTGTAGGTAGTTTCGCTATTCTCTTTTTCAACATTTCAAATCCCTGATCTGCTGCTACTGTCCACTTTAACTGACATTTGATTTCTCCTTTGATAGTGTTGAGGATAGGGGCACATACATGACTAAATTTCCTCACAAATTTCCTATAGTAGGAGGCCAATCTATGAAAACTCATAACATCCCCTATAGATCTAGGTGTAGCCTGGATTCCAAGATAGACTTGACCTTATCAAGATCCATCTTCATGCATCCATTAGCAACCACAAAACCAAGATAAACTAATTCAATTTTAAAAAAACTCACCTTTTTCCTGATTGATCATCAACTTCTCTTGGTGTAGCCTCCTTAATACCATCTCCAAATGCTTCATGTGCTCCTCCTTAGACCTACTAAAGATCAAAATGTCATCAAGATAAACTATTACAAACTTACCTATGAAATCTGCTAGCACTTCATTCATGAGCCTCATGAATGTGCTAGGTGCATTTGTTAGGCCAAAGGGCATTACTAGCCACTCATACAACCCTTCATTGGTCTTGAAGGTTCTCTTACATTCATCACCAGTCCTTACTCTGATTTGGTGATACCCTGACTTCAAATCCACCTTGGAGAAACAAGAACCTCCTAAATTGTCTAACAAATCTTCAATCCGGGGCTTTGGGAATCTATATCTGATTGTGATTTTGTTAGTGGCCCTAGAGTTAGTGCACATCCTCCATTTTCCACCCTTCTTAGGTGTAAGGACTATTGGCACAACACATGGTCTCAAACTTTTCCTTATTAACCCCTTCTCCAACAAATCTTGTATCTGTTTTTCTATCTCTGCATTTTGAATTGGTGTCATCTTATATGCTACTTTGTTAGGTAGATTAGCTCCAGGTATAAGGTCTATCTGGTGGCTCACATCCCTCATGGGTGGAAATACACTAGGCAATCCATTATCCACTATGTCATAATACTTTTCCAATAGTGCTTGTACTTCTTGAGGCATACTAGCTTTCTCTTTGGTATCCTCCTTTGGCTTCACTATCACTGCACAACAGACTCCTTTATCCTTCTTCATAGCCTTTAGAAACTCCTTTCCACTCAAGAGCATCACACTAGTTCCCACATGCTTCTCCTTATTATGTTCTTGTAAAGGATCCATCTGAAACTTCTTTCCTTGCTTGGTAATCACATAGTTGTTCTTCTCACCATCATCAATGGCCTTCACATCATACTACCATGGGCGTCCTAGAAGAAGATGACATGCATCCATGGGAAATATGTCACATAAGACCTTGTCCTTATAATCACCTATTTCAAACTCCACCATTGTTTTATCATCCACCACTATATACTACCCCTTATTTAACCATGATACTTTATAGGGAGTGGTATGAGGTATTCTTCTTAGTTTCATTTTATCCGCCATCTCAGTTGACACTATATTCTTTGTGGATCCATAGTCCACTATCACTTTGCAAATCTTTCCATGGGATATACAAGTAGTCTTGAACAAATTCTTTCTTTGAGGTGGTTCTATAACACTAGGAACTTTCAACAAATTCCTTCTCAACATGAGATTCTCTCCATCCAATACTGGCCCTGCCTTGGATATGGGAGAAGTGACACTTTGTGTGTCATCCTCTTGCACCAACTAATTTCTTATTTCCCCCATTGATGATGTGGGAGTCTTGTCAGGACATCTGCCCATTGTATGGCCCACTTGGTTGCAATTATAACATCTGCTAGTGAAGATAGAATTGGACCTCCCTTGTTACTGGTATCTACCCCTTGATGGCCCTCTTCCTCTGTATCCTCCACTCTAGAATGATCCTCTATACTGATTACCCCCACTGTTATCCATAGATTGATTATCCTCTGGCCTACTTGGGCTTTGTCCTCTGCCAAAGTTATTCCTGCCTCTGAATCCTCTATTTTTGTTACCCCTACCTCTTTGGTGGAAATCATTCCTCCTTCTAGTCTTCTCATCTTCTCTCAAAGCTAACTGAAAACACTTGTGCATACTATCAGGAGCCATCATACTAATCTCATCTTGAATCCCTTGTCTCAACCCGTTGAAATACCTTGCTACCATTTCTACTTCTTCTTCTTGCCTTCTTTCTCTTAGGCTCATTTTGTGGAACTCCTCAGTGTAGGCACTTACTCTCAACTCCTTTTGTCTCAATTTTTGCAAATTTTGATACATTTGGATCTCATAATCCATGGGTAGGAATTGTGCCCTCATTCTTATCTTCATTCTCTCCCAAGAAACTAACTTCTTCTTCTTACTAGTGGCTACCCTATCATCTTGCATCATGTTCCACCAAACCAAGGTGGATCCCTTGAGTCTAGCTTTTGCATAGTTGACTCTCTTCTCCTCTGCTACTTCCTTGTAGTCAAACTGATTGTCTATGGCCTCTAACCAATCCAACAACTCTTCACCATTTAAGCTACCACAATAATAAGGTATATGTTCCATACTATCTTTGTTAATATATTTGAAGGCATCCAAGAACACCTTTTGTTCTTTATCCATTTACACTTATTTTCCTTTAGATTCTCCTAACTAGTTTTCAGTCTCTTCGTCATCACTCGCATCTCCCCATTTAATTATTCTTTTTTTATTCCTTGGTTTTGATACACTAGCCTTCTCCAAGAGGCCCTGAACCAATTCCACAATGGCATCCCTACCCATTTCCTTAGGAGGCATACTTTCAACCTCTTGACTCTCGTCCCCTTTAGACATACACCAAACTTAAAGAAATTTTGTCTTTGATACCACTCTGATGCAGAGGGTTTAGGGTTATAGTCCTTCTCTCCTTCAAAATACTTATGCCTTCTACTAACCACCCAATGGTTACCTCTCCTTGTGTACTTCTCCAATTTGGATCTCCAAGACCCTCTCTATCAACTTGCCTCTTAGGTATAGTTGATTTGTTGAAGACACAAATACCCCTAGGCTCAACTAGTCCAACTAGCTCTTCAATTTCCTAGGCTTTTCCACTAGAACTTTCCCCTAGAATCCAAAACCCTTGCTTAGGATCTTCCCATACACTCCATAGAATCTTGTCTATGTCCTTGTCCCATTAAAATTCCGTTAGAGCCTTTTCCCACACTTATGGATAATTTACCAATCCAATTATTGTCAAATTCACTAGGAGGCCTAATTGGCTTATTTCCTAGTAGGTCAAATTTCATTGTTTTGGGTCTAAAGCTCCCAAATCTTCCAAAAAACCTCACATAAGACCTTGAAAATCTTCAAGGTGTCCACAAACTCTACTATAATCCAAAATCGTAGCTTCTCAATGCACCCACAACCCTAGTTTCCACAAGGCCCTAGTTTTCAGCCTTTATTTTAGGTCTATGGACCAGTCAGGACAAAATGCCATTATATTGGTCTTCAAACTTCCTGCCATCATTTCTCACCATTTGATCCTTCATTAGAACACTTTAGGGCTTCTTCACATGCCACTAAGTTCACCATCCAAGATCATGGGTGCTTTGTACAATCCGATCTGTACCCTGTCCAGGCTCACCTGCTCCTAGCAATCAGCCATAGGGCTTCATTCCAAGCCTAGGAATATTATTTAAAAAAACAAAAAGGAAATTAAAAGCACTATTTACAGACCCTAACCCTTCATCCTCCATGGTTTCAGCCAATTCCACCGGTGGATGCTTAGGTTAGAGCCATTTCTACCTCTGCAACTCTGTAAATGACACCTGCAGACCAATGACTTACAAACTACTGTAACTTTACACTAGATGAACTTGAAATCAAACTACTTAATGCATAAGAGAGCTAATTTAAGTCACTACACTCCCATGGGGTCTGATCACCCAATCCAATCTGTACACAACCGTATAGAAAGAAAGAAACAATGTAGATTACAAAGAAATACAATTTGGCATCCGTACAGAAGGTACACAAAAATGTTAAGCAATCAAAAAATCAATTAACCTTGTGAAAATAATTGATCCATGCTCAAATACCCGAGCATGGGTAGTTACAACTACTCCAACCTCCATTTGCAACTTCCTGCAAAAAGTTGCAAAAGTTGCTCGAGCAACTTTTGAAAGTTGCTAGCAAATTTTCTATTTGACTATTTTAGTCAAATCGATGGATGTTTTTGACTTCCATGACCCTAGTTAGGTTACCTAGGGTCATAGAAGACACTCTAAACCCAAGTTACACAAAAATGTCAACCTTTACTTTTCTAGGTCAAAAATGACCATAACATCACCTAGGAGCACTCTTGGCTCTTACAAACATGGAGATGATCAACTTTGGATCCAACCTAGTGGATCTTATTACCACTCACCGTAAACACCTAGAAAAACCCTAAAACACACAATTCACACCAAAAGGGGAGGTGCTTTGCACCAACATCCATCTGATATACTTTAAAGTCTTTATGTGTAGCATAAGCACAAAATAATCTCATAGCTTCCAATCTAGAAACAAGAGCAAATTTTTATTCATAGTCTATGCCTTCTTGTTGTGAGTAGCCTTTACATACCAATCTTGCCTTGTTTCTTACCATTTTTCCTTCCTCATCCATTTTGTTTCTAAAAACCCATTTAGTACCAATCACATTTTTATTCTTAGGTCTTGGAACTAATTCCCAAGTATTGTTTTTCTTTATCTGATCAAGTTATTCATCCATAGCTTTAGTCCAAGATTCATCTCTACATGCTTCATCAGTAGTCTTTGGTTCAACTTGAGAAATCAAGAAAATTTAATCTCTAGCTTTAGATCTAGTCATCATCCCTTTGTTTGCATCACCAATAATTTCATCTTTAGGATGTTTCTTCTTGACATACCTTGGTGTTTTCAATGTCTCAGTAACTTCAGTCTGTTCTTCTTCAATCTCATTCTGGATCATCATGGGTTCTTCAGGTTCAACAACAACTTCTTTTGTTTCTGTTATCTGACCACAATCATATATCCTTTCCTAAATCTAAAACTTTTCATCTATCCTCACATTGGTGCTTTCAATCAGCTTTCTTAATCTTAGATTGAAACATTTATATGCTTTACTCTTAGTGGAATAACCAAGAAAGATTCCTTCATCACTTCTAGAATCAAAATTGCATATCTCATCATCTCTCCTGATATAACATTTACTACCAAATATTCTAAAATATTTTATAGTAGGTGTATGATCAAACCATAATTCATAGGGTGTTTTACTTTTACATTATCTGATCTGAATTTTGTTCAAGGTGTACACAACAGTGCCAACTTCTTTTCTCTAGTGAACATGTGACACATTTCCTTCCATCAACATAGTTCTAGTAGCATCTAATATAGTTTTGTTTCTTCACTCTGCTATCCCATTTTGTTGTGAAGTTATAGGAGCTGATGTTTGTCTGTATATTCCATTCTCTTCACAATATGAATTCAATAAGTCTGATGTGAATTCTCCACCTGTGTCTAATCTCAAACATTTTATCTTAAAACCAGATTCATTCTCAACTTTTTCTTTAAATAACTAGAACTTGTCAAATGCTTCAGATTTCTCTCTTAGGTATGTAACCCACATCATTCTAGAAAAGTCATCAACAAAAAGTATAAAGTACCTTTGACCATAGTATGATCTTGTTCTTGTAGGACCACATAGATCTATATGCACCAGATCCAACTTCCCTTTCTTTGAATACACTTTTCCCTTGAAAGTGCTTCTTGTCTATTTCCCCATAACACATTCTCTACACATAGTGTTAGATGGCTTCACAATTTGAGGTAGATCTCTTACTGCATTAGTTTTACTTGCCTTCACAATGTTATCAAAGTTAACATGACAAAATCTTCTGTGCCATAACCAATTTTCATCAACCTTCACAATAAAACAAGAAGCTTTAGATGTATTCAATTCAAATACATTACCTCTAGATTTAGTACCATACGCTATCAAGTCTCATGTTTTACTCTTGATAGAACATTTTCCATTAATGCAATTCAATTGATAACCCTTTTCCACTAGTTGTCCAACACTCAACAAATTATGCTTAAGTCCATCAACAAGTAATACATTGTCAGTGTTAGTATTTCCATCCAAAGAAATATATCCAATCCCAACAATAAGTTTAGGAGTATTGTCACCAAATCAAACAACACCACCATCATGTCTTTTCAAACTTACAAACTTGTTTTTATCTCCTGTCATATGATGTGAACAACCACTATCTATAACCCATTCAAATTTATTTTCAACACGGGATACTAAAGCTTTTTATTCATGCATAGGTTCGTCATCCTTAATAGAAATAAATCCAATTTCATCATAGTCACCATCATCATCGTTAGATATTCCCTCGCTAGCATAATAACATTCCTTGTCTTTTGAAAATTTAGACTTAAAAAACTT
Source organism: Thuja plicata (assembly GCA_018584345.1). Lineage (NCBI taxonomy): Eukaryota > Viridiplantae > Streptophyta > Pinopsida > Cupressales > Cupressaceae > Thuja > Thuja plicata. The sequence goes on from MU228231.1 coordinate 779,960, forward strand.
AGGTTTGTGCTTTGGAATTCTTGTAGGACATCTAGATGAAAAATGACCAATCTTGTTACATCAAAAACATTTCAAAGGTAATTTTCCTTCAAATTTACCCTTACCTCTCTTTTCTCTTCTAGCAATCAGTGCCACAACTTCATCTAGCTTCCTTTCTTCTTCTTGTATTTGTTCTCATTCATCAGCACAGGCTCCAAGTTCTTCTCTTAAATCACTACTGCTTGTGCTTGTATTTCCAGGTAAGATCCTTTTGTTCTTGTGCACGGTCACCTTGAATGCTGACTCAACTTTAGGTAAAGTGTCTCCCAATTCTACGGCCTCAAAAGTAGTTAGCTTTCCAATCAACATCTCTCTAGTGAAGTTCGGTGTCGAAGGTATGATCTCCTCTATAGCTTGAACTTTGGTTCTATAAGCAGGTGTCAAAGATATGAGTATTTTTGAAATCACTTTTTCCTCACTGTAAGTTCCTCCAGAGTTCCTAATACCAGTAACCACTTCAGTAATTATCTGTCCATATGCTCTGAAGTTCTCATCTTCTCTCATATTCAGTGATTCCATTTTTGTCTTCCAGTTTTGTAACTTTTCTTGTTTAGTAAACTTGTGTCCAATGTATAATGCTTCTAATCTTGTCCAGATCTCATGTGCAGAATCCAAGTCCTTTACTTCAGCAAATTCTTCTTCTGACGTCAGTGCATTGATCAAGGATTCCCTTGCAACCATATTACATGAAAATAGTTTCTTTTCTTGCTTCAGTGGATATCTCTAATTCATCCTTAGTCGCTACCTTAAATTATTTCTTCCTTTTTATCATCTAGTAATCAATTCCCATACATATCAGATGTGTTCTCATCTTGTTCTGCCAATTGTCAAAGTTTTCGGGATCAAATTTCAAACTATCCTTCCTGTAGTAAGTCATCTTCAGGATCACCTCAAGTTGTTAAACTTTCTCTCTAAGGACCACAAGCTCTGATACCAATTGTTAGGAATCACAGTCCACAAGACAACTGAGATGGGGGGTTGAATCAATTGGTATAGATTATTAAATTTTAAACTTTACAAATCAAAACTGGAGGGTAAAAGCACAATAATCTGTCACCCTTTTACAAAGGAAAAGGACGACAAAATCAAAGTTGTTTAGCTTCAATCGTATAAAAGTGATATTTATGTTTGGAATTTGAAGATGATGTAAACTAATAAAATATTTCAAAATGGATGAAGTTTATGATTAATATTTTTAATATTTTTTTTGAATAAGTTTTGATATTTTTTTTTAATGTTTAAAGATGATTTTTCAATTGCAGAAACATGTTGAAAATTAGGGGTCTAGTTCCTGCCAAAATATTATATGTAAATAAACATTTTTTCCCCTAATTTCAAAATATGTTATAGATGACATATATAGCTAGTGCATGAAGAAATAAAAATTGTTTTGTGACCTATATTTTCTCTTTTATAACAATTCAAATTCCAACTCACCTGAAATCGACAATTTTCATCTCCCACCATATTTTTCATAACAAATATATCCCAATCAAAAAAAGAAATATATATTCTTGAAGAGGAATCTCTCTTCTAGTGCACCATATGTTTTTCAAATTTATTTAATATGTTTTACTATTTTTTTTCTTTCTCTGAATCAACATCTCCTTGACTGTTAAAATACCTACTTGCAATATTTTTTAATTATAATAG
>MU228231.1:781701-823988 GCA_018584345.1 Thuja plicata
CTTTCTCTGAATCAACATCTCCTTGACTGTTAAAATACCTACTTGCAATATTTTTTAATTATAATAGACTATGTATAATTAAAACACTATAAAATCTATAAGAGATATTCTTGACTCTAATCTCTACAAAAGGGTATTTTTGTATTTTAAAAAAAATATCATTAAAAATTCTTAGAGTTATTGAAACGTCACTTTTCTGAAATAACTTTATTTCTACGGTAATTGGCCTCAAAGTGGTATAAAACATGCATTTAATAGACATTTCCAATTGGAAAAGTTAAAAACCTTATCTAACTTAACTATAATGAATCTAGCTAGACCATATGTTTGGCCAAAATTAATTTTTAGTTAGAAATACTAAAATTTAGATGTGTTGATAAGTTGTCCTAAAAGGTGACAGATTATTGTGCTTTTACCTTGGAGTGCAAATGATAACATAGTAAATGACAACACCAAAACACAATATTTGTTGTCAAGGAAACCCTGTTAAAGGTAAACCCCGGTGGGAATTAACACCCACAAATAATGTACTGAGAGTATAGTATCCCTGTTAAAAGATTTAGCCCTGTTAGGAGCTTATTACAACATTACAGTAAACAGTCCCTGTTAGGAGTCAAAATAAATAGTAGGATCACTTCCCAGGCACACTTCCAAAAGAAGGTTAAAACCACACTCAAAGATTTACAATCCGAACAAGTGTATAAAGAAAATACACAATCCAGTGAACTGTCTAATAGCAACTATCTTTGCTTGGTCAATTCAGATGAAGTATTGTTCTCATAAATTTTCTCTACATCTAGCAGTCAATCAAGCCTTGCAGCTTCCATAATTATTTTCTCTTTTCTAATCTCAACCACACCTTTCCAAAAGGAAAGATCACTCATATATACCTTCTTACAATAAATCTCTAGGTAGGCCAGTTAAGCTTTCCTAATACATAATTGATCAATTAGGTCATCCAATCAAGGCTTTCTAATATACAAATAATTATATAACCTCTTGCTAAGATACACATGGTACCTATAACAAGTATACACCAAATATAATTCATCACTTATGCTTCCAGATCTGCAATCCACACTCATAGTTCATTTTACACGCTACATGTCTAAAGTCGGCCACCAAATAGGTCTCCTTCATAATACACGCCACAGATGATGTCACTAGTAACCAAACAACAATCAAACTCAACCCATTACTCCAACATATGTCATTTGTCCACCACTAAGCTCGCATCATCTAAAATATCTTTGACAGAAAGATATACCAGAAACACAGAGACCTTCTCTGTCCTGAATCACAGTTACATTCTAGAAACCAATCTTCAACAAATCAATTGTAACATCCACAATATGCAACATGAAGCCAAGTGACCTTAGGAATAAGTTCAACACATACACTTCTTCCAGTCGAGTAGCCAGTTTGTCCTCTCCACAAAAATATATATTGACATCAGTGACAAAACATGAATATCAACAACATGATCAGTAAGCAAAACTGATATCATCCAACATTATAAAAGGGGGTCTAGGGGCATTTGGAGAAACATCAATATCACACCAACACAAGTTGGAGAGCATTTGCAGTGTTAGAAAATGAGTTTGCAGTGATAGCAAACAGTCTTGCAGTGTTAGCAAGGGCACAGTGATAGCGTTGGGGATAGCAATGGAGGAATATCACTAGGAGGAATTTAGAGATTGTCTGAGTTTTTCTAGTGAGAGGCAAGGAATTTTGTACTTCTTAATTTGCCAAAGATTAATATATAATTTTCATCTACAGTACTGGTTTTCCCTTCAGGTTTTTTCCAAGGATGATTTGCCCAAAAATATTGTGTTATTGTGTTGCATATTTCTTTCTGTATTTTGTATTGGCGAAGTTGCAGTTGTGTTATTTTTTGATATAAGCTATGAATTTATTTTCAGCAGTTAAATAATCTTTATAAGATAGGAGATTAATAATCAGTGATTGCAATAGATTTTCTCCATGGTATCAGAGCAGTGTTGAGGGTAGAAAAGGTTTTCCCTAGGCAAAGGAAAGAAATTTGAGTTTGACCTCTTTTGAGTTATTGTTTCTTTTATTTCTTTGAGATGGCCTCAGTAGGTTTGAGAGATCAGGATAGATTGGATGGTGCCTCAAATTTTGGTGTCTTGAAAGCCAAAACTTCTTTATTGCTGGAAGAAAATGATATCAAGGAATATTTTACTAGTACTTTAGCTGTACCTAAAGATCCAATACAACTTGCAGCATACAAGAAGGACGATGCCAAGGAAAGGAGGATAATCCTTGATGGTGTCAATGACCATATTATTCCTCATATCACAAAGTTAGATACAACAAAGAAGATGTGAGATGTCATTCTAAATCTGTACCAGAATGCTACCACTAATCAGAAGGTGATTCTCAGAGAAAAGTTGAAGAATACCCAAATGAACAAGGGAGAAGACAACACAAGTTACCTTACCAGACTTAGAATTGTCAAGGATGAGTTAGCAGTTGTTGGAGATAGTCCAAGTGATGATGAGCTAGTCAGGATAGCCCTAAATGGGTTTACTAAGAAATGGGATGGCTTTGTTCAAGTTATCAGTGGATGAGACACCTTACCGAGTTGGGATCGACTATGGAGTGATTTCACTCAGGAGGAGTTTAGACTAAGTCTTGTCAATGGAGCTAATAAAAAGAGTCAGAAAAGTGAGGTGGAACAGGAAAACGTTGCCCTAGCGGGTAAGGGGAAAGCAAAGAAGGGGTCTAGCAAAGGCTCAAATTCACAAAGTAAGAAGAAGAAGGACCTATCTAAGGTTAATTTCTTTGGTTGTCATGAGTTTTTCCACTATGTCAGTGATTTCCCGCAAAGGAAGGGTAAGAAGCAATTGGAAGCTTTAGCAAGTGCAGATGAGCTCTATAGTAGATTGGAGGATGTGTTTGCACTCATAGCTTGCATGATTAGCTCAACCTCACAAAGTGTTTGGTACATAGATAGTGGGGTGTCATTTCATATGACAGGAGTTAGAGAGTACTTCTCCAATTACAAGGAGGAGGTGATGCAAGATAGAGGATGATAATGGGGCCAAAGGCTCTCCCAACTACTAAGCTAGCTTGCAGACACCACAATGCGGAAGCAACAACAATAGTGAGAGAAGAAACAACATAAATCCTTTTTTCATTAATTGATCAAACTCATTACATGCCGGGATGTAAGGCCTTCCCAGTTTCGGTCATATACAATCAATGAATTACATAATAGATCTTCATACATGTGAGGTCACACACCTGCCTTTGGATAATTCAAATACTTAATCTTTTCTAACTATCCCCTCTACTAAGAACATAGAAACAAATATATACAAGAGTCCACCAAAGAGGTCGGCGCTCAAATTCCTAACAGAGACCCAGATTTAGGTCCACATAGATCCAAATGAGAGACCCCACATTAATTCAACAATGGAAATTAAATGTAGAAGTCGGCCAGATCAGGATAAACATCTCGGGAAGATGATCACCAAAAATAAACAACCATTGGTAAGGACATACCCGAGCATCAAAAGACCCGTCAGTAAAGAGATCACAAAAAATTTTCAGTAAAAGCATACTCAAGCATCATAAAACCCGTCGGTAAAGAGATCACCAAAATTCATCGGTAAAGAAAGAACCCAAGCAACAAAAGACAAACTACAAAGCAAAAGTAAACATATTTTTGGTTGAGCGGGATTGCCAATGACCCAAGATGCTCCTGCATCAGACACCTGGGGTTACAAGAAATGATTCCCCGAATCATGTATCAGATCCAACCTAAAAAGAATATAACTTAGATTGAGAAATCCAAGATGAGTCCTCAATCAGTTTGTTCTTCCACTTCACCAGATACTCCATGTATTCCTTTCCTCTTGTACTTCTGCCAACTCTTTATTTCTAAATCTTCTCAACTTCCTCTATCTGTTTATTAGGATAATCACTTTCTACTATCACTTCTTCATCAGGTTCATGATATTTATACAAGTCTAAAATATTGAATATTGGTGATATATCCATGCCATCAGGTAATTCAACTTCATAAGAATTTCCACTGTCAAATATTCTTAGTATTTTGCAAGGGCCAAATTTCTTCATCTTTAGTTTACCATATGTTCCAATAGGAAATCTTCCTTTCTTCAAATGAACCATAACTACATCACCAATTTCAAATGTTTTATGTTTTCTTAATCTGTCTGCACTATCCTTGTATTTCTGATTAATTTTCTCCATCTTATGTTTTACATCTTCATGCAATGTCTTCATAAACTCAGCAAATTCTTCTACTTCAGCACTTCTTTTATCTTCTCCAATAATATCTCTCAAGTCTAATATACCTCTCAGTTGTGTGCCATGAATAATCTCAAAAGGTGCCTTTCCAGTACTTCTGTTAACTAAATTATTGTATGCAAACTCTGCTTGTGCCAAAATCGAATCCCAATTGCTTGGTGTGTCTCCAACTAGGCATCTCAAAAAAGTACCCAAACATCAGTTTACAACCTCTATTTGTCCATCAGTCTGTGGATGAAATGTAGAACTAAACTTCAACTCAGTATCCAACTTCTTCCAAAGTGTTCTCCAAAAATAACTTACAAACTTACTATCTCGGTCAGAGATGATACTCCTCGGTAGTCCATGCAATCTAACAATCTACTTAAAGAAAAGATCTGCTATCTGTACTGCATCTAATGTTTTCTTACATGGTATGAAATGTGTCATCTTAGAAAATCTACCCACAACACCAAATATGGAATCATTACCTCTTTTTATCCTAGGTAAGCCAAGAACAAAATCCATGTTGATATCACTCCAAGGTTTCTCAGGAACGGTAATAGGCGTATACAAACTAGTATTCTAACTTACTCCTTTTGCAACTTGAAAAACTCCATAGCTTTTCACAAATTTTTGAACATCCTTATACAACTGAGGCCAAAAATACCTTTCTTTAAGAAAACTCAATGTCTTATCAATACCAAAATGTCCAGCCAATCTACTACTATGTTTCTCCTTTATCAAATTAGTCTTCATTGATCCTCTCGGTATACACAACTGAATACCTTTGAACAACATATCTTCCTGAATGAAATAATCTTCATACTTACTTGATTGATTTGAATTAGGTGCTCTGCACACTCTCCACAGCTCTGAAAAATTAGGATCACTTTCATACAAATGTTTCATATCATCAAAACCAAGAACTTCAATTCTCATTTCATTCAGCAAAGATCTTCTTCTACTCAATGCATCAACAACTCTGTTAGAAACTCCACTCTTATGCTTAATCACAAATGTAAAACTTTGGAAATACTCTACCCATTTCATATGTCTCTATTTCAACTTATTTTGACTACCCAAATATTGTAAATCCTTATGATTGGTATATAACACAAATTCATTTGGCATCAAGTAATGTCTCCACTTCTTCATAGCTTGAACAATAGCATAGAACTCTTGATTATAGAAAAAATATTTCCTTTTAGCATCATTCAACTTTTCACTAAAGAAAGTAATAAGTTTACCTTCTTGAGTCAATACAGCTCCAGTTGTACTTCCACTTGCATCACATTCAACTTGAAATACCTTATTGAAATCAGGTAATGGTAACACAGGTAATTCAACAACTTTCAGCTTCAAAGCCTCAAAAATTTTATCATCTCCATGTGTCCATTTGAATTCTCTTTTGTCTCCTCTCATTGTCTTAGTCATAGCATTACAAATAGAACATAAATTTATGATAAACTTCCTATAAAAACTTGCTAATCCATGAAATGATCTTACCTCACTAACATTCTTAGGTGTAGGCCAATTAAGTATAGCTTCAACCTTTTCTGGATCCATCTTCAAACCATCAGTTGAAATCACAAAACCAAAATACACCAGCTCTTCATTCATGAAGAAACACTTCTTCAAATTTATTAGCAACTTTTCCTCTTTCAATCTCTGCAACACTTGCCTTATATGCATCAAATTCTCTTCTCTAATCTTACTGAATATCAGAATATCATCCAAGTATACAATCACACACTTATTCAATAATTTCTTCAAAACTTCATTCATTAACCTCATAAATGTACTCAGTGCATTAGTTAAACCAAAAGGCATAACCAACCAATCATACAAACCTTCCTTTGTCTTGAAAGTAGTCTTCCATTCATCACCTTCTCTGATTTTGATATGATGATATCCACTTTTAAAATCAATTTTGGTAAAATATATTGATCCTCTCAAACAATCCATTATGTCATCCATTCTCGGTATAGGAAACCTATACTTCACTGTGATCTTATTGATTGCTCTGGAATCGGTGGACATTTTCCATTCTCCATTCTTCTTAGGTGCCAATAGAGTAGGTACTACACATGGACTCAAACTTTCTCGGATCAAACCTTTGTTCAAAAATTCATGAACTTGTCGGTTAAGCTCTTCATTCTTGGTCAGTGTTAACTGATGTGGTGCTTTGTTTGGTAAAATAGCTCCAGGAATCAGATCCATACAATGAGTGATATATCTCATTGGTGGCAAACCATTAAGTACATTATCTAAAATTATCTCCTTGTACTCAGTAAGTAAGTTCTCAACTTCTGCAGGAATGTCATCTTGTGTATTCTTACTTGGTTTGTTAGGAATCAATGCATAACATATATCATTTTTTTTCAAATCTTTAACAAATTTTCTACCTTCCATGAGACAAAATTTCACAGATGTACATACTTCACCAATAGATTCTTCAATCAAAGGTAACAAACCTTTCTTCTTAACATCAACCCAAATAGAATATCTATTTAGTCTTCCATCATGTATAGTATGTCTATCATATTGCCAAGGTCTACCCAACAAAATATGACAAAAAACCATAGGTATAATATCACACAACACCTTATCATAATACTTTCCAATTTTCAGATTTACAAAACATTGTTCACTCACCATCAATGTATTCTCATCCTTGATCCATGAGATATAATAGGGCTTCAGATGCTTCATTCTCTCCAAATGTAACTTTGTAACCATTTCTTCATATGCTAGACTCTCCGAGCTTCCATTGTCAATAATCACCTTCTAAACTTTGTCTGCAACTCTACACCTGGTCTTGAACAAAATTTTCCTGATCGGATCTTACTTATCCTTCTCACTCCATAGTATCCTTCGGATCATGATATTTCCTTCCTTCTCAGCTTCATTAAGTGACTCCTCTTGCACCAAAGAATTTCTGCTACTACTGGTCTTCTTGATTGCATGTGTACATTCAAGGGATTTGTGTCCTTCCTCACCACAATTGTAACAAGTTACTTGGAACCCTCTTCTACTATAACCATCTCTGGAGTAATTGCCTCTTCCTCAGTATGAAATTCCACCTTTCCATTCAGTCTTTCCTTTGTCTTGAGGTGTGTCTAAAATTGACTTATCTGGTTCAGATCTACTATTTTCACCATGAGATCTACCTCTTCCTCTAGGGAATCTACCACCTCTGCATCTTTGTCTTTGTTCATATATTTTTTTCAGCTTCTCCTCAGCTTTTAGGGAAAATTGATATACCTCTTCAATGCTTTCCATCTTGACCAAACTGATCTCATCTTGTATAAAACTTCTCAAGCCATTCAGATATCTTTCTATTCTTTTCACTTCGTCCTCAACATGTCCAGATCTTATGTCCAATCTATAGAATTCCTCAGTGTAGTCTTTCACAGATTTATCCTTCTGCTTCAAGCTTTGCATTATCCTAATCTAATAATCACAAGGTAGAAAATTTCCTTTCAATTTGTTTACCATCTTATCCCATACCTTGATTTTGTCTTTACCTTTCTTATTTCGATCCAATTGTAGATGTTCCCACCATAAGGATGCATGACCTTTAAACTTTGTGCTTGCAATCTTCACCTTCTTATCCTCTGATACATTCTCATATTCAAAGTACTTTTCCATGTCAGTTATCTAGTCAATCAATTCATCAGAGTCCAATTTTCCACTATACTCAGGAGGATTAAACTGAGGTGTGGATTTCAAACTTGTCAAGGCTCTTAGGAATCTTTGTTCCTGGTCCATCATAGGTGCAAGTGCAGCTTCACCTTGAACCTCTTCCAATTCATCATCACTAACATCATCAAGATATCTTCCTCTGCACTGGGCTGTTTCAACAACTTCCAATCTAGCAACCCTATATCTAAGCATATCAACTAGACCTGGATCTGCATTTCCTCTGCCACGAACCATCTTGAATCCCTCTGCAATTGTAGGTCAGATTGCAATCTACTACCCCACAACAATATCACCAACTAGGGTTAGGATTTACAAGAAGGAACTTAGATCTCACCAATTCTCTAATACCACCTGACGCAAGGGGAGAGGATGATAATGGGGCCAAAGTCTCTCCCAACTACCAAGCCATCTTGCAGACACCACAATGCTGAAGCAACAACAACAGTGAGAGAAGAAACAACATAAATCCTTTTTTCATTAATTGATCAAACTCATTACATGTCGGGCTGTAAGGACTTCCCAGTTTCAGCCATATACAATCAATGAATTATAGAATAGATATTCATTCATGCGAGGTTATAGACCTACCTTCAGATAATTCAAATACTTAATCTTTTCTAACTATCCCCTCTACTAAGAACATAGAAACAAATATATACAAGAGTCCACCAAAGAGGTCGGCGCTCAAATTCCTAACAGAGACCCAGATTTAGGTCCACATAGATCCCAATGAGAGACCCCACATTAATTTAGCAACGGAAATTAAATGTAGAAGGTGGCCAAATCAGGATAAACATCTTAGGAAGATGATCATCGAGAATCAGCAACCATCGGTAAGGACATACCTGAGCATCAGAAAACTCATCGGTAAAGATATCAGCAAAATTCGTCGGTAAAAGAATACCCAATCATCAAAAAACCTTTCGGTAAGAGATCACCAAAATCCATCAGTAAAGAAAGAACCCAAGCAATAGAAGACAAACTACAAAGCAAAAGTAAACATCTTTTTGGTTGAGCAGGATTTCCAATGACCCAAGATGCTCCTGCATTAAGAGGACTCTAGTATCTAGATTTCTATGGGAAACTTGTCCAAGCACAACTCAGTTGGGAAAGGGACTGTTCAGTTTCAGAGGGAGATTGGGAAGGTGATTCCCATTCATGATGTGTTGCATGTGCCAGGCTTAGGTATGAATTTGGTTTCTATATTTGTCCTTCAAGATAAAGGGTATAATATTCTCTTTGGAGGGATGAATGTTTTCATTAAGCATAAAGATTGGAAATCACCAGTATTTATTGGAGTTAGGAGTGGTTGCCTTTATATATTGCAGTTTGATACTCCTAATGCACTTGTGAGCACCATTAATCCTAGAGATCTTGGAGAGATATGGCATAGAAGGATGGGCCATATACATCATGGAGCACTTAGATTGCTTCATGAGACAGTGATAGGTGTTCCTGAGGCGAGCACAAAGCATGATGATGTGTGTAAGGGATGTGTGTTGGGGAAGTTTGCGAAAGCATCTTTTCTAAGGAGTGACACCAGATTTGAGGGTGTTCTTGATCTAGTACATTCAGATGTAGGTGGGTGAATGTCGATGAAGTCTCTCAAAGGATATGAGTACTATGTTACTTTTGTTGATGATTTCTCTAGGAAGACTTGGATATACTTATTGAAGACCAAGGATGAGGTTTTCAGTCACTTCCAAGAGTTCAAGGATCTTGTGGAGAACTTGACAGGAAGGAAAATAAAGGTTCTTCGATTAGATAATGGAGGCGAGTACAAAGGAAATGAAATCCAGGATTTTTGTATGAGGGAAGGAATCAAGAGAGAGTGGATTGTTCCTTACAATCCACAATAGAATGGAGTTGCTGAGAGAAAGAAATGGTCCATATCAGAGGCAACAAGGGCTATGCTACATGACCAGGATATGCCCTGCTACTTATGGGCAGAGGCATGTAGTACAATAGTGTACATACAGAACTGAGTTCCACATAAGGTACTAGGGAAGATGACACCGAAGTAATATTTCACAGGGAAAAAGCCAGATGTCGGTCACTTCAAGATATTTGGAAGTTTGGCATATTGTCATATTTTAGGTGATACATGTACCAAGTTAGATTAGACTGCAGAGAGGGGGTACTTTTTTGGGTATAGTGAAACCTCAAAGGCATATTGGATATTTATTCCAGGGACCAGGAGGATTATAGTCAGACATGATGTTAAGTTCATGGAGGATAAGGCTTTTAGGAGGTCTAGTGATTTGCCAGCAGAAGATTAGAGTAAGCATCCAACAGAAGCTCCAAGGGTAGCTCAACTGAGTCAAGGGAAACAAAGATCAAGTAAAGTTACTAGTACAAGTGTAGGCTTAGGTGGTGAGATTTCGCAGAGTACAGAGCAACTAGTACTACAAGAAATGCATCAAGAAGATATGGAGGTTGATATTTCATCCTCTACAATTGGCAGCTGGAACCATGAGGTTCAACAAAGGGATACTGAGGAGTTTGTGGGAACTCCTAGGAGTAATACAAGATCAAGGAAACAACTAGCCAAGTTTTATTACTATGTGGCTTTTGTCAGTTAGTTGGTAGATAGTGAGCCTTCTAGTTATTAGGAAGCTGCACAGCATCAAGTTTGGCGAGATGTGATGGTTGAGGAATATACCTTAATAATGTAGAACGATGTGTGGGAGGTAGTTCCTAGACCAATAGATAGGGAAGTGGTTGGATCACACTGGATCTACAAGATCAAGCACGTTGCAGATGGTAGCATCAAGAAATACAAGGCAAGGTTCGTGGCAAAGGGGTTATCTATGAAAGAGGGAATAGACTATGAGGAGACATTCGCTCTTGTGGCCAGGTATGCTTCTATTCGAGCTATAATCTCATTTACAACATAGATGAGATGGAAGATCCATCAAATGGATGTCAAGACAACATTTATTAATGGTGAGTTGAAGGAGGAGGTATACATAGAGAAACCAAAAGGCTTTGTAGCACATAGCAAAGAGACCCACGTGTGCAGATTAAAGAGATCTTTTTACAGGATCAGATATGTTCGAGGTGAAGGTATCAAGTTGATAGGCTACATTGATGCAGATTGGGAAGGCAATACAATGAACAAGAGAAGCACTTCAGGTTGTTGTTTTGGTTTGGGATCGGGAGTTGTCTCCTGGTTCAGTAGGAAGCAGAAGTCTGTGGCTTTGAGTTCAAAAGCAGAATACATAGCAGATATCATGGCGACGTGTGAAGCTATATGGCTTCAGAAGTTGCTAGTGGCCTTGTTTGGTCAGAGAGTCGAGATTACTATGATAAATTATGACAATAAGAATTTCATCAAGTTGTCTTAGAATCCAATGTTTCATGATAGGTCTAAACATATAGACATACAAGATCAAGCACGGTGCATATGGTAGCATAGAGAAATACAAGGCAAGGTTCAGGGCAAAGGGGTTCTTTCAGAAAGAGGGAATAGACTATGAGGAGACATTCGCTCTTGTGGCTAGGTATACTTCTATTCGAGACATAATATCATTTGCAGCATAGATGAGATGGCAGATCCATCAAATGGATGTCAAGACAACATTTCTTAACAGTGAGTTGAAAGAGGAGGTATACACAGAGAAACCAAAAGTCTTTGTAGCACATAACAAAAGAGACCCACATGTGAAGATTGAAGAGAGATTTATACATGATTAGATATGTTCAAGGTGAAGGTATCAAGTTGATAGGCTATACTGATGTAGATTGGGCAGGCAGTACAACAGACAAGAGAAGCACTTTAGGGTATTATTTCAGTTTGGGATCAAGAGTTGTCTCTTAGTTCAGTAGGAAGCAAAAGTCTTTTACTTTGAGTTTAGAAGCAGAATACATAGCAAATAGCATGGCGATGTGTGAAGCTATATGGATTTGGAAGTTTCTAGTGGCCTTGTTTGGTCAGAGAGTTGAGACTACTGTGATACATTGTGACAATCAGAGTTGCATCAAGTTGTATGAGAATCCAGTGTTTCATGATAGGTCTAAACATATAGACATCAGGTAACACTTCATCGAAGATTGCGTACAATGGGAGATTTTTCAGCTATAGTACATACCTACAGAGGAGTAGGTAGCAGACATTCTGACAAAGGCATTGGGGAAGGAAAAATTCAGCTTCTTCAGAGATAAGTTGGGTGTCCTGTAGAACAACTTCCTCGCTAAGAGGGAGTGTTAGTTTGTTAGCTTTGATAGTTGTCCCACCACTTGCTAACAATAATTATTTATTTATTTATTATTTGTTTGATTCCCCTAAGTTACAACTTGCAATTAATTTTTTGATTGGTTGTTGGGTTGTAATTTATCTTAGTCATTGATTGAGAATTGATCTCGGTCGTTGGTTTGCCAACAATGGTAGTATAAAAGGGTGTCTAGGGGCATTTGGAGAGATATCAATATCAAACCAACACAAATTGGAGAGCATTTGTAGTGTTATAAAATGAGTTTGGAGTCATAGCAAAGATTCTTGCAGTGTTAGCAAGGGCACAGTGATAGCGTTGGGGATAGCAGTGGAGGATATTCAGCAGGAGGAGTTAAGAGATTGTGTGAGTTCTGCCAGTGAGAGGCAAGGAATTTTGTATCTCTTAATTTGCTAAAGATTAATATATATTTATCATCTGCAGTACTGGTTTTCCCTTTGGGGTATTTTCATGGATGATTTGTCCAAAAATATTGTGTTATTGTGTTGCATATTTCTTTCTATTTTTATTGGCGAAGTTGTACTTGTGTTATTTTTTGATATAAGTTGTGAATTTATTTTCAATAGTTCAATAATATTTATAAGATAGGAGATTAATAATTAGTGACTACAATATATTTTTCATAGTTCTTTCTTCTTCGCATTCCATTTTATTCAATTATATCGAATCACATAAACAAAGAATAGTTCAATCAATCATTGTGCCCAGCTCTCCCAAGGGTTTGAAGTTGGACCAGTTAAGTTATTCTTTAATGTATGTTAATTTGAATGGGTTTGATTCCTAGTTAGACTAGTAAACATCCCACTATATCACATTTTGGTGAACTCGATACTTCCTACATTTATGTTTATTTCTAATTGGGAGTTTTCAGATCTGGGTTTGCACTATGGAGCTCACAAAATCTAGTTAATTTGCAATTTCACATGTGATGAAATTGTGTATTAGTTATTGCGATGAAGTAAATTTGGATAGGTCAAAATAGCTTTAAATCCCCTTTTTAATCACATTAGAATACGAAGCCACTAAGAGACACATATGATTGACTTACCCTTTACTCAAGGGAGTCAATTTAGTAACTATGTTCCTAGAGCTTCTATTGTTTGCTCCTTAGGAATGAGAGATTGGGAATATAGGAATTTTAGGTTTAATTATAAAAAATTATTGAAACAATAAATCAAAAACCCAAAACAAGAGGGTTTCATGCATAAGGCTCTCTGTCTGAGCTTTTCTCCTGAGTTTCCCACTTGTCACACCACATTTACTGTGGGAGTTCTCATTAGGGTTAGTTTATAATGGCTTCGGCCAACTTTGGCCTAGAAGTTGATGATGGTGCTCAAGATGATGCTTTAGAAATTCATGGCACCTCCTCTAAACAAGCGACCATGCAAGTTCATCCTGAAGGTCTTCCACAAGGTAACCCTGATATTGTGCTTAACATGCAAAAATTTGATGTTGCTTGTGATTGGATAGAGAAACATACCTTGATAGGGTATTTTGCCGGTCACACTCTGCCTGAAAGTATACTCAAAGAGTGGGTCAACAAGAGCTAGACTCCTCATGGAGTCTTCCTTAAAGGTGTTCAAAACCTTACAAAAGGTTTTTTCCTATTTTGTTTTGCTAACCCTTCCCAAGCGGATGCAGTTTTCAACTGTGGCCCTTGGACAGTTTGGTCGTCCTTACTTGTGTTTCAAAGGTGGTCTCAAGATTTCACTATCTCAGACAACAAGAAACTTAGGGTTCCTATCTGGGTTGAGTTTCTAGGTCTCCCATTGCCTTGTTGGCCCTTTATTGAGTCTATTTCCAAAACCCTTGGCAAAGTCATTATCATGGAGCATGATAAAATTTTTAATTCCCGTCTACAAAAGTGTGTTTTTATTGAGGTCAACCTTTCTAAAGACATCAAAGACTCTGTTGAGATACAGGTCGATACACACACCTTCTCTCAAAAGGTGATTTATTTGAACCTACCAAACACTTGATATAGGTGTCAGTTAGATGAGCATAAGATTAACAATTTCCCTTTGGCTGTTCTTCGGGTCAAGCCACAGCCAAAGGAAGGGCTTGCTAGAAATTCAAAGGCTAGGAAGAAGGATGAATGGACTATGATTATGAGAAAAGTCAAGACCTCTTCAGCTCCCAAGCAGGCAGCTGCCACTTCCACTTCTGTTCTGCCGGCGGCTCCTCCAGTTGAAGAGAAATTACCTATCACTGAAGGGCCACCAGTAGTTCCACAAATGTCAAACCTTGCTTCACAGGGGAAATCTCCAACTGCATGGTCTACCACTCTAGTGGTGTTGTGCACTCTGCAAGCTATGTCCTCAATTGTTTCTTTGCAGACATTGTATTGGTCTCACAACCCTGATGGTCATGTAGAAGACCCTAATGAAAAGCGGTGGTATGTCTCCTCTAGAGATTTACCCACCAACTTTGGTTCCATTCTAGCCTTCTTGCAGAATAGTTTCTCCTCTCTTGAGGATGAGGAATCTATGCAAGAATTTTCATAAATTTTTTATACTGCAATGTTCGAGGTCTAATTGACCTCTCTAGAAAGTAATATGTTTGGGATACCCATTGCAGATTTCACATTCTAGATGTTTTGTGTATGTAGGAAGTTAAAATTTCTAGGTTTTTTCTTACTTCTGCATGTCGTGTCATATGGCTAGACGAAATTGTGTTTTCTTCTTAGCATGAAGCTGGTAAAGGTGATGTCATTACTATTCTATCACCTTGCCTTCAATCTTCTATTATTGCGCATGGTTCCGATCCAATGCAACCTGTCACTTGGATTTTTTCATCCTTCAATAATCATTCCTTTGGTATATTTATGCTCCCAATGATGTTGTGGAAAGATCTCAACTTTGGTGTTGGTTGTTGGATAATTTTCCTCCAACAACTTGGGTGATGTGTGGGGACTTTAATATGGTTGAGCTGGCTTCTGACAAGGAAGGGATTTTGTATTTTTGATGGACAGCTGGAGAGTCAGAAGCATAGTACTATATGCACAATAAATTGAGAATTTTTTATCCCAATGCTAACCTTCGTTGGCACACTTGGTCTAATTTTTGGGCTGGTTCTAACTGCAAATTTAAGAGGTTTGATCATGCCATGATAACTTCTCATTCTTTCTTCTCTTTTTCTGAAGATCAGGAGTTAGCTATCATTTCTTTGCCAGATGTGACCTTGTCAGATCATTACCCCATCCTTTTTTTTCCATTCTGTGGAAATCCTTTGCTCGACGGGCTGTTAGAACTCAAATTTTCCTCAATAAGTCCATGTTGAATCATGCTTCCATTGTTTCTCACATTCTGTGTGTCTATAAGCCTCAGCCTCACGACCACTCTGGGTGGATCCCATGGTGGAATGATGTCATCACCTATACACCTAGATTTCTCTACATCTATGGTTGTTAGTTAGCCCTGTATAGGAAACGTTCTTATGAAGCTAACTCAAAAGCTCTTTGGAGTGCTTTTGATTCTCTCACTTTGAATCCCTTTGATTTCAAGCTTTAGCTTAAGCTTGCACAGCTCCACCATGAGAAGAAAATTGCTGACAACTATGCTACTTGTGGAGCTCGCTTTCATTGGTTGGAAGTGGGTGATAAATCTTCTAAAGAATTTTTCCATGCTCTCAGAGCCTGACATACCAACTTTGGGATTAAAAAAATCAAACATGGTCATGAAACTCTCTCAGAACTTCCTGATATTCTTCAAGCTTTTGTTCAACACTATGAAAAAGTGTTTTCTTCACAGGGAAACTCAGTTTCTTGGGAAGAGGCTCTCCAGTCATGTATTGATGTTACTCCAAACCACATCACGGTCAAGCAGTGTGCCTTCTGTGAGAAACTTCTCACCATTAGTGACCTAAAAGAGGCTATCTTTTCTATGGCTAATGACAAATCCCCTAGGTTTGATGGCTTCCCCTATGAATTCTACAAGCATTTATGGGATGATATTGGTCCTGACCTGCATAAATTATATCTCGAAGCCTTTCTAATAAAATTCTGGGTGCTATTATTAATAAAGGAAATATTAAATTCATACCTAAAGCTGGTGATCTCTAAGATATCTATAATTGGCAGCCTATCACTCTGATGAATGTTTCATACAAGATCATTTCTAAGGCTTTAGCTCTTAAGATTAGACATCTCCTCCCTCTGATTGTCCGTCCTAAAAAAACTGGTTTCATTAAGTCCAGATATATCCTTGACAACATTATCAATGTCTGGGAGGGAATGGAATGGGCTTGTCAGTCAAAGCAACACACTTTGTTTCTCAAAGTTGATTTTGCAAAAGCTTATGATCACATTGAATGGCCTTTCATTCTTTCCATGCTGCAAGCTATTGGTTTTGGTCCCATTTTTTCGCAATCTATTGAAATGTTTTTTGGTGATGCCTCTTCTTGTATCTCTATTAATGACTCCTAGTCTAACACCTTTGGGATTTCTAGGTCCATTCACTAGGGTTGTCTGTTGGCTCCTGCACTGTATGTGCTTGCTGCTGAAGGCTTTGGTTACCTTCTTGCCAATTCTATTTCCTCTGGGTTAGTGCAAGGCATATCTTTTCCAGATTTTGTTATGCCCTGCATACCCATCCCTACATTTTGTGTGCAAAATGTTGGGTCCCCTTTTTTTTGCTTTTTTGCTCTTGCCTTGTTTTCTGTCTTTGTTCTTAGTTGTTTTCTCCTCTGGGTTTTCCTTCCCGCGAGGTTTGTTTTCTCTTTCTTTTGTCTTTCATGTCTCCAAGACCTAGTCCTAGAGTTGGTTCTTTCTAGAGTCGGATTCCAGACTCCGGGATTCTCCACCACGATGTCTTCTTTTCGTAAGGAGGCATGGTCACGCAAAATCCCTGGACCCAGAGTCTAGGTGTTTGTCTGTTCCAAAGTTTGCGGGAAAGAAGGTATCTTTCCTTTTACCTTGGGTATAAATAGAAATTACATGTCACTTTCACAGTTACCGTGATTAAAAACACTTAGAGTTTTTCAGAGTGATTCCTTGGCGATTTGAGTGCGATTAACTACGAATTACTCTGAGCTTAGGGAATAACTACGAGTTGATTTTTGGTGGCTATTTGTGATCATTGGAGGTTGAAGCTATTGTAAAGCGGTCCTAGTGCCATCTCTTTTTTGTTCTTTGGATTTCTAGGTAGGTCTTCTGGTCCCTGCCTTCATTCTTTTGTTTCTAGTTTTGGTTTGTTTTGTTCTGGTTTGTTTTCCGTGTTCTCTGCTTCTGGTTTGCCACCCATTGGTGGGTTAGCTCTGCCAGAGGGTTGTCTGCCCTCTATGCAGTTGTAGATTAGTGTAAATAGTGTATATTGTCTTAGGGTAGATTCTGTGTTAATATTGTTTATATCTCTGTAAATGATGTATATTTTTATATATTTTGTGTATATCTATTTCGGCCCTCAGCCCTCTGTAATTTTGTGCATGTATATTTTCTGTATATCCTCTTGAGCTCGTGAGTTCCTTGTGCTCTGTCGGGCATTCTTGCTTCATGAGGTTGAGCTTGTCGAGGTAGAGTTTCCACGGTTCAAACTCAGCACCTTCCTGGTTTGAGCCATGGTGGCTTTCTCTCTCCTCCATCTCATCACATTTATGGCGGGATTAATTTCCCACGAGTGGGCATTCAAACCATGTCCCATCTGGCACTTAATTCCCCCATGTCAGCCCACTTGCCACCATAAATTTCTTAACGCTGCCTGTCATCCTACCATGTGCCAACACACATCGACTAAGTATGGCCTTTTTCCAGTCACATCGGCAACAGCTAGTTTGTCCGGACTCCGGATCTCCAGCAAGACCTTGTCTTTCACTTCCTCCTATTGTCTTGTTAACATGCTCCAGAATGCTAAGTCATGTTCATTCTAGATGCTCTGAAACTCTTGATGTAGGTACTAATGCTTGTTTGACAGATGCGGGTTGGGGAAGAATCTCCCAGAGTTGTAACTTATTTTTATATATGTCTTGACGGTTCTCTGGTCTTGCAGGTTGCGGATAAATTGATCCAAGATGTCTGATGATTTTTCCCCTCTTGATAGTCTAGAATTACCCACCACTTCCACCCGGGCAGCTACAAAGACAAATATGGAAAGAATAATGGCGAAGCTACCCCTAACCTCCAAGTATCCAAAGGAGGGAGCTATTGCGGTGTCCAAGGTGGACTCCAAAGTCTAGGAAATAACAGATACAGACCCCAAAACCTGGGCCGAATTGCAGGGTCTAATCTAGACCATTTACAGGCTAAAGACCAAAGGAAACAAGATGGCCACTTACTTGGCCGCCTCCGACATTATAAAGGCTACAAACTTTCCATGTTTGGTGCAGTCACCAGAATTAATTAAGAAGCTAGCATTATTGTACAATGCATCTACTCACACAGTCCTGCTTCCAGATCCCCGGCCGCTACAATACCCCACCACCATTGTCACCTTGGACGCTCCAACCTTTGCTTCTGGGTTGGGGATTCCTCAGTTCAAAGGGTCCGCTGTCGTCACCCAGGTTGACTTACTGAAGGAGTTTAGCGAGGTTGAAGTCATTTCCCGGCAACACCTTAACAATTAGTGGCTGAAGTCTCCAAAGCGAGACCACAAAAGGATGAAGTTGGAAATTCCCTGCGGGGATTTCAAGGAGCCCATTCAAGCGGGTATCATATTTTTATGTAGGGTTTTCAGATGGCCCCATGCCCAAGAATTCTTGGCATGGATGTATTATTTCCTATACTACATCACCACACACAACAGGACCTTCAATTGGGTGGCTATCATAGCCAACCGTATCGATACAAAGATGATGACCATCACCCAGACCTCTCAGTTTTATATGACATCATATGTGTTATGGGCGTTAGCACAACAAAGACCAACTTTTCCACGATTAGGCATAGTTGGAGAGCTTGGAAATGGGCCAGGGCAAGTCACACCATGGGATCATTATCCACAGTTACAGTGGGAACTTAGTTTCCAAAATTTCTGCCGGGTAAACGATGCTTTTGTTTACAACAATATTTTAACACTTACTCAGGATTTTGGGTACCACCTCTCATAGGCGGCAATGACTCTGGTCAGCTCCTATGGCCAGTATTTTATTCAGTTCTAGCATTAGACCTACATTAGGGTGACGGGCTTCAATGGGAAGCCCTATCTTCTTCCCTGGTATTGTGGGGATAGAATTATTCTCTTGGAGTTTTGCTGGCAGATGATGGATCTGCACGCCTTCTTCACATTAAAGAAGGTCATCAACATCCCATTCCCTTTCTCTTGTGGGAATTACACATGCAGCCTTGCCGTAGCCTGAGAGGCAAACAATGAATTGAAAAGCTTGGGGCTGGTAGAATTCAACCACGCTCAAAAAACTTATGATCCCCGTGGAAAGATTTTCATAGCACTACCTCAGGCGTCCGAGCCTCATGAAGTGGATATTGAATACTTCTGGGCGGACTGCTAGGACAGTTTTGATCTTCGGGCCTGACAAAACACAAGGATGAGAAAAGGGCTCATGAAAGCACTAGACATCTGGACCTTCCCGAAGGGATTCAAGGATGACGGGCCGCTGGAGGATCCAGCATACAAAGGACAAGGGCTGGACAAACAAGATCTTCCTCTGCTTCATTGGTCCATCCCGGAGGATCTAACCATTGAAGGGGTAAGCCACCCCATTTTGGAGGCAAGTCACTAGTACTTGTCTCGGGTGTGTCCTAAAAGCACCTGAAAGAAATCAATAGTTAAGAAGACCATCCCCTCTTCAACCGGCACTGGACCTTCTTCGTCTGCCGTGGCCACTGAAGAAAGCACAAGAAAAGGAAAAGGGAAAGAGGGTGCCCCGGTGCCCAAGGCACCTCCCCAGGTTCCTACACTTCTGATGGCCCAGCTGCACCAACAAATGGAGTCGGCAAAGCTGACTAGTCAGCAACTAAGCATGTAGGTATCCACTGGTCTCCCTATAACTCCAATGGCATCTGCTCGCCTGGCAGGATCCTCCGCGTTGGCAGCTATGATGACTAGATAGACTTTCGCTGAGGCAGACTCTAATAACATTCTGGATACCGGGGCTTCACTCATAAGGAAGAAGAAAAAAATAGTGACCACTGCACTAAGCACAGCCACCACCCTCAGCATGCCATCAATGCCCCCAGTAGAATTAAGTTTAGACTCTCCGAAGTTAGAAGATATCTCAGACTCCTCGCTCCCGTACGATGATTTTGATGACACCTTCTCGGCAGAGGAACTCCTGGAGATCCAGTAGGGTATTGGCCATGCGGTGAAAAAAATTGCAGCCCAAGACAAAGAGGAGGTCCCCATGGAGAAAGAAATCCTAGAAGAGAAATAAGCATCAGAGCAAGAGGCTCGGGGTGAAGAACATGCAAAGCTTGAGCATGAAAGAATACCATTCTAGGGGACCGAGAACTTACTGAGCCAGCCCACAAATGTGCAGTTGATGGTCAGAGAACCTAGACCCGAGGGAACAACTGTAACTCCAACCATCACGCTTCAAATGCCTTTGGTAACTCTGGGTGACCAAGTGCCCCAGAGCACTTTCAGTGAGGTAGTAACGACGACCGCCTTGCTAAATTTCAGCCAGAGACCTCACCCACCTCTGGAGGATATTCTGGTGGAGGAGAACGCTCCAATAGATGAAGCCAATGTGGCCCAAGAGCAGCAACAAAAAATGGACCAAGAAGTCCCAGATAAAGAAAGTGAATAAATAGCTAACACTCGGAGGGACGAAGTCCCTAAAAATATAGAAGAGGTTGAGGCCGAAGAGAAGGCTCTAGATAGTGCAACAAAAGACGTCGATATGGCAGAAAACATCAAGGGTTTCAAGGAACAAGAAATAGAAAAGGAACAAGAAATAGAAAAGGAACAAGAACAGGAAGAACCGAAGCGAGAAGTGGATAAAGAGCTTGAAGATAATGTTCATTCCGGGAATGCACCACCGGATTCTAAAAGGAATCTTGATGAATAGGTCTTGATAACGAAGCTGCCCCAGCCACCCCAATGGCTGGTGGAATCCAAGAAAAGAAAAGCCCTGGCGGCAGTCACAAGTGCTCCACTCTTGTTGGCCAAACTGATGGCCAGAAATACAAAGGCTAAGAAGCCCAAGAAAGCGCGGGTAGTCCATACTCTCTGGACTAACCTAGCCGGTATCATAGTTATGACCATTGCAACACCCCCTCTTGATGCAGATGCGGCGGCCGTAAGGCCGGAAGACTACAACATAGCAGAAGTAGCATTGGGGAAGAGGGATAACCAAGGTGAGCTGGACTTATAGAAGGAGGCCACCAAGGCTATAGAGGCCAGATACATAAAGCAAGGCCAGACAATGCAAGAGGAAAGAGAAATAAATGCCAATCTCCTCGCGCTTCTGGTAGAACTCACACAGCCCTTGTCAGAAGTCCACCCTAGAACTCCTTCCTCTGGATTGCTGCTTGCACAGGGCAATGTGGATTCTTTGTGCATCATGAAGAAGAAAGCGCAAGTTGTGGATGGGTGGGTAGCTATGCAGGTGACCGCAATGAGAGAATTTTTGGCAGCGTCCCTCTCAGACCTTTACCGGGTCAGTTCCCTCCTCAACCAGGCAAAAGGCTCCGCTATTATATGGGAGCAAGATCTAGCCAAGTATGAAAAATGGAAGGCCGGGCTAGAAGATATCCAAAACATCGGCGAAGAAGTCACCATAGAGTCTGGAATTTTGGGAGATGAATCGTTTGATTCCCTCTAGGCCCAGTACTCTAGACTTGTCCTCAAGATTAAGTTGTGCAAGGAACTGGTTAAGGCCCTGAAAGAGAAGGTGACAGCAGCCCAGTATCCCTTGGGCTTATTTAAAACATTCGTGGCTGGGTATTGCAAGTTGATCCCTTCACCACCGACACATGTACCCCAGAGGACTATGTCCTCAACAAATTTGATGAACGAATGGAGTCCCTGTATCTGCCTGCCAGAGATTTTGACCAGGGTAGGCTATCTAGGTTGTCTAAAACAATGATCGGATCACACGATGCCATCAAGATGGTGGATGAATTCCAGAATGGGGCCAGAGAAGTTGAGGAAGCAGTGGAGGCTGTCCGCAGTCGGTGGGATAGCATCCGAAGTATAGAAAAAGAAAGCATAGGCCAAGTGTTGGAATCTTGGGAAAAATTATAAGGAGAAATAAGGTCTTTCGGATTCTGAAGATGTTCAACAGAAGATGTGTTGTATTCATTTGTTCTTTTGGAATGTGAGTTCCTGGATCCCAGAACTCTGGATCCTCACCTTTTTGTATTCTTTAAGTGACCCGTGTCCCGATTCTCAAGGTCGACCGATCACTTTCAAGGCAGTTAATGAAGGTTGTCAGAAGGTGGGTAGCCACAACAAGGCACGTCAGATTGACAAGAGGTTCTTTGATAGGTGGTCTTCCTAAGGCGTCGCTTCAATGTTACACCTAGCACATTGGAGATAGTGAGCCACCCTCCCATTTATGAGGCATGTAGCCTCAATCCCCAGGGGATCGGATTTATTCTTTCTCCTCCTGGCTCTCTTCTCAAGACTGATTTTTCCACTCCACTTTTCTTGTGTTATTCTTTTGACATGTCAGACCTTTTCCGTATCGAGGTCTTTTGTAGCTGGTGTAGGTAGTACCGGCCACCGGATAATGTATTATATTGTAAAGTGTAAATAAGTTAGGGTTAGGTTTAGGTCAAGTAATGTGTATAAATAATAAGTCTGACCTCATTCTAAGGGTCAACAAAATTGATGATTTTGCAGTCCATAGTTAATAGCAATCTGGTTTTTCTCAGTTCTTAGTTGTAGAGCTCAATGCTCCATAGTTTTAAGATTTCAGTAGTTAGATGCTCCCTTGGAGCCACCATTGTACTACACACCAGTTCTTGTTGGAAGAGATGTAAATGAGGAAGGAAGAGTTCTCTTAATGATGTTGTTGGAATTCTGTCTTCTGGGTTAACAGTATTTTATGCTTTGTGTTCTTCATGTCCTTTTCTCTGATACTTAAAGTAGATTAACGACCTCCTTTCCTTTGCTACTGATAAAATATGAACTAATGGTTGCATATTTCTTTGGTATTTAGTGTAGTGTGTTAGAGCATTGTTGATGTCTTGAATGTTTAGCATAACTATAGGTAGATGAAATCTTTCTAACTCTGCAATATCTTTTGAAGTTTGTTTGTAAAATGAATGCGCGCTTGCAGGAAACCCCACTTACTTGAATCCCCGGAGAGGATGAGTTGAAGATAACTAGCTATCCCCCTCAAAAACAAATAGTCACATATCCCAACCGAGCCCCGCACTATCGAGATTTGACTCTCACGTGCTTGGAGGCCCAAGGAATCTCATTTCCCCGGACAACCTTTACAGGCGAAGTTGGTCGGTACCCTAGTACCCGGTGACAACTTACCTCTGTTGGTGGACACGGTCAGAAATTCCCATCAACAGATTCTACCTCCCATCTTGTCAATGGTCACTTCGCTGATGATTCCTTTCTTACTCTCCTCGAGGATGAGGAAAATGTCTCTAATGCCTTGCAATTATTGGATACTTTTTGTCAGGCCTCTGGGTCTACTATTCAATGACATAAGACCCTCTGCTACAAATAATATTTTCTTCTAGCCCCTCCTTGGCTGGCCAAATTTTGATTGGAAGTGGGTTCAGCATGGGGAATTTTTTTTCTTCCTAGGCATTCCCTTTGCTTTTCAGGGCTCTTCTATGGATTTATGGAATTCTGTGGTTGCTAAAATTGAAAAGAAGCTTCAGTATTGGATCTCTAAACCTCTCTCTCTTGCAGGGAAATTTCAAATCTTTTCTAAGGTTTTGGCTGCTACTCATGTCTACTATTCTTCTTGTTGGGCTCCTTCTAAAGCCTCCTATCTTATGCTGGAGCGCCTTCTCAGAGATTTCCTTTGGGCCTCGAGAGCCGACGATCATGGGTTTCACAGAGTTGCTTGGGAATTTTTTTGTATTCCCAGAGACTCTAGTGGCCTCATTTTTCTCTCCACTTAGAAGAAAGGGCTCGCTATGTGTGCTAAATGGATTATCCATTCTCTCACGGGTAACGAAGCTTGGAAAATCCTTGTCAGGAATTGTATTTATTCAGGCTATCATGTTCACAAGCCATCCTCGAAGGGAATTGGTCTCCAAACTCTTCTCATTATGCGGGAGCCTGTGCACATCCAGGGCACCTTTGTGATTAAGAGAATATGGAAGGCCTAGGGAGATATTAAGACTTGGCTTTGTTGAAATGGAGATAGTTTTCATGATGGGATTTCTTTGAATCAACAGAACCTTTGGTGGTCTCCGTTGTTCTACATTCAGCGTATTCCTCTGGCTAAGAATCAAGGTGCCAGTGCTCTACATTTTTTTCAAACATGGCATCAAAACACCTAAGTACCTCTTCTCCAAGGCCACTATGAGCCTTTGCTCTTGGGATGACATGCAGGTCCAGTTCTGTCTGGCTCGCCTAGATTGTCAGACTTTTGATCTGTTGGTTTTTGTCATTCCAGATCATTTTCTTCATAAGTTGGGTGTTCACTCTATTCGACCCTGGTGGAAAGACTGGAAATGGTACCCTGCCACTCCTTTAAGCAACTACAAGCCGAAGATGGGTTATAGATGGTTGTCTCCTCATCTTCCCATGGTGGAAAATCTTAACCAGAGATGGCATTTGCACTCTTAACCTCACCACTGGAGCTCTCATTTCCAAATCATATGGTCTACTATTATAGAGCGCAAGATGGCTCTCTTTTCTTGGTGTTTTCTCTTCCAAGGTCTTATGTTGGGCCCTCAGCTCAAACACTTGGGTGTTCCTGATCCTCGGTGTCCCTTTTGTGGGAACCCAGAGTCTTTTTTGCACATTTTTTGGTTCTGTGGGAGAGCTCAACAGTATTGGCAGTGGAATCATGGATTTTTTAGGCCATTCCGACTCGAGCCCTTCTCTTGGCATATGATTGTCCTGGGAGACTCTCTAATACTTCCCTCCAAGTTTACCCAAATTTAGCATACTTTTAGGATGGATATTTTGTTCACTTTATGAAAAGATAGGAATGTTGTTCTTTTCACTAACAATTTTCTTGATACTAATGTCTCTTTTTATAATAAATCTTGTATATGTAACAATGTTATGATGTAGATTCAAGTGCAAGCCAATAAAGTGGCTCTAGAGGTGGCTCGCCTTCAAGAGCTACTCAATCAATGGGGAAATGCCCCCTGTCTGGTTTCCTAGGTCCCTCTTGATTTGGTTTTTGCAGATTGTACTCCGCCTAGAGGTCGCCACCATGGCCACGGCTCTTCAGATCACCGCTCCTGCACTCTGTGGTCGCAGGCTCCCTGCCACCACTCTCCTAGGGGTGGTGATGATGGTTGGTGGTGCAGCTCAGCTTCTTTGCCTTGCCACACCTCTAGCTAGTCTCTGCTACCAGTTATGTCTGCCCCTCCTGATGCTCCTGATGTTTGTGGTGGCCTTTCCTCCAAGTGGTCCTTCCCCCACCTGGCTCTAGCTATTTCTCCACCTCAGGCATAGGAGAAAGAAGATAAAGATGATGTTGTTGATGGCTGGTCAGTTCTCAACCCTCCAGTTAATCCCAAGGATGCCTGGGGTTCTATTGAGAGAGATCCTCCTTCGGCTAGCACTACTCTTACAGCCTGAAGGCTTTATGACTTTTTTTTATGAATAGTTTCTAGTTTCTAATTCTGGTTGTATGACGTGTGAACTTTTGTAGGGTGATTTTAATATCCCCTGGCCCCTTTTTTATGAATATGTAACTTTTATATTAAGTTAATAGGAAAGGCACTGTTCATAAAAAAACCCAAAACAAAGTACAAAAATGAATTGGGGATGGTATTTTGCACCTATAATCTAAATTTTAGCTTATTATGACAGGAAAAGGCCAATTAGGTTGCTAGAGACTGAGTAGCCCAATATACTTCTAGATATGGGTCACAAAGAATGTATCTAACTATGATTTCAATTTGAGTTGATTCTAGAAGGACAAGAACAAGAAATTCACCCCTGACCCAAGAATGGGATGACTGAGTCACCCATGTCCCTGCAACATAGACTAAAATTGCAAATCTAGGTCTAACTGATGTCAGGAGCCTGTTTCTTTTGCTAGAATTAGATTATGACCTATATCTAAACTTGCCAGGGGGAAAACGGTTTGTGTGTGTGTGTGGCTATATATGGGTTTGCATTAATAAACCCCCTATAATAGTGATTGCCACCTCCACAAATAGCCAATGTCAAAATAGGAATTGTATGTCCTCTTTGAATCTTAATTGTGTCTAAGATTGCAATGACCTAAATGCAAAAAAAAAAATAGAGATCTACTCAAGTGTTCTAGATAAAATCCTTACATGATATTGAAATCAAAAGTGTTTAAAATAATGTGGTTTGCAAAGATTCTATTCAAATTTGAAGCTTAAATGTAGAGATCTAAGAATAACATGAAATCATACCCAATCCAAGGGGAAGAGTACAAGCCAATCATCAGTCCACAATCTCCTATTATCATTCAATATTTCTGGAAAGCTTCCATGTTGATGTTGATGATGAAAAGATATTGACTTGAGTGTATATGTTTGTTGGTTATCCCATATTTGAATATTTTCACTTCATTAGATAACTTCAAATTGTAGAGCCAATCCTTCATAATTGCTTTATTGTTCCAAATTTGTGAGATGAATTTATTTTATACACTTACCAATTGTTTTTGGGGTGCAAAACTCAGAGTAGGACAAGAGTGAAGGACAAGAGTGAATCCTAGGATAGGGGCAACCCAAAGTTTTCATTGACCTATCCAACCGCCCTTGTCCTCCAATTGCAAACCCAAATTTGAATTGCAGATCCAAAATGTTGAGGAGAGGTTAACTTGAACGATAAATTGAGATATGATATTGAGATAATATACAAAAGGCCACACATGATAAAATAGGGCATATGTAAGCAAGTGGTGATTGAATGGATGAAATAATTAAAGGGACACACCTATAATTAAGGGCTCGTATAGAGTTTTGATGACACCAAATGAAGAGAGGACTCATAATTTAAATTTATTATAAATTAAATTCATATTGAAGTCCTATGATGCATGCTATAATGAGACACACACTAAAACGAGTGCTAAGTAAGCATGGAATTGGACACCTTAGGAATGGTGTACAATTTAAGATGCTACAATTATATCTATCAAAATCATGTGTTGAATGGTGGCCTCTTTCTCTTCATGTTGCTTGCATTTATTCTTTGTATTTTAATGTATTGCATTATGAGGGTTTCAAAGATATTTGCTACATGCACTTGATTTCTCAAAGATTTGTGTAGCATTGTAAATTGCATCCCTATGTAATTTATTTCTTACCTAGGCCCCATTTTAGCATGTGTGGTCTCTTGCATCTATTTCAGATAATCCCAACTCAATTTCATGCATATTCTTAGCATCCTCTCTCCAAATAGGACCTCTAGTCCAAATTTGGGTCCATCTCGGGTAGAAAAGGGTGACTAGGGATGAAAAGGACAACTTTGGATCACACATGTCCTAAAAGTCACCCATGTCCCTAATGTTTGGCCCCAAATTTGAATCAGGTAATTGTTATTTGGTTTTAGCAAGGATTCTAGATCCAAGTTGACCTCCTTTGATTTTTGCACTTGATATGGTTAAGAGAAGGCGTATAAGAAAGCGAAAATCCCTCATTTTAGTAATTCAATTCAAGCAATCAATTCTAAATCAAGAGCTCTCAACTACAATTTCATATTTCAATTTCATCTCACCATATTCTTCAATGTGACAAGATTCAACAATCTTCATGAAAGCATTTCCTTTATGATTTCCATTTATGTATTTTTTGGATTCATGTTATTGCATCAACCCTTGTGATCACATTCAAAAAGCATTTTCATCATCAAGGTATAATACATCTTATTTCTCAAAGATAGCCTTTGTTATATACCCACACACTCTCCTTTCAAGCATATTTCATTTCAATTTCAGAGTTGATTCCAAAACTAGGGTTTGATTTAGGAAAACCCCTTTTTAAAAAATCTTTTCCCTTTTTTATGTGTGCAAGAATAGATGGTGTACGTGAAGGAAGAGATACATATAAATTTGGAGAAGGGCTACTGTCTGCAACTAATTTTATCTTAAAATAGAAGGACAAAGGTAGGTGATTCACCTCTATCTAGGTTAAAGATGAGTGGGTGGCCTTTTTCCTCCTGCTTCAACGTAAAATTTGGTTTACATGTTAGTTAGAGTCTCTGGTTATTCTAGATCTAGTTACAAAATTGGTCTATTAGTTCTCTGTCTCTTTACACTTAAAGAAAACTATCTTTACTTCCTATTTCATCCTAGATCTTGCATTTCTCACTTACAATTGCATATTCATCTTCTATAACAGTGAAGGATCATTGCATTCATATAGTGCTTCATTCCTCTTGAGGCCTAGTGGATCATCTTCCTTCCAAAGTAAGAGGAGATAGGGCTAAGATTCCTATATTATTCATGCATCTTAGTGAACCTTAATTCCTTCATTACATTTTGGTCAATCTGACTCCTTACATCTTACTTCTTATTTAAATATCTAGATTTGATTTGTATGCATAGTATTAACCTAATTTTCATCATACCATTGCTAAATTTCATGTATTTAGAGATCTAGTTCATTCTTGTATTGCATATTTTTAGTTGCGTAAAAATAATTAAAATACAAAAATATTTATCTTTATGCATTGTTTAGATTAGCATCTTTATTATTTGTTTCATTATATTAGCTTCTCTCATTTCAAAATGTCAAATCTCTTTTTATAAGACTTGCTTCCTTTGATGATTCATTAAGTACCAATGACTTTGATATGCTTTATTCTACTGATCATGACATCCCTTACAAGGATACTTTGGTGCAAGACGATGTTCTTAGGCTAGAATGATTTGAGACATATAAAAATCATTTTTATGAATATTTCAATGATTCCTCTCCAAAATTTCCTCTCCCAGATAAGGATATATGCATGCAAGAAGATATTTTTAACACCTCTCTCAATAATCTTCCTAATCTGGATGAACAATAGGATAATGACGTTGATTATTCTCTTAATATGTACCTCCATCATGAGAGTACCTTGGCACAAGATTGTTTTAAAGAGGGTAATATGATTGACAATTCCCTTAATGACACTTCACATTCTACTCATTTCAATAGCATTCCCTCTAGAGATGAGGCATTAATGAGTGATCTTTATCCCTCTCCTAAAGTATACCCTACTCATGAACATACATTGGAAGAAGAGGATGATATCCTTGATGCAACAGATTAAAACATGTTTCTCTCTTCCTATACTTGTACAAAACATAAATAAGGCCCCCAGAATATACAAAAAATCTCAACTCTAATCTATCTCCAAGGACTCATATGTAGATTAGATTTTATGAGATGTCGAAAGGGCAGAGATATTCACAATTCAAAATTCATGAACAAGATTGACACGACATACAAACTTGAAATAGAAATAATACAATTTTATTAGATCTTGATCATATGTTTATAGATCAATCAAATGTTTTTAGATGTTTATGACGTAGATTACATCAATCACAATATAGATGTTTACAAATTCTAGTAATTTATTTATTTTTTAATGTAAAGAACTAGATACAATAATGAATATCACATACTCTATTTATTTGCATATATATATATATATATATATATATAGAGAGAGAGAGAGAGAGAGAGAGAGCAATGTCCCCTTCTCTTTAGTGATCTCTCGGTGAGATTATTAGCCTATTCATCATCCCAGTGGGCTAAAATGGAGATATGAGGGATGAAATACTAGGCTTAAAATTATTTTATCAATGGAGAAATTAAAAATGGAATATTATTTTATTGGGAGCTTATAAAATATTAATAGGATAAAAAGTCACTTTTTGGAATAAAATGAACTATAAAAATAAAGTGACTTATTTTATTAAGTCATAAAGCAACTTTATGAAGGGGATAATTATAAAAAAGAAAAAATTAAAATATAAATATTGCTCCTTGGAGTGGGACAACCCCTTAGAAGAAAAAAATATTAAAATTAATGTAATGGATTTTGGGGTCCAAAAGTGGCATGGAGAGTTTCTATAAATAGACCCCTACCCCCTCCAAGTATTATTATGTCAATTTATGTTATTCGATAATTCTCCATTTTTAGCTAGTTTGTTCATGCCTAGCCAGTACCTTCATAATTTAATGGGTTACACGAAAATCCAACACCACCTTATGCAGGAATCAACCTAGGGTTCCTTATCGAGCATATTATTGTGGGTTTTAATTAGAGGAACCAAAAGGGGTGTTTGTTTGGTGTAGCCAAGGGCAAAGGGAGCTCAAAGAGATCATTCCAATCCTTGCAGAAAGAGTCACACAACTGTAACAACAACTCAAACAATAACAAGATACAAAGAGAAAGCAAGATTAATAGTTCACATTATTCCCTTTCAAAAATACATTGGACAACAGAGAAATGGTAGGAGAACAGAGTAAGATAGAAGACCAAGGCACCATAGTAAGGATCTCAAGCAAGCTAAAAATACACTTACTCTTCTTATATTTAATGTTAGTGGGAAAGCTAGAGCAAGATCTTGTATTCACATGCTTGACACCTTTTTGAGACTTAGGCTAATAAAAGAGGATTAGGCAATCAAATTTGATACCATGCACCTAGAGAGAATTGCATATTATTGGTGGCACCATGGATTAATTACACAAAACCATGGATTGATTCATTCTTATGATAAATTAATAGCAACTTGATTGCTCATTTTGATCAAGAGGATGTGGAGGTGTACTATAGAGATTTGGCACAATTGAAGCAAAGTGGATACTTGGACTCCTACACTAATGAATTTTAAAAGATTATTTTTTATTAAAATTAACAACCTTACAAGGGGGTTAAACCTTACACAATCACAACCTGAAGGCATCTAAGAGAACATCAACACATTAGCAAGGGTGATAACTATTACAAGTTGAGGCCATCAACGTCTCACTAACAACACATTAAAAGTAAAGGCTCTATCAAATATAAAATATAAACAACATACTATCATAAAGGCTAGTTGCCCTCTTCAAGGGTGGGAGGGAAACTCACTCATCATTAGTTGAAAAATAATGTGAGTTTAAAAAACTATTTTTCCTGTTTCGTCGGACAACTGTCTAGTAAATTCTATCCTTAGGATCCCCACCACAATAGGGAGCAACTAATGAAATTATTTGGGTAAATATAAACACAAGAGGTAGAGTGTTGAGAAAGTTGTACATTGTCAGTTGGAGATTGGACCAGAAGGCGAAGAACATTCATTATGACTAGAGGGGGTCACAATAGTAGGAGTAGGAGTGGTATTCTTATTGATGGCTCAATCTATAGAAGGAGCATCACCTAGATTTACAACATCACCCAAATTTACAGAAGGAGCTTCATCCACATCATCAACCTATGACTCTTAATCAAAGGAATAATTAGAAGCCAAGATAGTCAAATGTTCTTTGCAAGTGTTCTTCTACCAAGTGGAAATGCCTTTATGTCATAGAAGAGAACAATCAATTGATAAGTGACCAGTAGATAAATAATGAAAACAACAAAAAGGGGTGCCCTCATAATCAACTTGAGTCCATGGCCTATACTCCACCGTGAGAACCACATCTCTAGGGAGAGGTATGGTTCCAAATACGACTAAAAAGAGGGTGATAATGTTGTTTATTGAATAATTGAATGATAAGATAGAGAGACTTGTTAAAGTACTTAAGCCTAACTCACTACATGTTGTTATCCAATTAGCTTCGAACCTTGACACTTCATCTCCTTCATACCAACCACCAAAAAAAACTTTTGAAGGCACTAAACCAAATCTAAAATCTTTTAATCAACCTAAGATCACCCCTCCTACAATGAATTATGAGACAATAAATGAGTTAAGAAGGAATAAATTTTGTTTCTCATGCAAGGAGCCTTGGACTCCTAAAAATATATGCCTTAGGAAGGGAGAATTTCACTACATAGAGGTTACTTTGGATGTAGAACATTAGCAGATTTATGATAGAAAATCAGAGGATAGTGATGATAAAGACCATCAGGAACAACCATAATTAGAGTTGGATGAAGGAAAGGAAGCTAATCAGCCTAATTTTACCATTTCTACATTGTAAGGAGTGCCTAGGTACCATCACTTTAGATTAAAGGGATTACTTAAAGGGAAGCAAGTGGTTTGTTTGGTAGATACCAGTGCTAAACAACTTCATTGATGAGCAATGATTTATTAAGAATGGATTACAAGTAGATGAGTTATCAAGTTTTGGTGTGATATTTTTAGGTGGTGATGCCTTGAGTTGCACTAGGAGACTTCTTCATCTTAGCATTTAGTTGGGTGACTACACTTTGATTGATGATTTCTATATGATTCAGCTAGAAGAGATTGATGTGATTCTAGGCTTTTTGTGGTTACAGACTATTGGTAGATACACAATAGATCTATTGAAAAGCCTAATTAGCATTGTTTATAGGTTTTCATTTAAGGAAACACTACTCATTTTCATGGTCTCTTGGAGTAAAACATGGTTTTGGATATTCAGTTTTGTAAAAATATTTAAGTCCAGAATGCAGTTTATAGGGCACAGTTAGATAGTTTTGGTGAGTGAGCACACTATATGGAGAACTAAGTCATGTGAGCTTAGACGGAGACATTTTTGGATATAGTGGAGCAACATTTATGGTTTCTTCTATTTTGGAGTTGATCTCTGGGAGTTACAACATGTTGAAGACATGCGGAGATAGTACAACAACGATACAGGGCAGTTGAATGGTCGTGATGTTTAAGGGACTATATTCTGGAATCCAGAAGCGATACTTTGGATTTGGATTGGGTCCTACCCTAATTTTGTTAGAGTGTGATCACTGACTATGGATTTGATATTTGGTTAAGTATTCGACACATTTTGTGATGTTCTTGTGAGCCAAATGGAAGAAATCTTTGAGATCAAGTATATAAGTAGAGTTGTTTTATAATGCGAAGATATGGATGGAATGCATAGATGCATCGTGATGTCGGGATTAGACAAAAGTTTATGCAAGCTATAATTGGAACTACTTAAGCATAGTAGATGATTGTATTGTTCAATTTGATAAATCATTGTAACATAACAATATTTATTAGTAAGAGCAATGTGCTCATTGTATACCCCTAACAGGGTCTCTATCCTTTAACAGGGATATGTAGTAAATGTAATATATAGATCCTAAAAGGGCTAGGTCTCCTAACAGGGACACCATACTCTTAGTGCATTATTTGTGGGTATCATCCTCACCAGGGTTTTCCCTTGGCTAGGGTTTCCTCATGAACAAATCATGGTGTTATGAGTTATTTACTTTATGTGCATGTTCCATTTATTTTAGTAATTGCTTGGTTAAGTTTGAATTGGGTAAATAAGTTTATAAAGTGTTATAATACTGATTCATCCCCCTCCCCCCCTCAGTATTACTTAATCCCAACAATTGGTATCAGAGCTTGTAGCCCTTGGAGAGAAAGCCTAACAACTCAAGGTAGATCTAGATGGATTCAAGTTTGGAAGAGAAATTTGAAGCAACACTTGAAGTCCTTGATAAGGCTAAAGCTAAAAATGGTGATTTTAAATTCAAATTGAGAAGCGCACAAGGTTTCATTAAGAATCTTAAGGAACAACTTGAACTTTCTAGGAGGCAAAGACATGACCTTATGGAAAAGATAAAAGAGGAATCTGATAATGATTTGTCTGATAAGATCAAGTAGCTTGAACAAGAAAAATAAGAATTAAAGAAGGAACATGAAACTACTTATATTCAGATGGCTAAAGAAATTCAACAAGAAAGAGAGATGGAAAAACCAAAATTGAAGAGATCTTAAAGAATGCAAATGTTCAGATGGGAAAGATGCAGGTTGAACTTGATGACTATAGAATCAAGTATCATGAATTAGAGAAATAGACCTAAATCATTAAAGGAGAACTTGTTAAGGCTACGAATGACATTAAAAAACTTCATGCAAGTAGTGACAAGATTGATGAACAGAGGAAAAGACAAAAACCTAAAGGTGACATGATATGAGTTGTCTTTGATAAAGCTAAATGTTCTAAATATCAAGAAAGTAAATATGAATAAAAGACAGATGTAGAAAGACCTACTGAAGAAGAACCTAGAGAGAAGATCATACCTTTCAGAGGTAGATGCTTTGGATGCAACAAAGTTGGTCACATGAAGAGAGATTGTAGAGGTAAAACTCCTTATAATCTCTGGTCTAGTTATTGTTTCAATTTCTATGAATATGGATACAAGAAGACAAAATGTAGGAAGCTCGATCAATCCCACACTAAACAAGACTACATCAAAGAGGAAACAACAGCTAATATTACATGTTACAAATGCAATAACTTTGGACACATTGCAAGGAATTGTAGGTTACAGGTAAATCAGAACAGATCATCTCCTACATGTTATAAATGTAATAATTAAGGACATATAGCAATGTTCTGCAGGTATAATGAAGCTACAAGTAACAGAAGACCACGACCTATTGGTGTAAAGAAAAATGTTGGTGATATTGGAAAAAGTATGGTAGAATACATGGAAAATTTTGACAATCAATTTGTGAAATAGAATGGTAAATTTTGGAAAGAAAAGCAATAGAGTGAGCCTAAGGTTCATGGAGATTCAGTAAATGTGATTGAACCCTCGCCTAATATTTCTACATCAACCTAAATGGCCAAGCATGGGCTTAGGGGGAGCTTTGGAGAAATATAATAGAAATATATCCAACCCCTATTTTGTGGAATAAGACTTTGCGAGCTTATCGAGAGAATATATGATTGACTTGAAATGCCTATTTGAGATCCCATAGTTATACACATTGTATCTTGTGATCGCTAGAATCATGGTCGACTGGATTATTTGCAGACTTATGAGTTTATTGGGTGTGTCAATTCTTACTTGGTGAAGTATAAGTTTATTCACTTGAACATGTCTAATCACTATTCGAGCAAAGTTGAAGAAGACTAGAGGAACAAGAAGAGAAGCTAGGGCCTTTTTGTGATCGATGGGCGTGAATACCTTGATTTGTCAAGAAAAAGGTATTTTGATCACTTGAGAGATTTTGATTACTATGGATACTCCACTCATTTTCGATGTTAGAAAATGACCAAAGTATAAGTTTAAGAAAAATCCCTACAAGTCTATTGAAGACAATCCCGAAGGTGTGTTTTCACAAACACCCTACGACGTGCTTAATGTGGAAGAAAATAGGGCATACATTCATTGCGAATATGAGGAATTGGAAGAGTATGTGATCTTCAATGAGATGAAGGACATGATCAAGGAGGATGGGAAATGGAAGGATGAGTTCTATCACTTAGAAAACCTCAGTATTATGTGAATGTCAAAAGTCTATGAGTTTGACGAAGAAGAATGGATAACGATTATTTTGAGCAAAGTACGTGTTCAATTTATAAGGATTGGTGAGCATTTTATTAAGATCACTAGTGAGATGATACATGATGTTATAGGTTGGAATAATTTTGGCATTATCCCTGTTGTGGAGAAGAACACAAAGAAATAGGTGGAAACCCTTACACACTCTAAATGGTATAAAAGGGAAATTACCATTGTTGACATCTTTCAGCAAGATCTAAGATTAGTTTCTATGATTCTTGGATAAAAAATTCACTATGAAGCCGAACTAATTCAGTATCCATAGGAGTTATTATGATGGCCTGTAAAATGGAGAAAGAAAATGTAAAGTACAATCTATGTGAAGTTCTTGCACAATAATTTATGGAGAATGTGAAGTAGATCAAGTGAGATAAGTCAAAGGCATTCAGGTTTGGGTCTTTATTGATTCATATTTATATTCATATTGTACATAAATTTCCTAGAATTCACCCTAGAGCTTTGAAAGACAACGAACCTACTGGAATTCAGATCACAAACAATTATAGGAGACAGAATAGCACTTGGGTAGATGGAGAGTTATATGGTATGTTCAAAGTTCTGTAGAAACAAATGAAGGAAAGGGTGAGAATTGTTGAAGCTACAGTTGAGAAATATAAAGATACAATATGTTTCATGTTTCAAACTAATTGTTGAGAAATATAATGATATAATCGATTTTTATGTCCATTCGCCAGGGTTGTTCGTCGGCTCCTACGTTGTATGTGCTTGTTGCTGAAGGCTTTGGTTACCTTCTTGCCAATTTTGTTTCCTCTAGGTTAGTGTGAGGCATATCTCTTCTGGATTCTACCTCCTAGCTTGTCAATGGTCACTTTGCTGATGATTCCTTCCTCACTCTCCTGGAGGATGAGGAAAATGTCTCTAATGCCTTGTAATGCTTGGATACTTTTTGTCATGCCTTTGGGTCTACTATTCAATGGCATAAGACCCTTTGCTACAAGAAATATTTTCTTCACGCCCCTCCTTGGCTGGCTAATTTTGATTGGAAGTGGGTTCAACATGGGGAATTTTTTCACTTCCTGGGCATTCCCTTTGCTTTTCAGGGCTCTTCTGTGGATTTATGGAATTCCCTAGTTGCTAAAATTGAAAAGAAGCTTAAGTATTGGATTTCTAAACCTCTCTCTCTTGCGGGGAATTTCAAATCTATTCTAAGGTTTTGGCTGCTACTCATGTCTACTATTCTTCTTGCTGGGATCCTTCTAAATCCTCTTATCTTAAGTTGGAGTGCCTTCTCAGAGATTTCCTCAGGTCCTTGAGAGCCGACGGTCATGAGTTTCACAGAGTTTCTTGGGAATTTTTTTGTCTTCCCAGAGACTCTGGTGTCCTTGGTATTCTCTCCACTTAGAATCAAGGGCTCTCTATGTGTGCTAATTGGATTATCCGTGCTCTCAAGAGTGACGAAGCTTGGAAAATCCTTGTCAGGTATTGTATTTCTTCAGGCTATCTTATTCACAGGCTAGCTTGGAAGGGAATTGGTCTCCAAACTCTTCTCATTACATGGGAGCCTATGCACATATAGGAAACCTTTGTGATTAATAGCATATGGAAGGCCTTGGAAGCTATTAAGCATTG
Organism: Thuja plicata; assembly: GCA_018584345.1. Lineage (NCBI taxonomy): Eukaryota > Viridiplantae > Streptophyta > Pinopsida > Cupressales > Cupressaceae > Thuja > Thuja plicata. The sequence continues at coordinate 818,966 of MU228231.1, forward strand.
GCTTTGTTTGGATGGAGATGGTTTTCATGATGGTATTTCTTTGAATCAATATAACCTTTGGTGGTCTCCGTTGTTCTCCATTGTGGGTATTCCTCTGGCTAAGACTCAAGGTGTCAGTGCTCTACATTTTTTTCAAATGTGGCATCAAAACACCTAAGAACCTCTTCTCTAGGGCCACTATGAGCCTCCACTCTTGGGATGACATGCAAGTCCAATTCTATCTGGCTTGTGCAGATCATAAAATTTTTGATGTGTTGGTTTCTGTCATTCCAGATCATTTGCTTCATAAGATGGGTGTTCAGTTTGTTCGACCCTGGTGGAAAGACTAGAAATGGTACCCTATCACTCCTTTAATCAACTACAAGCCAAAGATGGGTTATAGATGGTTGTCTCCTCATCTTCCCATGGTGGAAACTCTTAACCAGAGATGACATTTGCACTCTTCACCTCACCACTGGAGCTCTCATTTCCAAATCATATGGTCTACTATTACAGAGCCCAAAATGGCTCTCTTTTCTTGGTGTTTTCTCTTCCAAGGTCTTCCCTTGGGCCCTCGGCTCAAACACCTGGGTGTTCCTGATCCTCAGTGTCCCTTTTGTGGGAACCCTGAGTCTTTTCTGCACATTTTTTTTGTTATGTAGGAGATCTCAATACTATTGGAAGTGGATTCATGACTTTTTAAAGCCATTTCGGCCCGAGCCCTTCTCTTGGCATATTATTGTCCTGGGAGACTCTCCAAGACTTCCCTCCAAGTTTACCCAGATATGGCATACTTTTAGGATGGAGATTTTGTTCACTTTGTGGAAAGATAGGAATATTGTTCTTTTCACTCATAGCTTTCTTGATATTAATGTCACTTTGTATAATATAGCTTGTATATGTAACAATGTTATGATGCAGATTCAAGTGCAAGCCAATAAAGTGGCTCTGGAGTTGGCCCATCTTTAGGAACCACTCAATCATTGGGGCAATTCCCCTTGTACAATTGCTCAGGTCCCTCCTAATTCAGTTTCTACAGATTGTACTCTGCCTAGAGGTTACCACTGTGGCCGCAACTCTTCGGCTCACTGCTCCCACACTCCGCTGTCACAGGCTCCCTACGACCGCTCTCCTAGCGGTGGTGATGATGGTTGGAAGCACTACTCAAATTCTCTTCCTTGCCACACCTCTGGCTAGTCTCTGATGATGGTTATGCCTACCCTTCCTCATGCTCCTGATGTTCGTGGTGGCCCTTCCTCCAAGTGGTCCTTCCCTCGCCTGGCTCTGGATATTTCTCCACCTCGGGCGGAGGAAAAAGAAGATAAAGATGATTCTGTTGATGGCTGGTTGGTTCCCGACCCTCTAGTCAATCCTAGGGATGCCTAGGGTTTTGATGAGAGAGATCCTTCTTCGGCTGGCACTACTCTTGTAGCTTGAAGGCTTTATGCCTTTTTTTGAAGAATAGTCTCTAGTTTATGATTCTGGTTGTATGAAATGTGAACTTTCGCGGGGTGATTTTAATATCCCCTGACCCCTTTCATGTGAATATGTAGCTTTTATATTAACTTAATAAGAAAGGCACTATTCATAAAAAAAAACCCCAAAAAAAGTACAAAAATAAATTGGGGATGGTATTTTTCACCTATAATCTAAATTTTAGCTTATTATGACAGGAAAAGGCCAACTAGGTTGCTAGAGACTGAGTAGCCTGATATACTTCTAGATATGGTTCACAGAGAATGTATCTAACTATGATTTCAATTTGAGTTGATTCTAGAAGGAAAAGAGCAAGAAAGTCACCCCTAACCCAATAATGGGATGAGTGAGTCACCCATGTCCCTGCAACATAGACTAAAATTGCAAATCTAGGTTTAACTGATGTCAGGAGCCTGTTTCTTCTGCCAAAATTAGATTATGACCTATATATAATCTTGAAAGGGGGAAAATGGTGTGTGTGTGTGTGTGGCTATATATGGGTTTGTTAGTAATAACTGAGAGGGGGGGGGGGGGGGGGGANGGGGTGAATCAGTGGCCTCAAACTTTTATCCAATTTAATCCATCAATCAATACTTCTCCAATTATTAAGTCCCAACAAGATACATGCCTTTGAAATACTTGAAACAAATAACTGTCTGTCGGTTTACCTTGTATGTCCTTTTTCTCCTTGATAACCGATAAGCAGTAAACTGTATTTACTGATACTCAGTAAATATGCAGAGTATACCAGTCAATCCATAAATGCATATGTAGAATGTAAAAACAATAAATTAATAAACCATGCACACATAACACAAGGATTTTAATGTGGAAACCCTGTTAAGGGAAAAACCACTGGGACCGGTACCCCAAATTTTCACTCTTCTAAAGTGAGCCCTGTTAGGAGCCAACCTTGTTAAAGGTCACAAACACACTATTAAATGTGACTTTGTTAGAGGATTTTCAATACATAGGTTGTCACTAAGTACCTGGCATCTATGCTACCATCCTCTAATCAGTCTCATGACTGTCAATAGGCTTTATGCAAATCTTACTACCATCCGTGAATCAGCCTCCTTCTTAGACTGTCAATAGGCTTTAGGTAAGACTGGTGCTACTATCATGAGTCAACCTTCTAGTAATCTATTAGGATATACCTCAATTACAAAAGACTGTTAAGTCCTGCTCTGTTAAGAGACTTAATGCTTCAATGGTTAAACTGAAACAAAATGACATGTTTCTAATGCAACTGAATTGTATATTTTTAGATCTATTTACTTACAATATCTTTCTGATCAATGTATCAATACAATTCCTTTGTACTTAACTCTTTCTGCTCTATGATGCTGTATTTTTCTGTTCGTCGGTGTCTGCAAAATTCTTTGGCTCTCCCTCAGCTTGATTGATCAGGACTGCATGAAGTTAATCCTTCATCAGTTTCTCTTCAACATCTTCTATTAGTTCACTCCCCCATGTATCTGATTGTTTATGGACCACCACAGAGAATGAATTATGCTTGTCTCTTAAATAGACATGATATTCCTTAATTCTTGGTTCTTGATTCTTGGCATGAAAAATAATCCAGCCAAATTGATTTACACCTTTAACTCCTGATTTATCTCATAGTTATCTTCTTGCCAACTGTGTAAATCATCTTTAAATCACTTACTTAACTGTGGTCAAATAAAACAAATCAAACAACCAGTTAAGTCTATCCTTTAGCTCTGCCAGCTAGATATTTTGTCATTTTCTGATCTCTCTATTCTGTCGATCAACTCTATAATTCATCGCCGGTAACAAATGCCAGTTCCATTGGTGTAACTTCAGTTAGCTTTGGGATCTCCATCCGTCAAGTATCATTGGCTCTTTCTCATCGGGAAACACTATTTTTATCTCGTTGGGTATCCTTTGATTCTGCTTCGTCGGGCAACACTGTCTTCTGCTCTTTGGGCATCATTGTGAATTTTATCTCTGTCTTTACCGATGGTGTGCACTCCGCCGGTGTAGTCTGTCACTTAGTGATTACTTGACTTTTATGCATTTTTGGAAGCATAACCTTTATTCCATTGATTCTCTGAAGTCTTTGGCATTATGTGTATGACCATACAGATGATATCAAGTTGAAATCAATGACAACACAAACCATTAACTAATTTAATGTCTTGCATTATCTTCAACTTAATATAGTCAACCATTTAATCAGTTACATGTCATCAATCTCTCCCTTTGGCATTGATGGCAACATGCTATATTATCATACTATACTATTTCTAATACAATTGTTGAGATTTGTCAAATTACCAAATAGTTTGTTTTGATAACCGATAAAATGTATGACCGCCGGTAAGCTCTATGTAAGCTTAGATTTGATTCTTTCAGCTTTCCTTTTTCTTCTTCTGATGTGTTGTGACCTCTGTTGGTGTCAATTTTATCTTTGATTGTTCTGCTTCTTTGATGTCTTTGTCTTTTTTTTGCAACTTTTATATCAATTCTCTCCCTTTGGATATGATCTCTCCCTGTTTGGAGTAATCTGATAATGAACAGTTTCTGATTTCTGATTATAATATGGAAACATTCTCTCCCTTTGACAACAATTCCAAACAAATATTTTACAAATATCTAACATTCTGTCAACCAATTTCTTCTTTCCATAATATATTCCTTGAATTTCCCTTATCCATTATCAATATAACAATTTTCTCTAGTGCTTGGTTCTAATATATACCTTTCAGTATATAGATGTAGCGTTGAAGTTCAGCTTCTGCTTGCATCAATCATGTTTGATATGCTGATAATATATGGTTGATGCAACGTTCAGTCCTTTTACTGACTGTTAGACATGGGTTTTACCCCTAGTCTTTTTCTCAGGTACTTAAATGTATCTTTAGGTAGTGGCTTGGTGAAGATATCAACCAATTATTCTTTTGATTGCACATATTCAAGTATTACTTCTTTCTCTTGAACTTGTTCTCTTAAGTAATGGTACTTGATGGAAATGTGTTTAGTCTTTGCATGCATGACTGCATTCTTGGAAATATTTGTTGCACTGGTGTTGTCACAATAAATAAATATTGGTTCTTTGATCTTCATATGCATACCTTCCAGCAGATGTTTGATCCATGCAATATTCGAGCAGTTTGCAGCAGCAGCAACATATTATGCTTCTGTAGTAGACTGAGAGATGCATCCTTGCTTCTTGCTAATCCATGTGACAAGTCTGTCACCCATAAAGAATGCTCCTCCAGTTGTGCTCTTCCGGTCATCAAGATTTCCAGCCCAATCAGTGTTGGTAAACACTTTTAGTTCAAATTTGCCTTCTCTTCCATACCATAAGCCAAATTCCTCAGTATTCTTCAGATATCGTAGAATTCTTTTCACAGTAGTTATATGTGATTCCCTAGGGTTAGTAGAAAATCTAGCAACAATTCCTACTGCATGTATAATATCTGGTCTAGTGTGTACAATATACATGAGTTTTCCTATCATTGATCTGTATAGAGTCTGATTTACCTCTGTTGTCTTGTCTTCCTTTGTTAATTTGCATCTAGTAGCCATCGGTGTTCCAACA
>MU228231.1:827878-892094 GCA_018584345.1 Thuja plicata
CTACCATCCTTGAATCAGCCTCCTTAGACTATCAATAGGCTTTAGGTAAGACCGATGCTACTATCATGAGTCAACCTTCTGGTAATCTGTTAGGATATACCTCAATTACAAAAGACTGTTAAGTCCTACTCTGTTAAGAGACTTAATACTTCAATGGTTAAACTGAAACAAAATGACCTGTTTCTAATGTGACTGAATTACAAATTTTTAGATCTATTTACTTACAATATCTTTATGATCAATGTATTAATACAATTCCTTTGTGCTTAACTCTTTCTACTTTGTGATACTATGTTTTTCTGTTCATCGGTGTCTATAGAATTCTTTAGCTCTCCCTCAACTTGATTGATCAAGACTGCATGAAGTTAATCCTTCATCAGTTTCTCTTCAGCATCTTCTATCAGTTCACTCCCCCATGTATCTGATTGTTTATGGACCACCACAAAGAATCAATTATGCTTGTCTCTTAAATAGACATGATATTCCTTAATTCTTGGTTCTTGATTCTTGGTGTGAAAAACAATCCAGCCAAATTGATTTACGACTTTAACTCTTGATTTATCTCATAGTTATCTTCTTGCCAACTGTGTAAATCATCTTTAAATCACATACTTAACTGTGGTCGAATAAAACAAATAAAACAACCAATTAAGTCTATCCTTTAGCTCTGCTAGCTAGATATTTTGTCATTTTTTGATCTCTCTGTTCTATCGGTCAACTCTATAGTTCGTCGCTGGTGACAACTGCCAGTTCCGTCGGTGTAACTTCAGTTAGCTTTGAGATCTTCGTCCATCGGGCATCATTGGATCTTGCTCATCAGGAAACACTATTTTTAGCTCGTCGGGCATCCTTTGATTCTGCTCCATCGGGAAACACTATCTTCTACTCATCGGGCATCACTGTGACTTTTATCTCTGTCTTTACCAATGGTGTGCACTTCGCTGGTGTAGTCTGTCACTTAGTGAATACTTGACTTTTATGCATTGCTAAAAGCATAACCTTTATTCCATTGATTCTCTGAAGTCTTTGGCATTGTGTGTATGACCATACAGATGATATCAAGTTGAAATCAATGACAATACAAACCATTAACTAATTTAATGTCTTGCATTATCTTCAACTTAATATAGTCAACCATTTGATCAGTTACATGTCATCAGGGTTTGCGTTAATAAACCCCATATAATAGTGATTTACACCCCCACAAATAGCCAATGTCAAAATAGGAATTGTGTGTCCTCTTTGAATCTTAATTGTGTCTAAGACTGCTATGACCTAAATGCATAAAAATAAACTAAAGATCTATTGAAGTGTTCTAGATAAAATCCTTACATGATATTGAAATCAAAAGTGTTTAAAATAATGTAGTTTGCAATGATTGAATTCAAATTTGAATCTTAAATGTAGAAATCTAAGAATAACATGAAATCATACCCAATCCAAGGGGAAGAGTACAAGCCAATCATCAGTCACAATTCTCCTACTATTGATCAATATCCCTTGAAAGCTTCCATGTTGATGTTGATGATGAAAACAAAATGAATTGAGTGTTCATGTTTGTTGGAAATCCTATATTTGGATATCTTCACTTCATTAGATGCCTTCAAATTGTAGAGCCAATCCTTCACAATTGCTTTTTTTCCAAATTTGTTGAATTTCTTTTATACACTTACCAATTGTTTTTGGGGTGAAAAACTTAGATTAGGATGAAGCGGATTTAAAAATCCAACCTAGACAAGCTAACTGTTGCACCATCCAAACTTGAGCCAAAATATGAAGGACAAGAGTGAATCCTAGGATAGGGGCAACCCAAAGTTTTCATTGACCTATCCAACCACCCTTGTCCTCGAATTGCAAACCCAAATTTGAATAGCAGATCCAAAATGTCAAGGAGAGGTTAACTTGACTGATAAATTAAGCTATGATATTGAGATAATATCCAAAAGGCCACACATGATCAAATAGGGCACATGTAAGCAAGTGGTGATTGAATGGCTGAAATAATTAAATGGACACACCTATAATTAAGGGCTCGTATAGAGTTTTGATGACACCAAATGAAGAGAGGACTAATATTTTAAATTTATTATAAATTAAATGCATATTGAAGTCCTATGATACATGTTAGAATGAGATACATGCTAAAATAAGTGCTAAGTAAGCATGGAATTGGACACCTTAGCAATGGTGTACAATTTAAGATGCTACAATTATATCTATCAAAATCATGTGTTGAATGGTGGCTTCTTTCTCTTCATGTTGCTTGCATTTATTCTTTGTATTTTAATGTATTGCATCATGAGGGTTTCAAAGATATTTGCTACATGCACTTGATTTCTCAAATATTTTTGTAGCATTGTAAATTGAATCCCTATGTAATTTTTTTCTTACCTAGGCCCCATTTTAGCATGTGTGGTCTCTCACATCTATTTCTGATAATCCCAACTCAATTTCATGCATATTCTTGGCATCCTCTCTCCAAATAGGACCTCTAGTCCAAATTTGGGTCCATCTCGGGTAGAAAAGGGTGACTAGGGATGAAAAGGACAACATTGGATCACCCATGTCCTAAAAGTCACCCATGTCCCTATTGTTTGGCCCCATATTTGAATAGGGTAACTGTTATTAGGTTTTAGCAAGGATTCTAGATCCAAGTCGATCTCCTTTGATTTTTTCACCTAAAATGGTTGAGAGAAGGCATATAAGAAAGCCAAAATCCCTCATTTTAGTAATTCAATTCAATCAATCAATTCCAAGTCAAGATCTCTCAACTACAATTTCATATTTCAAGTCCTAAGTCAAGAGTTCAAGTATTCAAGGAATTTCATCTCACCATATTCTTCAATGCGACAAGCTTCAACAATATTCATGAAAGAATTTCCTTTATGATTTCCATTTATGTATTTTTTGGAGTCATGTTATTGCATCAAACCTTGTGATCACATTTAAAAAGCATTTGCATCTTCAAGGTATAATACATCTTATTTCTCAAATATAGCCTTTTTTATATATCAACACACTCTCCTTTCAAGCATATTTCATTTCAATTTTAGAGTTGATTCCAAAACTAGGGTTTGATTTAGGAAAACCCCTTTTTACAAAATATTTTCCCTTTTTTATGTGTGCAAGAACAGATGGTGAACGCGAAGGAAGAGATACAGATAAAATTTGGAGAAGGGCTACAATCTGCAACTAATTTTATCTTAAAATAGAAGGACAAAGGCAGGTGAGTCACCTCTATCCAGGTTAAAGTTGAGTGGGTGGCCTTTTCCCTCCTGCTTCAACCTAAAATTTGGTTTACATGTCAGTTAGAGTCTCTGTTTATTCTATATCTAGTCACAAAATTGGTCTATTAGTTCGCTGTGTCTTTACACTTAGAGAAAACTATCTTTACTTCCTATTTTGTCCTAGATCTTGCATTTCTCAATTACAATTGCATAGTCATATTTTATAACAGTGAAGGATCATTGCATCCATCTAGTGTTTCATTCCTCTTGAGGCCTAGTTGATCATCTTCCTTCAAAAGTAAGAGGAGATAGGCCTAAGATTCCTATATTATTCATGCATCTTAGTGAGCCTTAATTCCTTCATTACATTTTGGTCAAGTTGACTCCTTACATCTTACTTCTTATTTGAATCTCTAGATGTGATGTGTATGCATAGTATTAACCTAATTGCATCATACCTTAATTTTCATCATACCTTTCCTACATTTCATGTAGTGAGAGATCTATTTCATTCTTGTATTGCATTTTTTTATTTGCATAAAAATAATTAAAATGCAAAAATATTTATCTTTATGCATTGTTTAGATTAGCATCTTTATTATTTGTTTCATTATATTAGCTTCTCTCATTTCAAAATGTCAAATTTATTTTTACAAGACTTAATGCCTTTAATGAGTCATTTAGTACTAATGACTTTGATATGCTTTATTCTACTGATTATGACATCCCTTACAAGGATACTTTGGTGCAAGACATGATGTTCTTAGGATAGAATTATTTGAGACATATAAGAATCCTTTTTAGGAACATTTCAATGATTCCTCTTCCAAAGTTCTTCTCCCAGATAAGGATACATGTATGCAAGAAGATATTTTTAACACCTCTCTCAATGATCTTCCTAATCAGGATGAACAATAGGATATTGACATTGATTATTCTCTTAATATGTTCCTCCATCATGAGAGTACCTTGGCACAAGATGATGATTTATTTTAAAGAGGGTAATATGATTGACAATTCCCTTAATGATACTTCACATTCTATTCATTTCAATATCATTCCATCTAGAGATGAGGCATTAATTAGTGATGTTTATCCCTCTCCTAAAGTATATCCTACTCATGAACATACATTGGAAGAAGAGGATGATATCCTTGATGCACCAGATTAAAACATGTTTCTCTCTTCCTATAGTTGTACAAAACATAAATAAAGCCCCCAAAACATACAAAAATCTCAACTCTAATCTATCTCCAAGGACTCATATGTAGATCAGAGTTTATGAGATGTCGAAAGGGCAGAGATATTCACAATACAAAATCTGTAAACAAGATTAACATGACATACAAACTTGAAATAGAAATAATACAATTTTATTAGATCTTGATCATATGTTTATAGATAAATCACATGTTTTTAGATGTTTATATAGATTATATCAATCACAATATAAATGTTTATAGATGTTTACAAATTCTAGTTATTTAATTATTTTTTAATGTAAATAACTAGATACAATAATGAATATAACATACTTCATTTAGTTGCATATATATATATATATAGATATATATATATATATATATATATATATATAGAGAGAGAGAGAGAGAGAGAGAGAGAGAGAGAGAGAGAGATGTCCCCTTCTCTTTAGTTATCTCTCGGTGAGATTATTAGCCTATTCATCATCCTAGTGGGCTAAAATAGAGATATGAGGGATGAAATACTAGGCTTAAAATTATTTTATCAATGGAGAAATTAAAAATGGAATATTATTTTATTGGGAGCTTATAAATATTAATATGATAAAAAGTCACTTTTTGGAATAAAATGAACTATAAAAATAAAGTGACTTATTTTATTAAGTCATAAAGCAGCTTTATGAAGGGGATAATTATAAAAAAGAAAAAATTAAAATATAAAAATTGCTCCTTGGAGTGGGACAACCCCTTAGAAGAAAAAAATATTAAAATTAATGTAATGGATTTTGGGGTCCAAAAGTGGCATGGAGAGTTTCTATAAAAAGACCCCTACCCCCTCCAAGCAATATTATGTCGATTTATGTTATTAGATAATTCTCCATTTTCAACCAGAATATTCATGCCTAGCCAATACCTTCATAATTTAATGGGTTAGACAAAAACCCAACACCACCTTATGGAGGAGTCCACCTAGGGTTCCTTATAGAGTATATTATTGTAGGTTTTAATTAGAGGAACCAAAAGGGGTGTTTGTTTGGTGCAGCCAAGGACATAGGGAGCTCAAAGAGACCAGTCCAATCCTTGCAGAAAGAGTCACACAACTGTAACAACAACTCAAACAATAACAAGATACAAAGAGAAAGCAAGATCAATGGTTCACATTATTCCAACTTCAAGCAATTACATCAAATTGGCTAGCAACATGCAAGCTTACATTTCAGGCATAAAGGTCTAATTACAGATTGAATTCTGAGATATATATAATTCTAGCCTTCAAGAGGTTATCTATCTAAGAATTATTTAGACTACTCAATGCTTCTAAACAAAGATTAGAAGCCTCAATACATAGAGCATTTGCAACACATATGTCGGCCAAAACAATCACATTTTCCAAGACAAAGAAAACATAACGTGTAAAAATTTAGGTCAAGACCCAAATCATAAGAATCTCATAGCCAAAATTTATAAATGGAGCACGATCCAAGAGAGACGTATGCCAAAGATCTAGGAACATCGAGATATGAACCACTAAGCTTCGTCGATCGGGAAAATTCTTCATGAGATCTAAAAACTCCATTTGACCCTTAGAACATGAAGAACACACATAACTGTGAAAATATTTATTATTTTCATAGTGAAGCATCCAAATGAGGTGTGAACCCAAACATAAAAAACATAATGTCCAGAATCAACCGTGAGATTTGCAACAGTCAATGATCCAAAACCAAGGAACTAGACCAAAAAATACAGAAAATAGAAAACAAGAACAACTGGTAATAGAAATATTTTTGGTTGATGCAATATTTCCAAGATCCCAAGATTCTCCTATATCATTGTTATTTGTTTATTTTCACATATCTTTGGCCGCTAGGGTTTTGAGTGTTGATAGAAACTGAAGATAATTTCATATTTGATCATGACACATGTATCGCCTTTGTTCCACATCATTTTTAGGGTGATTTGATCATATTTTATGGATTGAAGTAATTTCACGACTATAGAAGCTAGGGATTAAAACCCTATTTCAATGATTTATGCATTTTTGAAGGTGAATACATTATCTAATGACATTTCTAGCTAGGCCGACTTGATTTAGACTGATTTTTGGGAGCCATTAGAGGCAGAATAATATTTTTATCATTTCTAGAATATTTTATGAATTTTGGCATAAGGGTTTGCATATTTTGGGAGAGTTGGGAAATGCTTAGCTATGGTGTGAAGGTCATCACTTTATATAAGATTTTTAGAGACATTTGTTGTTGTTATCAATCATTTTGGTCACCATTTGAGGCAGTCGTACCTTCTACAAGGTATTGGGATTCTATCTTGCTTTTGAGTATGTGTGTAACCATTTGGATTTGTAATAAACTTCAAATCTGAAGACATTAGTCTCATATTGTAACAATATTAAACTTATATCAGATCTAATAAAGTGAATTTCATTGAGAAATTTATTGTTTATGGTTTATGCATTTTAGTACGTGCATTTGTACATGTTCTTCATCATTTGGCACTGAAAATAAACTTAAAAAAACCAAGACATGAACTCAGAAATAAAAAATTTAGACCTTGCATGCGAAGTCTTTGATAAAATGTCAAACATCAAAAATTGAAAAAAAAGATCAGATAGAGAAAGGGTTATTATAGTGGCATTAGAGTAGTTTCCTTTAAGTTTGTGGAGTTTCATAAGAAACAAAGAAATGAGATATTATTAGAGGGAACTAAAGAACGTTTGGCAACCCCCTCGAGTGCTTGAAAGGAAAATAGTGTCTGGAATCTTGGGTATTAGTCAAGGCTCATCCTGCAACTTTTTAAGACAAGGTAAAATCAATCTAGTAGAAAAGGATATGGGTGATAGGATAAATAGAAATCCACAAGGTGGTGATGATAGGGAAGCAAGAGAAATCTTGACAGGTCTAGTAGTAGGACAACAATAGGTGACAAATGTTCTAAAACAACATCAAACAACTGTTCAGTAAATAAATATGGGTCCTAAGAGACATAACCAGGAACATCATGATAATGTCATTATTTCTCAGATTCCATGTGTAGAGAGGACTCCTACAAAAACTATAGATCAACCTTTGTTTCATCCATTCTTACCCAAGAATGAAGCGGAAGAGGATGTGGACGATGTGGATGATGAAGTCACATTTGCAGACAATATTATTAGTATGCTCAATGAGTGGGATGCTCTTCCCCAACATGTAAAATATGTTCTTCCCTTCCAAAAATACATTGAACAATGAAGAAATGGTAGGAGAACATAGTAAGATAGAAGACCAAGGCACCATAGTAAGGATCTCAAGAAAGCTACAAATAAACTTACTCTTCTTATATTTTATGGTAGTGGGAAAACTAGTGCAAGAGCTTGGATTCACATGATTGACACATTTTTGACACTTAGGCTAATAAAAGAGGATGAGGCAATCAAATTTGAAACCATGCACCTAGAGAGAATTGTACATTATCGGTGGCACCATGGATTCGTTACACAAAACCATGGATTGATTCATTCTTATGAAAATTTAGGAGCACGTTGATTGCTCATTTTGATTGAGAGGATGTGGAGGTGTACTATAGAGATTTGGCACAATTGAAGCAAAGTGGATCCTTGGATTCCTACACTAATGAATTTTAAAAGATTATTTTTTATTAAAATTAGCAGCCTTACAAGGGGGTTAAACCTTACACAATCACAACCTGAAGGCATCTAATAGAAAAACAACACATTAGCAGGGGTGATAGCTTTTAAAATTTGAGGTCATCAACGTCTCACTAACAACACACTAAAAGTAAAGGCACTCTCAAATATAAAATATAAAATATAAACAACACACTCTGATAAAGGCTAGTAGCCCTCTTCAAGGGTGGAAGGGAAACTCACTCTCCACTTGTGGAAGAATAATGTGAGTTTAAAGAACCATTTTTCCTATTTCTTCAGACAACTGTCTAGGCAATGCTATCCTTAGGGTCCCCACGACAATAGGGAGCAACTAATGAAAATATTTGGATAACTATAAACACAAGAGTTAGAGTGTTAAGAAAGTTGTACATTGTCAGCTAGAGATTGGCACAGAAGGCGAAGAAGGGTCATTGTGACTAGAGGGGGTCACAATAGTAGGATAAGGAGTGGTATTCTTATTGATGGCTCAATCTACAGAAAGAGCATCAGCTAGATTTACAACATCACCCAGATTTGCAGAAGGAAATTCATCCAAATCGTCAACCTGTGACTCTTAATCAAAGGAATAATTAGAAGCCAAGATAGTCAAATGTTCTTTGCAAGTGTCCTTCCACCAAGTGGCAATGCCTTTATGTCATAGAAGAGAACAATCAGTTGCCAAGTGACCAGTAGATAAATAGTGACAACAAAAACAAAAAAGGATGCCCTCATAATCAACTTGAATCCATGGCCTATACCCCACAATGAGAACCACATCTCTATGGAGAGGTATGGTTCCAAATATGACTAAAAAGAGGGTGATAATATTTTTTATTGAATAATTGAATGATAATATAGAGGGACTTGTTAAAGTGCTTAAGCCTAAATCACTACATGTTGTTATCTATTTAGCTTTGAACCTTGACACTTCATCTCCTTCATACCAACCACCAAAAATAAATTTTGAAGGTGCTAAACCAAATCTAAAATATTTTAATCAGCTTAAGATCACCCCTCCTACAATGAATTATGAGACAATAAATGAGTTAAGAAGGAATAAATTGTGTTTCTCATGCAAGGAGCCTTGGAATCCTAAAAATATATGCCTTAGGAAGGGAAAATTTCACTACATAGAGGTTACTTCGGTTGTGGAAGATTGGTAGATTTATGAAATCAGAGGACACTGATGATAAAGACCATCAGGAACAACCGTAATTAGAGTTGGATGAAGGAAAGGAAGCTAATCAGCCTAATTTTACCATTTATACATTGTAAGGAGTGCCTAGGTACCATAAGTTTAGATTAAAGGGAGTACTTAAAGGGAAGCAAGTGGTTTGTTTGGTGGATACCGATACTATACAACTTCATTGATGAGCAATGAGTTGTTAAGAATGGATTACAAGTAGACAAGTTCTCAAGTTTTGGTGGGATATTTTTAGGTGGTGATGCCTTGAATTGCACTAGGAGACTTTCTTAGCTTAGCATTTAGTTGGGTGACTACACTTTGATTGATGATTTCTATATGATTCAACTATAAGAGATTGATGTGATTCTAGGCTTTTTGTGGTTACAGACTATTGGTAGATACACAATAGATCTATTGACAAGCGGACTAATTAGCATTGTTTATAGGTTTTCATTTAAGAAAACAATACTCATTTGCACGGTCTCTTGGAGTAAAACATGGTTTTGGATATTCAGTTTTGTAAAAATACTTAAGTCCAGAATGCAGTTTATAGGGCACAGTTAGATAGTTTTGGTCAGCGGACACACTATATGGAGAACTAAGTCATGTGAGCTTAGAGGGAGACATTTTCATATATAGTAGACCAAAATTTATGGTTTCTTGTATTTTGGAGTTGATCTCTGAGAGTTACAACATGTTGAAGACATGTGAAGATAGTACAACAGTGATACATGGCAGTTGAATGGTTGTGATGTTTAAGGGAGTATATTGTGGAATCCAGAAGTGCTACTTTGGATTTGGATTGGGTACTACCCTAATTTTTTTTATGATAAACATATATGGATTTGATATTTGGTTAAGTATTGGACACATTTTGTGATGTTCTTGTGAGCCGACTGGAAGAACTTTTTGAGATTGAGTATATAAGTAGAGTTGTTTTATGATGCGAAGATATGGATGGAAAGCGTAGATGCATTGTGATGTCAAGATCAGATAGAAGTATATACAAGCTATAATTGGGACTAATTAAGCATATCAGATGATGTTATTGTTCATTTTGATAAATCATTGTAACATAACAATATTGCTTAGTAAGAGCAGTGTGCTCATTGTATACCCCTAATAGGGTCTCTATCGTTTAATAGGGATATGTACTAAATGTAATATTTAGCTCCTAACAGGGCTAGGTCTCCTAACAGGGACACCATACTCTTAGTGCATTATCTGTGGGTATCATCCTCACCAGGGTTTTCCCTTGGCTAGGGTTTCCTCATGAACAAATCATGGTGTTATGAGTTGTTTACTTTATGTGCATATTTTGTTTATTTCAGTAAATTCTTGGTTAAGTTTGAATTGGGTAAATAAGTTTATAAAGTGTTGTAATATTGATTCAACCCCCCCTAGTATTACTTGATCCCAATAATTAGTATCATAGATTTTAGCCCTTGGAGAGAAAGCCTAACAACTTAAGGGAGATCTAGATGGATTCAAGTTTGGAAGAGAAATTTGAAGCAACACTTGAAGATCTTGATAAGGCTAAAGCTAAAAATGGTGATTTTAAATTCAAATTGAGAAGAGAAGAAGGTTTCATCAAGAATCTTAACGAACAAGTTGAAATTTCTAGGAACCAAAGACAAGACCTTATGGAAAAGATAAAAGAGGAATCTGATAATGATTCATCTAATCAGATCAAGTAGCTTGAACAATAAAAATAAGAATTGAAGCAGGAACATGAAACTAAGTTTCTATTCAGATTGCTAAAGAAATTCAACAAGAGATAGATGGAAAACCCAAAATTGAAGAGATCTTAAAGAATGCAAATGTTCAGATGGGAAAGATGTAGGTTGAACTTGATGACTACAGACTCAAGTATCATGAATTAGAGAAATACAACTAAATCAGTAAAGGAGAAATTTTTAAGGCTAAGCATCACATTGAAAAACTTCATGCAAGAAGTGAAAAGATTGATGAACAAAGGAAAAGACAAAAACCTAACGGTGACATGATAGGAGTTGTCTTTGATAAAGCTGAATGTTCTAAATCTCAAGAAAGGAAATATGAATAAAAGACAGATGTAGAAAGACCTACTAAAGAAGAACCTAGAGAGAAGATCATACCTTTCAGAGGTAGATGATTTAGATGCAACAAATTTGATCACATGAAGAGAGATTGCAGAGGTAAAACTCCTTATAATCTCTGGTCTGGTTATTGTTTCAATTGCTATGAATATGGACACAAGAAGATAGAATATAGGAAGCTTCATCAATCCCATACTAAACAAGACTACATCAGAGAGGAAACAACAACTAAGATTACATGTTACAAATGCAAAAACTTTGGACTCATTGCAAGGAACTATAGGTTACAAGTAAATTAGAATAGATCATCTCCTACATCTTATAAATGTAACAATTAAGGACATATAGAGAAGTTTTACAGGTATAATGAAGGTACAAGTAACAGAATACCATGACCTATTGGTGTAAAGAAAAATGCTGGTGATATTAGAAAAAGTATGGTATAATACATGGTAGATTTTGACAATTGATTTGTGAAAGAGAGTGGTAAAGTTTGGAAAGAGAAGCAGTAGAGTGAGCCTAAGGTTCATGGAGATTCAGTAAATGCTATTGAACCCTCGCCTGATATTTCTACATCAACCTAAATGGACAAGCATGGACTTAGGGGGAGCTTTGGATAAATATAATAGAAACATATCCAACCCCTATCTTTGTGGAATAAGCCTTTGCAAGCTTATCAAGAGCATATATGATTGATTTGAAATGCCTATCTGAGATCTCATAGTTATACACATTGTATCTTGTGATCGCCAGATTCATGGTCGACTGGATCATTTGCAAACTTATGAGTTCATTGGTAAATGTGTCAATTCTTACTTGGTGAAGTTTAAGTTTATTCACTTGAACATATCTAATCACTATTTGAGCAAAGTTGAAGAAGACCAGAGGAACAAGTAGAGAAGCTAGGGCCCTTTTGTGATCGATGAGCGTGAATACCTCGATTTGTCAAGAAAAAGGTATTTTGATCACTTGCGAGCTTTTGATTACTATGGATACTCCACTAATTTTTTATGTTAGTGAAGGACCAAAGTATAAGTTTAAGAAAAATCCCTACAATTCTACTGAAGAAAATCCCTAAGGTGCGTTTTCACAAACACCCTACATTGTGCTTCATGTGGAATACATTAGGGCATACATTCATTGCAAATATGAGGTTATGGGAGACTATGCGATCTTCAATGAGATGAAGGACATGATCAAGGAGGATGGGAAATGGAAGGATGATTTCTCTCACTTAGAAAACCTTAGTATTATGTGAATGGTAGAAGTCTATGAGTTTGACGAAGAAGAATGGATAATGATTGTTTTGAAAAGAGTTCATGATCAGTTTCTAAGGATTGGTGAGAAGTCTATTAAGATCACCAGTGAGATGATACATGATGTTACAGGTTTGAACAATTTTGGCATTATCCTTGTTGTGGAGAAGAACATGAAGAAACAGGTGGAAACCCTTACACACTCTAAATGGGATAAAAGGAAAATTACCATTGCTGACATCTTTCAGCAAGATCTAAGATTAGTTTCTATGATTCTTGGATACAAACTTCACTATGAAGCTGACCTAATTTGGTATCCGCAGGATTTATTATGATGGCCTATAAAATGGTGAAAGAAAATGTAAAGTACAATCTATGCAAAGTTCTTGCACACCAATTTCTGGAGAATGTGAAGCGTATCAAGTGAGATAAGTCAAAGGCATTCATTTTTGGGTCTTTATTGATTCATATTCATATTCACACTATACATAAATTTCCTTGAATGCACCCTAGAACCTAGAAAGATAGTGAACCAACTGGAATTCAGATCACAAACAGTTATAGGAGACATAATAGCACTTGGGTAGATGGAGAGTTATTTGGTATGCTCAAAATTCTATAGAGACAAATAAAGGAATGGGTGATAATTGTTGAAGCTATGGTTGAGAAATATAAAGATACAATCTATTTCATGGTTGAAATTGATTGTGTGTGCTTTGAGGCAGTTGAATCAAGAAATAAATGGTGGTATCCTATGGGATATGAGGTTAGTTTAGAAGTTCTAACCATGCAAGTAGAACATATATTATCCTCTGAGATTAATCCCTCTGAAGAAAGATGGGGAACTTGTGAGGAGAAGTCAACAAAGATAAGAGAGGAACAAACCAGGGCAACAAGGAAAATAAAATTAGAGAATGTTGTGGATAATCTAGTAGCTAAGGCAGGTATTTCAAAGGATGAGATGAAAGAGGTAAGGAAAAAGATGCCAGAAAGTGTTTCTGGATTGGCGACCACTACTACGGAAGCCCTTCCACCTCTACAAATAGAAAAGGTAATCAGTCCACCTACTACTATGATCGATGTACCTAATAATACACCTATACCACCCAAGAGGACATCACAGGAAAAGAAAACAAAAGAGATACCTATGAGAAGCACAAGGTCCTCCCAAAAGAGTTCACCACTTAAAAGACAAAGGTCTAAAGTAGAAAAGAAGGAAATAGAGGAAAGAAAACTATGGAAACCAGATCTAAAGATGTTGGCAAAGAGAATCATTGATCAAGGAAAGCTCAATAATTTTCCTAAATATTATGAGATGTATGATGAGAAAGATAAGATTTTAATTGAAGATTTTGTCATAGATCATATGCTTTTATTCAAGAAGAATCTAATTGAAATGGAAGGTAGTATTCCAAAGGAGTTGTATGAGAAACTAGAAATAAGAAAACAATTAACACTCACTGAGGATGATCAAATAAGGAGAAAATTCATAGATGATATGCTATTTGTTGTATCATATGATGAACATGAGAGGATACTAAAAGCCATAAAACTATTGTTCAGAATTAAAGCTAGAATAATAAAGATTATGGGAAGGAAATATGATGAGGTCATTGAAGACACACATAATATTCTAATGGAGACTCAACCTAAGAATTATTTGCCTCCTAAGTCCAAGGATACCAAACCTAAAACTATTCTTAGAAGAGATTCCAACAAGCCTACAATAATAAACATTGATTCACCTAAGGACAAAGAATATAACATTCAATTTGTCAGCACAGTAAAGCTACTAGACATCTTTGTTGCTAGTGTGCCAATGCCTTTGGACACTATGCACGATACAAGTGACAATTTTCAAGGGAATGCCGATATTATATGGCTGAGATAGATAGAAGTGGTGAATAGAGTGCAGTCAATCTGACTGAGGAAGTTGACACTAAGGAAGAATTGAAAGAAAGTTCAGTTGAGGAAATAAAGGACTCATAAATTAAAGTTGAGGTTAACCAAGAAATACATGTATATGTTTCTTCAACTTTATTGTTGGAAAGTGGTGACAAACCTATGGGCACAAATGTAGAAGGTATGGATGAAGATGAATTAATGAAGTTATCTTCAATGGATTTTGCTAAAGCTAAGGAGAGATCTGAACAAAAATCGAAGAGGAAGTCCAAGGTATTGGAAACAGAAGTTGATAATATCAACAAACTCCTACCCCTACCTTTCACTTTCCAAGGAAAGGATACAGTTGACAACTTGAACAAAGTGCTTGATTATTAGAATAACTAAGAGGGGGGGGTGAATCAATTAGAATCAATTTCCTCGCAATTATCCTATAGTCCCAAATTCCTCTAGATGTATATAAAAAAAAATTCAAACATATAATTCAACTCAATGTGTATTCTGTAATTTGAAATTACTATTGTGATTATTGATCAATGTGAATAAGATAAGGTGTAAAGTAAAATAACAATCCACAACATTCATGCACATTGAAACATAGATTTTTAACGTGGAAACCCTGCTAAGGGAAAAACCACCTAGGACCGATAACCCAAAATATTTTCACTCTTCTGAAGTGAGGTTGGTGAAGAGACAACCCTGTTAAAGGTTACAATGCACACTGTTAAATGTAACCTGGTTAGAGGATTTAAAACTAAAGTTCTCTCTTGACCATGCATTCACTATGGGGTCAACAAGAAAACACTCAAAATTCTTTGAATGTCATAATAAAGATTTTCACTATCCTACTCGGTTAAGAGATTTATTTGTAACAATGGTTAAATTGATATAGTAGTGATCTTATTCAAATAAAACTTTGTTTTGCAGATTTTTAGATCTATGCTAAGTACATAATATTGCTGATCAATTTGTTCACTTTAGTTCATCTGATTCACCATACTCTGTTATTCTTGGTAATGCTCTTTCCTCGATTTTCTCGGTGATGTCTGCAGAAAATGCTCGGTTCTGTCTTTAACCAGTTTGATCAGTCATGCATAAACTTTGCATGTGCACTTCAGTTGCGTACACATGTATATTTCATAATGGATCTCTTGTCTCTTATATATACATCATGTCTCATTCAATTTTCATCCTTCATATTTTTCCGCTTAATCTTCATCGTTGATTTTACCGTTTAAACCACAGTTGTGTTAAAAACACGTTTCAATCTTTGTCGTCTGATCTTAATTGAATTTTCATAGTCGTTTGATCAAAATAAAAAATGTTATCTTTTACCTTGAAATCATCAATTTCCAGATCATCATTCTAGTCAGCCTCAATTTGAATTAAATGCTCGATCAATACCTTGTTGAGTCAGTGATCCCTTGCTCGGTTATGAATATGCTTCGGTATACATTGTGTTTTACTCGGTGTTCACTATCTCTCGGTGTATACATAACTCATCATTTTTTGACCACATAAACTTTGTTTGATCCAAATATTCAATACATAACAAATATTTTCCAACACAATAATACTCAAATAAGTTGACATCAATGACAATACATTAACTGATAATATTTATAATCACATCTTCAACTTGGTTGAATATCAACAAATGACTTCAAACATACAATCATTTGTAGTTCATCAATCTCTCCCTTCGGCATTGATGGCAACACAATATGAAATATGCAATATAAAAAAATTTCATACAACAAATACCAAACTTTTGTTCTACAATTGTAACAATTATGTAGCTCTCCTTAGCTTGAATATATAAAAACTATTTCAGTATTAAAAACTCATCATGCAAACTCTCCATGCAGTTTTGAATTTTCTGTTCTTGAATCTCTCTGTAGATTAGATATGTCTCTCCCTTTCTCTTTTCTCCCTTGGATGGATAGATATTTCATTGAGTATCTCTCCCTTTATATTTCATTCTCCCATTAGATATCTCATGGATCTCTCTCCCTTTGGCAACAATGCCAAAAAGAAATATACAAATCTTCAGTAGCCAAATAAAATATCTCTGTTGTTCAATGTAGTAGGTACCTTTCAGTGTACTGATACATCTGTGTCAGTCAAGTTCAACTTTGCATCAACATGTTTGATGTTATGATTTTATGTAGGTTGATGCAACCTCCTAATCAGCTTAGTTAAAAATAGATAATGGATGAACCCCTAGTCTACCTCTCAAGTGCTCAAATGTATCCTTCAGTAAGGGTTTGGTGAATATGTCTGCAAGTTGTTCTTTTGATTATATATATTACAGTATTACTTGTTTATCTTGTACTTATTCCCTCAAGTAGTGATATTTGATAGATATGTGCTTTGTGTTTGCATGCATCACAGGATTCTTTGAAATATTTATAGCACTTGTATTATCAAAATAAATTATCACTGGGTCAGTGATCTCTTCATTCATTCCTTTCAATAGTTTTTTGATCCATGCTATATTCGAACAATTTGCAGAAACAACAACATACTATGCTTCTATAGTTGACTGAGATATGCATCCTTTCTTCTTTCTTATCCAAGTAACTAATCTTTCTCCAATAAAGATTACTCCACCAGTAGCGCTCTTTATATCATCAATGTTCCCAACCCAATCAGCATCTGTATAAAATTTTAGTTTTAACTTCCCTTCTCTTTTGTACCAAAGTCCATAATCTTTAGTATTCTTCAAATATCTAAAAATTCTTTTTGTAGCAGTCATATGTGATTCTCTGGGATTAGCAGAAAATATTTCAACCATTCCAACTAGGTGTGCTATGTCAGGTCTTGTGTGTACAACATACATCAATTTACCAATCATAGATCTGTACAAAGTTTGATTTACCTCAGGTGTCTTGTCTTCTTTTGTTAGTTTGCATCCTGTCACCATAGGTGTCTTGACTAGTTTTGATTCTTCCATTTTGAATGTCTTTAGTACTTCCTTGATGTATTTTTCTTGAGTAATGTAGATACCTACAGTCTATTGTAAGATTTTCAATCCAAGAAAAATTTTGATCTCACCAAACATTGACATTTCAAATTCTTTCATCATTTCATTAGCAAATGAAGTGCATAGGTTATCATTACCTCCAAATATAATATCATCAACAAATATTTCAGCAATAAGGGTCTTATCATCATTTCCTCCTTTTAAATACAAATTTTTGTTGTCACTTGTTCTAATAAATCCAATACTTATAAGATATGAATGTAATCTTTCATACCATGCTCTCGGTGCTTGTTTTAATCCATATAAAGCTTTGTGTAACTTACATACCATGTTTGTTTGTTAAGGATCAACAAATCCTTTAGGTTGTTCAATGTATACCTCTTCTTCTAGTATTCCATTCAAAAATGCAGAATTGACATCCATCTGATATACTTTAAATCCTTTATATGCAGCGTATGCAAGTAATATTCTTACTCCTTCAAGTCTAGCAACGGGTGCAAAAGTTTCTCCATAGCCAATTCCTTCTTCTTGTGCATACCCTTTGCAAACCAATCTAGTTTTATTTCTAGTTACATCCCCATTCTCATTCAATTTGTTTTTGAATATCCATTTGGTGTCAATAACATTTTTATCACTCGATCTCGGTACTAATGTCCATGTCTTATTTTTCTGTATCTGCTCAATTTCCTCATTCATAGCATTAATCCATTCTTAATTTTCTAATGCATCTATAACATTCTTAGGCTCAATTTCACAAATTAAACAAGTGTTATCTCTTAACTTACTTCTTGTCATCATGCATGTTCTTTTATCTCCAATAATCTAATTTTTTGGATGGTGTCTTCTCACATATTTAGCAAGTTTAGGTTCAGTTCTTTCTTCTTCATTGTCTTCTCCTCTAGGTTCATTGTGTTCTTGTTCATGATCTTCAATTTCATCATTTTCCTGATGCTTGGTCTGTGCTACCTATTTCCCGGTGACATTACCCTATTGCATGGTAACATTAGGCATCTACGTTGGTATAGTATCAGGTTCTTCCATCTAGACAAATCTACTGTAATCTTTCTGTTCTTTCATGTTGTCCTTATCATTTTGCTCAACAAATTCATCAACTTTCACATTTGCACTCTCAATGATTTTTTTAGATGTCGTGTTCAAACATTTGTAATATTTACTCTTAGTAGAATATCCAAGAAATATTCCTTCATTTTTTTAATCAAATTTACCATTTTGATCATCTTTCAGAATATAGCATTAACTACCAAATATTGTAAAATAGCTCACATTAGGTATATAACCATACCATAGCTCATAAGGTGTTTTGTTTAAATATTTCTTCAGTTGTACTCAGTTTAGTGTATAAATAGTTGTGCTTACTACTTCTCTTCAGTATGTTTGTGCAACATTATTTTCAATCATCAGTGTTCTGGCACAATCTATAATTGATCTATTTCTTCTTTTAAAAATTTTGTTCTGTTGTGGTGTCCTCGGTGCAGAAACATGTCTTTTGATTCCATACTCATTACAAAAGTTAGTGAACTCATCAAAAATAAATTCACCTCCTCTATCATATCTCAAACACTTCATATCTCTACCAGTTTCTTTTTCCACTTTAGCTTTATACCACTAAAACATCTTAAATGCTTCAGATTTTTCTTTTAGGAACATGACATTCATCATTCTAGAATAGTCATCAACAAACAAAATAAAGTATCTATCCCCATAGTAGCATTGTGTTCTCATTGGTCCACATAGGTCCATATGAACTAACTCCAAAATATCATTAGATGAAAAATTTGTGCTCTTGAAACTAGATTTTGACATCTTTCCCATTTGACAATTTTTACACATTACATGGTCTGGTTTAGATAAGCTTAGTAAGCCTCTAACTTTTCTTTTCTTACTAATCTTAACCATGTTGTCAAAATTTACATGAAAAAGTCTTTTATTCCATAAACATATATCTTCATTCTTTGCGAATAAGCAAGTAGTTTCAGCAGTGTCAAGGTAGAATAGGTTACCTTTAGATTGTTCACCAGTGTCGATCAACTTTCCTATTCCATAATAGATTCTAGATTTTTTATTTTCAAATGCAACTTGGTGACCTGTGTTATTCAACTATGAAACACTCAAGAGATTGTAATTAAGTCCTTTTACCCAATATGAATTTTCACATTTGATTTGATTGTTCAGCATAATAGTGCCTTTTCCTTTTACTTGACAAGGTGTATCATTTCCCATTCTTACAGATCCACCATCATAATGTTCAAGAAATTCAAATTTTCCTTTATCTCCAGTCATTTTATGTGTACAGACACTATCAATAACCCAAATATCATGTTTACTAACTTTAGAAATAAGTGTTGTTTCTACATACCTTTCATCTTCATCTGAACCATCCTTCAAAGCTACAAACACTGTCTCAATATCTTCATCACTGTCAAAAATATTGTCATTATCTTTATCTTCAGCAATGTAACAAGATTTCTTGCCTTTATCCTTGTAATCTTGGTTATCTCTTCTGTCATACTGTCAGTTGCTTCTGTAGCCTCGATCATCCTTTCTGTCATTAGATCTATCATTTCTTTCATCACTCTTTCTGTTAGGGCATCTTGTAGCAAAATGGCCAATCTCTTTATAGTTAAAACATATCCAAGGTAGTTTACCTTTATATCTTCCTTTACCTTTGTGCAATCTTCTAACAATTAAATCTTCAAGTTCATCAAGTTCCTTATCCTCACTATCACTTTCACTGTTATTTCTAATTATGTGTTTGCTACTAGATTTACCAATTTTCAAACTAGACATAAATGCAGATTCCATAGATGGTAAAATACTGTTGTCAAAACTATTTAGCTCAAAAGAAATCAATCTTCCAACAAGACTATCAACAGTAATGTTATTTCCAGGTGCTTCTCTTATTTCATGTATTGCAGAGACTCTTATGGAATAAATAGGCAATAGAGTTCTAAGAATCTTACTCACAATAGTGTCTTCATCAATGGTTCCACCAGATCCTCGAATAGCATTCACAACTTCCTTAAGTTGGGTAGTATACTGTGTTATGTTCTCTCCTTCCTTCATTCTCATATCATCAAAATTTCCTCGAAGACTTTCAGCTTTGGCTCTCAGTACATTTGCATCTCCTTCATAAACTAGTGTAAGCTAATCCCACATCTACTTTGCAGTTGTACATGTCTTGATGTCCTCAAATTCTGCATCAGTAAGTGAAGAAGCATTCTCCACCATTATAAGGTTATGTTCATGTTTCTCTTTCATCTGATTAACAGTACTTCAAGGTCCAGAAGGTAGAATAAATTCATTATCTAGATAATCTGCAATGTTGTCTCCAATCCCTGAAAGGTATAGTCTCATTAAAATTTTACATGTCAAGAATTTATCCTTGTTCAGCTTAGGTGCATCTCTCTTATACATCTTGTGATCTTTATCTTAAGCCCTTCAAAACTTTCTTCTAAGAACTGTATGCTTTGATATTAATTGTTAGAATAATTGAGAGGGGGGTGAATCAATTAGAATCAGTTTCCTCACAATTATCTTATAGCCCCAAATTCCTCTAGATGTATATCAAAACAAATTCAAACATATAATTCAACTTGGTGAAATGTATTCTGTAATATCAAACTTTAGTCAATAGTGTTTACCAAAAATTAGTAAATTACTACTGTGATTACCAGTCAATGTCAATAAGATAAGGTGTAAACTAAAATAACAATCCACAACATTTATGCACATTGGCACAAATATTTTTAACGTGGAAACCCTGCTAAGGGAAAAACCACCTGGGACCGGTAACCCAAAATATTTTCACTCTTTTGAAGTGAGCTCGATGAAGAGACAACCCTATTAAAGGTTACAATGCACACTGTTAAATGTGACCTGGTTAGACGATTTAAAGCTAACAGTTCTCTCTTGACCATGCATTCACTATGGGGTCAACAAGAAAACACTCAACATTCTTTGAATTTCAGAATAAAGACTTTCATTGTCCTACTCGGTTAAGAGATTTGTCTGTAACAATCGTTAAATTGATACAATAGTGATCTGATTCAAATACAAC
The DNA here is from genome assembly GCA_018584345.1 of Thuja plicata. Taxonomy (NCBI): domain Eukaryota; kingdom Viridiplantae; phylum Streptophyta; class Pinopsida; order Cupressales; family Cupressaceae; genus Thuja; species Thuja plicata. The sequence goes on from MU228231.1 coordinate 849,458, forward strand.
TTTGTTTTGCAAATTTTCAGATCTATGCTAAGTACATAATACCTCTGATCAATTTTTTCACTTCAGTTCATTTGATTCACCATACTTTGTTCTACTCAGTAATGTTCTTTCCTCTGTTTGCTCGGTGATGTTTACAGAAAATGCTTGGTTATGTCTTTAACCAGTTTCATCAGTCATGCATAAAATTTACATGTGCACTTTAGTTGTGTATGCATGTATATTTCATAATGAATCTCTTGCATCTTATATAGACATCATGTCTCATTTAATTTTCATCCTTCATATTTTGTTGCTTAATCTCCATCATTGATTTTACCGTTTAAACCTTCCTCGGTAGTTGTGTTAAAAACACATTTCAATCTTTGTCGTCTGATCTTCATTGAATTTTCATTTCCATTTGATCAAAATAAAAAACTTTATCTTTTACCTTGAAATCATCAATTGCCAGATCAACATTCTAGTCGGCCTTAGTTTGAATTAAATGCTCAGTAAATACCTTGTTGATTCGGCGATCCCTTTCTCGATTATCACTGTGCTTCGGTATACACTGAATTTTACTTGGTGTTCACTGTCTCTTGGTGTATATAGAACTCGTCATTTTCCGACCACAAAATTTTTTTGTTCCAAATCTTCAATACATAACAAATGTTTTCCACCATAATAATACTCAAATAAGTTGACATCATTGACAATAAATTAACTAAAAATATTTATCATCACATCTGCAACTCTATTGAATATCAACAAATGACTTCAAACATACAATCAGTCGTAGTTCATCAGACAAGTTGATGCAAAGTTGAAAATTTAATTTGTTTTGATACCAATTGTTAGAATAACTAAGAGGGGGAGTGAATCAGTTAGAATCAATTTTCTCACAATTATCCTACAGTCCCAAATTCATCCATATGTATATCAAAAAAAATTCAAACATATAATTCAACTCGGTGAAATGTATTATGTAATCTCAAAATTTAGTCACTAGTGTTTACTGAATATCAGTAAGTTAATACTATGATTACCGATCAATGTCAATAAGATAAGGTGTAAAGTAAAATAACAATCCACAACATTCATGCACATTGACATAGATTTTTAACATGGAAACCCTGCTAAGGTAAAAACCACTTGGGACCGGTAACCCAAAATATTTTCACTCTTCTCTGATCAATTTGTTCACTTCAGTTCATATGATTCACCATACTTTGTTCTTCTCGGTAATGTTATTTCCTCTGTTTGCTCGGTGATGTCTGTAGAAAATGCTTGGTTCTTTCCTTAACCAGTTTGATCAGTCATGCATAAACTTTTCATGTGCACTTCAGTTATGTACGCATGTGTATTTCATAATTAATCTCTTGTCTCTTATATAGATATCATGTCTCATTTAATTTTCATCCTTTGGATTTCGGTTGATAATTTTGATATTCACTTTGATTCTTTCAAGAAGCTCGCAATAGTTAGAGCTGGACAAGAATACATTGTGAAGAAGCTAGAAGAACTATGTAAGTCAATCACATGGGACTTAGCCATACCTAATAATATTATTGTTGAAACAAAGTCTTGTATTGCCTATGGAATAAAGTTATACAACTACTATATAAATCCTCTCAAGAACCTGTAGGATATTGAAAACATCATTGACAATGATAGGAAGACTATGGATACATTAGTACACAGTTGTGAGTCCTCCTCACTAACTATTACAGAGTTGGATAAGGAAGTATCTAGACTATTGGAAAAAATCAATGTTCTTGAAACGGAGAAAGGGAGAGTAACAGGAAGATTTGGTGTGTTAAAAAGTATAATCACTTTGAAACTATCGATTATGGAGAAACTATTGGATTAACTATGGAAATATAAGTGCTGAGAGGGGAGGGGTGAATTAGTACTACAAAAACTTTTAACATATACTCTAAACATTTACCAAACTGAATACATTGCAAATAAATATTATAAAGCATACAACTCAAAACATAAAAACACATCTCATGACACCATGATTTTTGGTCACACATAAATCCTTGGTTAGAGGAAAAAAATATGGTGGGGATGGCATCCACAATCCTTCACTACTGCAGTAAAAAGGTTTCTCAGTTAGAGCTATAATATTTAGCTACTTATGATAGCTTACCCTGTTAGGAGTACAAAAAGGCTTATTCAGTCTACCTTGCTAAAGGATTTTACAATCTCTAATCTAAGAGATGTACCCTATTAAAGGATTTACAAAATGAGACCTATTAGGGCCTACCCAATAATGGTATTTAGACTCCTCTCAATACAATAAAACTCAATACAAAATTTCTGTGAAAATGCATCAATCAAATTCTATTCAAACTCTCTATGCTCAATGATTTCATTACCTCATACTACACTCGGTAACATCAAACTTATTCATTTTAATTGTTCTTCTTTAACTTATTTGTACTTGGTTCTTTTGTTTCTCTATCACTGTCTCATACTCTCTATCTCACTCTCTTACATGCGCGTACACTCTCACACAAACTAGTTTTGTTCTTCACACTCTAAACTTTTATATGATGTTTAGGCGGTGGAAAAGTTCTAGGTCTTTCTCCTTCAATGGTGTAGGTTAGGCGGTGCAAGGTTGGTTTCATTCCCAACACATTATTCCTCATATTTTTCATTAGAGAATATGCCTTGTGATCATGTGTAATCAGGTGTTTGTAATAACAATGTTCTAACTAATGCTCACCTTGGATTCTGTAAAACATTCTATGCTCAGTGTCAAAATTCAATGTATCTGCATGGAATAGTTATGTTTCCTACGTGACACTCGGTAACATGCTTTGTTTTTTCTCGGTGACATAGTGCTCTCGGCTCAATAACTATCTCTAATAAGTGACTAACACTACTCGGTAACCAATGTGCTAGGTAATTTTCATTGCTCGGTGCTTGTCTCTGCTCAGTTCTTAACTTGATTTGCTTTACCAACTATCTCTCTTTACCGAATGACTTTATCAACTCCTTCAACTTTCATCGAATAACTCTTATGATTAATATGACTTTGACAAAAACTAATGACAACAAAATAACTCTTAGGAGTATCAATCTCCCCCGTTGGCATTAGTTTTGCATCTTTGACAAAAACTCAAAGTCATCAAAAAAATTTATATCTCCCCCTTTGATAATACTTCCTATATAATATATCTCTACTTATACATATACATACATATCTCCCTTTTTACATATATATCCCCCCTTTTTGAAAATATGCCAAAAAAAATTACTTACTTTGCTCTGCTGGATATATCATATCAAAAATGTGTTTATACCGCTTTTGGGAATCTGCTAGGGATGTCTCCCATGCTTCCTCTAAATCTTGTAAGACAATAATTTGTCCACCAGTATCGTCTGCCAATCAAATCATGTTTTCCATGGAACTAACATCTAAAGTATTAACCAAATATTTGGCCTTCTGTAAATGATTTTGCATTGATCAATGTGGGGAATCAGAATAGCTTTCAGCTCAAGGAGTTCCATCCTTATCTTGTTCTCTTCTCTTCTAAGTTCATATTGTATTCTCATCAAATGTTTTAGCCTTGGGTAATATATTTGTAGTGATCCAAGCTAGATTGTTACATTCTTTAGCTGCTCGGCCAGCTCTTTCTCTACAGACTCTTCTTTCTTTTTGACTTCCTTAGTAAATTGTGAAATTGAACAAAATCTTTGAAATAATGAAAGAATATCATTTAATCTTTTCTCCATTTCTATGCATAGTTCAAAAATTGATACCTTATCCAATGCAACATTCTTCAAAATATGTTCAATGATTTGGTGTTCCATTTTCTTCTCATGAATTTTCATCATATAGTCGGTGGTGTCCTTGTTTAGGTCTTTTATTTGTTGTACTAGCTCTTCCAATTGACTAAGTAGGATCCCCTCTTAATTTATACAAGCTTCAGGGAAAATCACCTATAATATATCCTTAACACTTTCTAGTATAGTGGTCTTTCATTTCTTTTGTAATAATTTTCCTTGTGCTACTTTCTACATCAGTAAATCTGCATATTCAGATAATTCTTTTGGTTAAAATGTAGTGACATCTAACTTAGGTACTATAATCGGTTGGCTCAGGTCAACTTTCTTTCTCTTCTTTTATTTCTTCTTCTTAACTAAAATACTCTCACTAGTAGAAAATTTTGGGGATCATGATGCCTTTAGTGCATGAGATGTAGCTTCAGTTGAAGTACCTTCTTCTTTATGTGCTTCTTGCTTGTCTTCTTGCATCTTTTCCTACTTATGATCTATCTTCTCTTCTTGTTGCGCCTTTATCTTCTCTTCTTATTTCTCCTATATTTTCTCTTCTTGTTTCTCCTTTTCTTTTTCTTTTTCTATCTCTTTGGGCTTCTCATTTTCTTGTTCTTGTTACTCTCCTGCAATCTTGGTAGAGGGAACCAACTCGGTGTTTTGTATTGTGGTGGTCTTGGTTTCCTTAGGCTCCTCGATTGTTTCTTATTCTGTATCCTTCTATCTTTTGGTGGCCTTTTCCTTTGTATCCATAGTAACTTCAGACATACCTTCCTAAATGTCTGAATAACCTTGTACTTGTTCTAAAAATTGTTCCATAAAAGTTGTTGTATTGTCATTTATGTCCATAGACTCGGTCTCTATTTCCTTTTTTGTCATAACATCTTCATCTTGTGATATATCTTCTGTTGGATCTTTGTCGGTGATGTATTCAATAATGATCTAATCATTCTCAAGTGTTAAATCAATAGGATCAATCCTACTTTGATCTTGTTTAACAATTTCATCAAGTTTATCATCATTTATTTGCTCTCCTTTTGACTCGGTTACCTTGATTTCAAAAATTTCTCTCCATTTGTCTTCAGTTTCTTTCTGTACTATCTCCAAGTCTCTAATAATAATCCTTAGAGATATTCCTTTTACAAGGAATCATTTAGATTACTTCTTCAATGTTTCATCAATTTTAGCTACAAATAATTTTGGTACAATTAGTACTAGAGAGATCTCTCTCATATGCTTTTCAACATTCATTGCATATTTCCATCTCACATCAATCTTATTATATAGCTCAATAGGTAACTTATTGACAATTTCTATAAGTGTGTATCTGAATTTGTGTAAAGTAAAAACAATTGCATCTTCAATGTTTACCTTATTTTCATCACTATGTGTATTGTACTTTGCATACTTGATCCCAGCAAATCCTACATGCTTCTTCAGTGTATCTAACATGTCATCTAGACTCCTTGGTGCTCGGGGTTGGTTAAATAGAACTTTGAATTGACTGAGATCCTCATATTTAGTCTCACTTTTTGCTTGTAGTTTCAACTTCCCTCTAGGTTTGTTAGATGTTTTCCTACCTCTTACATAGGTTTTGGCTCTTGGTGACTCTGCCTCAGGTTTCTTCTATTCTATTGGTGTAACAGAAGATCTTGTAGATCATCTTCTACCTTTGATTCTTGGCGATGCCTTCATCACTTGTGGTTTCTTGTCCTTTTCATCAGATGGTTCTTCATCATCTTCTTCTCCAAGATTCTTAGACAGATCAATAATATTTTTACTTGATTTTATTAGAACTTTAGGCATCAAAATACCTTGTTTGATCTTTTCCTTCATTTCCTCATTAGTTCCATAACGCTTTTCTCTTTTGTCAATAGGGTTAGCTAGTAGGGTTTCAATTTATTGTGAAAAAATGTCAATTTTGTTGGAATTATTGGAATGATGTACTAAGAGGGGAGGGATGAATCAGTAACTCTAAAACTTTTTATGTGATTGGCCCATTAACCTTTGTGTCATCAGATTTGTATATACCTATCTATATGTTCATCTTTTCTTATGTATGTGTAATCATAATATAAATTCTTTACATGTATAAAAATTCAAGAAACATTCATGAAAACAAATAACACATAACACATGATATGATATCACAGAAATTTCTTGTTAGGAAGTAAAAACTGCGGTGGGGATGTCTACCCACAAAAATTCACTATTTGTAGATAAGAAGGGAGTCAGTAAAGGCTTACAATTGATCACTTTTGATGATCTACCCTGTTAGGAGTATTGGAGTGGAGACCTGCTAGGATCTACTTCATTTGAAGCTTTTACAACACCGTTAGGTGTGCACTCTGTTAAGAGATTTATCAAAGAACTATTAAGTCCACCTTCTACAAAAGTATTTCTGTTGTGATGCACTTGTTATAATGCAACTACAATATAAATATTGATCTGATAGTAAATGCAATCTCTAATTGCTGATAACACATCCTGTATAGCTTACAATGTATGTATGTAATCACCTTGAGTGATTGAGTAATACCTTGTCTCTGCTCATTGGTAGCCTTCCTGTGTTCTTGATAACTCCTGTGATCTTTTTCTGAACTTTTGCAATAATTCTCTTCTTTAGCTTAGATGCTCTCCTTGGCTACTATCATTTTTCAAATGATTACAAGTCTCTCTTTATTACAAGTGACGGAACATCTATTTATACTAGTTTCTAGCTCTATGCTTGATTCACACTTTTCAAATTAACTCTAGATCCAAGGTTTACAACTTGACCTTGATCTTTAGTTAGATATGTTTTAGATCCGTTAGGATGCTTTAAAATATTTACAATATGCTTGCTTGACCCTCAAGTAAGTATTTAAAACAAATAAAAACTCTATAAATAGAATTGCATTGCTTTATCTGACGTGTAAAGTCAGATCCACTTTTTGCGGGTTCTCTAACTGACTGTCGGTTCTGATGGTCAGGTTGCTCTGTCAATCTGTTGGTTTTCTTCTTTGTCAGTGTTCCTTACTTGAACTATTCATCGGGTATGCCTTTTCTGCTCATTCAGCGATGTTCTCAAAATTGTATCATCAGTTATGCTTGTCATTGGTAAATTCTATACTTAGCATTTTCACGTTAGACATTTTGTCCTGTCAGGTATGCTTGTTGTCCGCTGGTTATGCTTATACCGATGACCTTTATCATGTTTTTTCTTTTAAGTATACTAACGGCAAAACTTAATGTTATCAATCTCCCCCTTTGACATTAGTATCAAAAACTTATATGTGCAACATACTTGATGCATTAGTATGTACACCTATGTATACTTCTTCCTTAGTCATGAAATGACTCCCCCTAGGCATATGTCAGTAAGTGTAAGTTTATGTACATATCTATCTTTGATGTACATACATTATACATATCCTCATTTAGTATTTTTTACATATGTATACATTCCTCCTTTTTCTTACTAAAATATATTGTACATATGTATACATTCCTCCTTTTTTGATAATGAAGGCAAAGGTACTTACATATTTTCAAAAATGTGAGAGTGTGAGGCTTTGATTTCCTCCATCAGTTTCTCCCATTTCTCCTTTAAATTCTCAAGAGCCATATGCTCAAGTGATATCCTTACATGTATGTCATATATACTGTCTACCACATACATCTCTGGGGTCGAGATCAGATTTCTTGTATCTGTAATATGTTGTTGCAGAGTGGTGAGGTTTGGAAAAATGTGAGCTTGAAGCTCTGTAACCTCATTTATTAATTGAGTCTTTGCATCCCATATTTCTTGTCTCAATCTGTTGACCTCTGTAATCTTTTCATGATGCAACTTTATTGTGTTTGCATCAGAGGTTAAACTTAGTGCACTAGCTGTTAGATCTGAATCTAGTTGTGACAGCTTTTCACTATTTTCTTTAGTGAAATTTTCTAATGTGCACAACTTCCAAACTAAGGTAATAGCTTCAGTAATCATAGGTTCTAATTCACTTGTTAGTTTAGATAGCTTTACCTTGTTCTCTTCCACTTCTTGGCTGATCTTCTCAATTAGTTTGTCTTGATACTTCATCTCTGCCTATTCTTCCATTGTCTTTTCTGCATCTACATTCTGATTTGTAATGGCGTTGGTTAGAATTGCTATTTGTTCTATGACTGATATGTTATCTTCAAGTTTGACATGTGGAACAAATTGATGCAAAATGTCCCTTTCCTGATGGAGTTCTTGGGTTTCCCTATGTGCCTTTCTCATCTTCTCTTGTATTGCCTTTCTTTGGCACATCACTCCAAACTTTTGAAGTGTTTCAGTATCTTAAGTAGATACATCCCACTTGGGTATTTCTATTACCTCATCAAGTGTGACAACCAAGATATCTTTCTTTAATACCTTCTTCTTCTTCTTCTTTGGCTGGGAGTTATATTGATGTACTACCATTTGTAAACCTTGAGATTGGATTGATTTGGTAGGTGAGGGTCAAGAAGATGAAGCATCTTGTTGTTTATGTTCTGAGTCCACCAGCTAGTTTTGTGAAGACGTCTCCTCATTGGCCTTGGGTGTATCTAAATATTTATCAACTTTTTGTTTCATGCTTTCATCTTTATTTTCATAATTACCCATGTCCTTGGGTATATCATCATCTTTCTTAGATGATTTCTCCTGACTTGATTCAATATCAATAGCATCGATTAATGTGTTCATGTTTTTCGGTGTATTGACTACTGCAGTGTTAATAGTTGAATCTTGTCCGTCGGTATTGCCATGTGCAACATTGATATCTTCATCTTTTTGCACTTCTTCTATAGGGTCTTTTCCTGTAATGTCATTGACAATGTTATCTAACCATGATTCATCATTGATATCATCAGTTAAGTTACCTTTTATTGTCAAATTTTCTTTGGTAACTTCTTCTTCTTTGTTCAAGTCAATATGAAGTGGACTTGGTGGATTTTGACTCTCCTCACTTTGAGTGTTGTCAAGAGTAGTGTTTGGGCATACTTCATCTACAACGTCCGTATGTTTAGGGCCTTCTGGATCACTCTCTTCTTTGTCCAATTCTACAGATGAGTCATCTTGTATATCTTTAATGATGATTTGTTCCTTCTCCAAGTTAGCTTCCTTTGTGGGATTTTTGAGTATCTTGCACCACTTCTTTATGCTATTTTGATCAAGATCAATTAGCTTCCCCTTGATAAATTCATATGCTCTCATTTTTGGTGAGAACTCATTTTGATACTTCTTCATCATCTCAGTAATTTATTCCTTATTTGAATCAGGAGGCATAAGAGTAACAAGTACTCTTTCTCTTATTTCCTTTTCCTGATGTAGTGAAAATGTCCATCTGGCTGACAATCTCTCTGATAGTTCTTTGGGAAAGTCATATTCTAAGAATTTTAGTGGAATATAATGATGTTTGCACATTTTAGCAATTATTGCTTCTTCAATCTTATTTTGATCCTTTGTATTGAACTTTAACCATTTCCTAATGTTAGGATCAGAAATAGATTGGGATTCTAAAATAGTCTTGCATATTTTCTCAATTGTTGTAGGGACCAAAGGTTCAATTTCCTTTTGTTTTTCCATATCAGCTTCATCCATAGTTGAGTCTTCTAGATCTTCTTGAGTTCTAGTCATCTTCCTTCTTTTGGTCTATTTTTATTTTGGAGGAGCTAGTTTTCTCTTATATATCCTCACTTTTCCTTTCTATAATGGTGAAGGAGTTGATTCTTTTGCAGTCTTGCTTCTTGTCCTTGAAGCGGTTGTTGTTCTTGCTTTCTTGGGTGTAGGAGGGGGTGGAGAATCTGACTATGTACCCTCTGAGTCATTATTTTTTTCTTCTTCACCGATAGGTGACTATCCTTTAGTTTGTTCCTCCTTACCTTCTGTTTCCTCTTCACCTTTTTCAGTAATTGTAAACTTCTTGGTTAAGTTTTTAACCATCTTGTCCTTCTTGGTAATATTCTTGACAACAAGATCTATCTTGATCTTTTGTTTGGCTTCCTCATAGGTGCCAAATCTTTCTTTCTTGTTTTCAATTGGTACATTCAATAGTGCCTTGATGCACTCATTGGCTTGTCCTGATTTGATCTCATACTCTAAATGTGAAAGCCAGGACTTCCTAGGTACTATTGCTTGGATATAAGTAAAATTAGTATCTACCATAAAACATATATCCTCTTTGTGTTCTTCAATCAAACTTTCAGGTATCCTTGACCTGGCTTGTAACATTTCCTTGATGCTTTTGAAATAATCATTCATTATATCATCAAAGTCTGTTCCTAGTGACTCTATATACTCACATATCTGTATGGTTATAGGTCTGCTTGTATCCCATACTACTTTGCCTATGGAAGGAAATTATTATTCAAAGTAAAAGAATATGCACATAATGAAGGAAACAAACTTACAAGTGTTTGTTCTTGAAGATCTTATGGTGTTCATGTTCTCCTCAAGTTGATTCAACAGGATCTCTGCAAGATCCATCTTCTTTCCTTGTTTGATGATCTTGTATGTTGTGCTCATAGCAGTGCTTGCTATGCTATTCATTCTTCTTGCCTGAAAGATTTTGTATCCTACTACACATGAACCAAACTTGAGTTCTTCGTCGGTGATAGTGTTCACCTTGAGAGCTCTTTTGTCTGATTTTGCACCAGTTAGCTTTTCCACTTCCTTCAGAGATGGGTGCTTGTGAGCTTGTGGTTTTTTGGTTGTAGGATATCCAGTAACTACATGAATAACATCCTTTGTTATTCATTTTGGCTTATTAAGCCATAAAGTCTGGTTATGCATTTTTCTGAGAACTATCTTTATCCATTCTATTTTGAAAACTCTGGGAAAGTGTAATGCATTCATGAGTCCTTTCACTTCCAGATGCTTGTGTTCTTCCTTTAGGTTTCTAGCTTCATCACAGAGTGCCCTATAGGCATTATCTAGGTCTAGATCTCCTAATTCTTAGATCTTGCAATGTATATAGGACCTTACATCCTCTACCAGCAAAACCCTAGGTGGGATTCTGGAGAATGCTCTGGAATCATCAGGTTGTGATGCAATTTCTGGGTGCATCTTGTATTTAGGTTCAACACAAGTGCCTCTGCTGATAAGATTGATCATTTTCTTCTTATCTTCTTTCAATTTTTCAACTTTTGAAGTAGATGCCATTATGTTTCAGAAATTTAGGGTTTTTTCCGTAAATTAAATAGTGCGGTCGGTGAATGAAGGTACTTAATAAATTTCTATGATTGCCTGTGAATCCTCTGAGTGGTTTTAAATCTTACTAAGGTCGCTCTTCAATTTTCTCTTCAATCGTTCTTCTTGGCCCTCTTGGTTGCTCAAAAATCACGGGTGCAAAATGAGTTCAGCCATCAAAATTTTATAACTTTTATGCCCTAAGTTGTCATTAATGCTCACCAACTCGTCAGTATACAAAGATTGAGTTCATCAGTTGAGGCATAAATAACATCTTCGGTGTAGATGCAAAGTGTCAGGGTTGCTAGCAGCTTTGGTGACTTCACTGATGATTGTCGGTAAAGTGGTGAAGACAGCTTTCGTTGCCTCAAGGATCACCGATGTCCGTCGATTTACACTTAGCAACTTGGCTTTTGTGTAATGACTGATACATTCCGGTAAGTAGTGCTAAATTTTATGTGTGTTCACCGATGCAGATTTGTACCCAATAACCGATGGTTGTTTTTAAATAACATTTACAAGTGACAATATATTGCATCTTTTAATAATGTTAATTTGTCTATATGATCAATATGTAATGGAACCGATGCATAATATAACTTTTCATAATGCAGTTCCATACTTGTGTAATTTAGTTGGATGTAGTGATGCCACCAGATCCATTAGATGGGGTGTCATCATTTGCATTGCTTGTTCCATCACCTTTAGTGTTTGTGGCTTTTACCCACATCTTGTTTCTCTTCTTCTTGATGTCATCAATGGTATTTCCATTGGGATAAGTACTTGTATTTGTCAGTCAGTCTTTGCAATCTTTTATCACGTGTCCAACCTTATGAAAATGTAAACATGCCATTCCTGGATTGAATCATCCTCTTGATTTTCTAGTCCATTTTCTCATACAGTTAGCAGATATATGACCATACCTTCCATATGTTGTGCAATTTACCCATGTGTTATAGTCCCAAACATATGAGTTACCTACTCTTGTTGGTTTGTAGTCATTATCAGGTTCTTTTGGTGCCCATTCTTTCTTATTCTTTTTCCAGCATTTCTGATATGTATGTCCATTCATTTTGTAGGTAGGAAAGTACTTGTCCATATAGGTTTCCTTCTTTGGATTTGTCACCTTGGATCTGCATTCATATGCCTTGTGTCCTTGCTTGTGACATTTATAACAACTACCAATGAAAGTAGATTGTGATTGAGGAATACCTTTCATTTTGTTTCTGCAAACATTTGAGGTGTGGCATGGTTTTCCACAGTGATTGCATGACAGCTTCTTGGTTCTTGGAGATGTATACACATTCTTTTGATCTGGTTGTTTAGATGACTCTCCATTTTCAGTGTACCCTATTCCTGTGTAGTTGTTGACTCTTCTTTGACCGTCAAGGAAATCATCCATTCTTTTATTGCTATCTTCAGCTTTCTTGATCAATTCATTGTGCTAATTCTAAATTCTGAATTCATTCTTTAGTTTCTCATTTTCTTCCCTTAGCTCACCGATGATCTGTATTCTTTCAATGAGTTCAGTATTTAATCTGTTTGCTTCTTGACTCATAAGAATAATCTAGTTGGTAATCTCATGGTGATGCTCAGTAAGTCTTTGAATCTCTGATTCTTTTTCTTTTAGCTTTTCTGTTATTTTCCTCCTATCATCAATAGCCAATGTTCTTTTTGATTCAGTTTTTCTTGAATCATTCATGATATCAATCATTTTTACCATCTGAGTCTCTTGACCAATTTGCAGCATCTTGATTTTCTCTGTCAGATGTAGATTGACTTCTTGTAGACTTGTGATCTCTTCTACTGATGTGTCTGAAGTTTTTCTCGTTGATGATTCAACATAGTTGAAGTAATCTGGGATCTCCTCTTCTTGATAATCTTTTTTATTAAGCCTGGTTGCCATGATCTTTCTTTCATCAAACAACTTTCTCATGCTTACTCTCGCCTCTTTATACTACTCATAGTAAATCTGAATTTGCAACTGCTCATTCTCAATAGTCTTGACCAGTCTATACTTTTCCATTGTGTGGATATTTTCTCTTAATTCTTTAAGCTTTTCAAGAAAGAGACTTAGCTCTGATACCAATTGTTGGAATTATTGGAATGATGTACTGAGAGGGGAGGGGTGAATCAGTACCTCTAAAACTTTTTATGTGATTGGCCCATTAACCTTTGTGTCATCAGATTTGTATATACCATACTATCTGTTCATCTTTTCTTATGTATGTGTAATCATAATATAAGTTCTTTACATGTATAAACATTCAAGAAATATTCATGAAAAAAAATAACACATAATACATGATATGATATCGCAGAAAACTCCTGTTAGAAGTAAAAACTGTGGTGGGGATGTCTACCCACAAAACTTCACTATCTGCAGATAATAAGGGAGCTGGTAAAGGATTACAATTGATCACTTTTGATGATCTACCCTATTAGGAGTATTATAGTGGAGACATGTTAGGATCTACTTTGTTTGAAGCTCTTACAACACCATTAGATGTGCACTCTGTTAAGAGATTTATCAAAGAACTGTTAAGTCCACCTTCTACAAAAGGATTTGTGTTGTGATGCACTTGTTAGAATGCAACTACAATATAAATATTGATCTGATAGTAAATGCACTCTATAATTTCTGATAACAGATCCTGTATAGCTTACAATGTATGTGTGTAATCACCTTGAGTGATTGAGTAATACCTTGTCTCTGCTCGTCGGTAGCCTTCCTGTGTCCTTGATAACTACTGTGATCTATTTCTAAACTTTTGCATGAATTATCTTCTTTAGCTTAGATGCTCTCCTTGGCTACTATAATTTTTCAAATGATTACAAGTCTCTCTTTATGACAAGTGATGGAACATCTATTTATACCAATTTCTAGCTATATTCTTGATTCACACTTTTCAAATTAACTCTAGATCCAAGGTTTACAACTTGACCTTGATCTTTAGTTAGATATGTTTTAGATCCGTTAGGATGCTTTAAAAAATTTACAATATGCTTGCTTGACCCTCAAGTAAGTATTTAAAACAAATAAAAACTCTATAAATAGAATTACATTGCTTTATCTGATGTGTAAAGTTAGATCCACTTTTTGCGGGTTCTCTAACTAACTTTCAGTTCTGATGGTTGGGTTGCTCTGTCAGTCTATCAGTTTTCTTCTCTATCAGTGTTCCTTACTCTAACTGTTCATTGGGTATGGCTTTTCTGCTCTGTCGGTGATGTTCTCAAAATTGTATCATCGGTTATGCTTGTCGTCAATAAATTCTATACTTAGCATTTTCACGTTAGACATTTTGTCCTATCGGGTATGCATGTTGTCCGCCGGTTATGCTTATACCGATGACCTTTATCATGTTTTTCCCTTTAAGTATACTAATGGAAAAACTTAAAGTCATCAAATTTTTATCTCATATCCCATTGGCTGCAACCATATAGACCTAGGATCAACAACCTTAATAATGCAAGTATCTGTATCTATCTCAAAAAATATAGTATCATGATATTTCTCCACTAATTGAGGTGGAATCCGAAATATTTTATGCATTCTTGATTGGAACTTTGAAAAATAATCATTCATCACCATGTCAAAATTATCTCCTAAGCTTAATATGTATTCATTTATCTGATATATAACTGGCTTCTTTGCATTCCATATCACATTCCCAACAAATGGAAAGAAGTCCTTGAAATAGAAAAATATACATACTAGTAATGATCCAAACTTCAGTGTGTTGGTCTTTGCTTTCCTTATGGTATTCATATTGTCTTCTAGTTTCTTCAAGAATATTTCACATATATCAATCTGCATACCTTTCTTAACAATCTTATATGCAAGGTCTACGGCTCCACATGGTACACTATCAACTCGGGAGGACTGGAAGTCTCGGTAAGATATAACATTACATGCAAACCTTAGCTCAGGGTCTTCAATAGTTGATATTCTAAGACCTCTCTCATCCCATTTTTCTTTTGTCAATTCACACACCTTGTTCTTATCCATTTTCTTGTTAGCCTTCGGTCTGTCACCAATTGGGTATCTATTCAATATGTGTAAAACATCTTTTGTAATCTTGACTGGTTGTTCTAGCCACATGAAATGATCATGAACTCAGATCAATACCATCCTAATCCACTCAGTCTTGAAGACTCTTTGTAGATGTCAGATATGAGTTAAACCCATGGTTTTGAGATGGATGTGATCATCCTTCAATTTTCCATTCGTGCATAAACTCTAAAATGATGTATCAATTTCTGCTTCACACATCTCTTCGATATTGTCGTGGATAAAAGTATGAATGTCTTTGATTAATATAACCCTTGAAAGAATAGATGAAAGAGCTCCCATTTTGTCTGGTTCCACTACATTCATAGGTGGAAGTTTGTACTTAGGGTTGACAGGATCAACCATCTCAAGAACAACCGGGTTTTGAACCTTAGGTGCCATAACTATCAGATTTGTCACTATTTGTATGAAATGGGGTTTTGTTCTCTATAACTTGGTGCATTCTTCATAGCTAGGTTAACACCAATAATCACTCAAATATTCTTAGATGACCTTAGATTAGTATCAGAATTACCTCAAGAATCATTTGGATGCATTTAGATGACTCAACTCTACAACTCGCTCATATGCTCTTTGGAAATGATAGGTTAAAATGATAGATGAAGTGATATATATATATATATATACCTTTTTCTTGATTAGGGTTACCAAAATCTAGAATAATGGTAATAAATACTGACACCGACTACCTTTTACTGATTACCATACTTTACTTCCTTTTTATCGAATGATATAAAATATCATTTCCTTTTACCGATTAAACATGGAATACATACATTACAATATCTATCCAAATGCATCTTAATATGCTTATATGGATCTCTGCACAAATGCTAGGAACCGATTTAAGATTTGAAATTTTGGTTTGCAATTCCTATTAGGATTAAGAAATACTATGATGCAGGAGCATCTTGGGTCATTGGAAATCCTGTACAACCAAAAACATGTTTGTCTACAGCTCTTTAATTTGTTCTTTGTTGCTCGGGTTTTGTTGATCGGGCATGCTTGTCTCTGTCGCTTGGGTTCTGTTGCTCGGGAATTCTTTTCTTCTATTGCTCAGTCATGCTTTTCTGACAGGTTTTGGTGATGTCCTTATTGACGGGTTTTCTGATGCTCAAGTATGCTTTACCGATGGTTTCTGATTTTCAGTGTTCATATGCCCGAGATGCTTATTTTGGAGGTTGGTTCTTTGGCTGACTTCTTTAGTTAATTCTGATGAATTACTTGATTTGGGGTCTCTCATTGGGATGTCTGTGGACCTAAATTTGGGTCTCACTTATGGATCTAAGAGCTGACTTCTTTGGTGGACTCTTGTATATATTATTTTGTATATTCTTAGTTTAGGTATCATTCTTAGAGAAAGAAAGCAAATGTTTAGATATTGAGATTGAAGGTCTGTGATCTCTATTGTATGAAGATATTATTGTAATTCATTGAATATATGGCCGAAAATGGGAATGCCTTACAGCCTGAGATGTAATGAGTTTGATCAATTTATGATAAAGGATCTCTATGTTTTCTTCTCTCACTATGTTTTTTGGATTCCGCATTGGTTCTACAAGCTGGTTTGGTAGTTGGGTGAGCCTCAGGACCCTTCTATTAACCCTCCTTGCATCAGGTGGTATTAGAGCATGGTGAGATCTAAGTTCCTTCTTGAAACCCTAACCCTATTTGGTAGTGTTTTTGGGTAGCAGATTGTGATCTGACATACAATTGCAGAGGGATTCAAGATGGTTCATGGGAGAGGAAATACAAATCTAGGTCTAGCTTATATGCTTAGACAGATGGCTGCTAGATTGGAAGTTGTTGAGATAGTCTAGTACAGAGGAATACATCTTGATGATGTTAGTGATGATGAAATTGAAGAGGTACAAGGTGAAGCTGCACCTGCACCTGTGATGGACCAGGGAGAAGAAATATTCCTGAGAGACTTGACAAGTTTGAAATCCACACCTCAGTTCAATCCTCCCGAGTACAGTGGAAAATTGGATTCTGATGAATTGATTGACTGGATAACTGAGATGGAAAATTATTTTGAATATGAGAATGTATCAGAGGATAAGAAGGTGAATATTGCAAGCACAAAGCTAAAAGGTCATGCATCCTTATGGTGGGAACATCTACAATTGGATCAAAAGAAGAAAGGTAAAGACAAAATCAAGGTATAGGATAAGATGGTGAACAAATTGAAAGTCAAATTTCTACCTTTTGATTATCAGATTAACCTGATTAGGAGAATGCAAAGCTTCAAGTAGAAGGGCAAATCAGTAAAAGACTATACTGAAGAATTCTATAGATTGGACATCAGATATGGACATGTTGAAGATGAGGTGGAAAAAACAGCAAGATATCTGAATAGCTTAAGGATTTATATACAAGATGAAATCAATTTGGTCAAGATGGAAATCATTGAGGAGACATATCAATTTTCCCTAAAAGCTGAGGAAAAGTTGAACAGGAGATATGAGCACAGAAAAAGAGGCAGAGGTGGTAGATTCCCTAGAGGAAGAGGTAGATCTCATGGTGAAAACATAAGACCTGAACTAGACAAGTCAGTTTTAGACACATCTCAAGATAAAGGAAAGACTAAATGGAAAGGTGGAAGTTCATACCGAGGAAGAGGTAATTACTCCAGAGGTGGATATAGCAGAAAAGGTTTCCAAATAACTTGTTACAAATGTGGTGAAGAAGGACATAAATCCTTTGAATGTACACTTGCAAGCAAGAAAGGTGGTATCAGTAGCATAAATGCCTTAGTGAAAGAGGAACCATCAAATGAACCTGAAAATAATCTCATGATCATAAGGATACTATGGAGTGAGAAGAATAAGAAAGATACAATTAGGAAAAGTTTGTTCAAGACCAGATGTAGAGTTGCAGACAAAGTTTGAGGTGATTGTTGACAATGGAAGCTTGGAGAATCTGGCATCTGAAGAAATAGTTACAAAGTTGCAGTTGGAGAGGATGAAACATCCAAATCCCTATCAGATCTCATTTATCAAGGATGAGCATACATTAATAGTGAGTGAACAATGTTTTGTGAATCTGAAAATTGGAAAAAAACTATGACAAGGTGTTATGTGATATTATGCCTATGGATTGTTGTCATATTTTGTTGGGTAGACCTTGGCAATATGATAGGCATTCTATACATGATGGAAGATTGAATAGATATTCTATTTGGGTTGATGGTAAGAAGCAAATTTTGTTACCTTTGATTGAAGAATTTGTTAATGAGTTATGAAAATCTATGAAAGTTTGTCTGATGGAAGTTAGACAATTTGTTAAGGATTTGAAAAGAAATGATATCTATTATGCCTTGATTCCTAACAAACCAAGTAAGAATATAGAAGAAGACATTCCTACAGAAGTTGGAAATTTTCTCACTGAGTACAAGGGGATAATTTTAGATAATGTACCTAATGGTTTTCCACCAATGAGAGATATCAGTCACTATATGGATCTGATTCTTGGACCTAGTTTACCGAACAAAGCACCACATAGGTTAACACCGATCAAGAATGAAGATCTTAACTGACAAGTTCATGAATTGTTAAACAAAGGTTTGATCCGAGAAATTTTGAGTCCATGTACAATACTTGTTGTGTTGGAACCTAAGAAGAATGGAGAATGGAGAATGTGCACTGATTCCAGAGCAATAAACAAGATCATAGTGAAGTATAGGTTTCCTATACCGAGAATGGATGACATAATGAATTTTTTGAGTTAAGCAAGGTATTTTACCAAAATAGATTTGAAGAGTGGATGTCATCAGATCAGAATCAGGGAAGGTGATGAAAGGAAGACTATTTTCAAGACAAAGGAAGGTTTGTATGAGTGGTTGGTTATGCCTTTTGGTTTAACTAATGCACCTAGTACATTTATGAGGTTACTGAATGAAGTTTTGAAGAAATTCTTGAATAAATGTGTGATTGTGTATTTGGATGATATTCTAATATTCAGTAAGACTATAGAAGAGTATTTGATGCATATAAGGAAAGTGTTTCAGAGATTGAAAGAGGAAAAATTGCTAATAAATTTGAAGAAGTGTTCCTTCATGAAAGAGGAGCTTGTGTATTTTGGATTTGTGATTTCAGCTGATGGTTTGAAGATGGATCCTGAGAAGGTTTAAGCTATACTAAATTGGCCTACACCTAAGAATGTCACTGAGGTAAGATCATTTCATGGATTGGCAAGTTTTTACAGGAAATTTATTAGAAATTTCAGTTCTATTTGTAATGCTATGACTGAAACACTGAGAGGAGACAAAAGAGAATTCAAATGGACACATGGAGCTAAAAAGAGTTTTGAAGCTTTGAAGCTAAAGGTTGTTGAATTACCTGTGTTAGCATTACTTGATTTCAATAAGGTATTTCAAGTTGAATGTGATGCAAGTGGAAGTGCAATTGGAGTTGTATTGACTCAAGGAAGTAAACCTGTTGCTTTATTTAGTGAAAAGTTGAATGATGCAAAAAGGAAATATTTTTTCTATGATCAAGAGTTCTATGCTATTGTTCAAGCTATGAAGAAGTGGAGACATTACTTGATACCAAATTAATTTGTGTTGTATAATGATCATAAGGATTTACAGTATTTGGGTAGTCAGAATAAGTTGAATCAGAGACATATGAAACGGGTTGAGTATTTCCAGAGCTTTACATTTGTGATTAAGCATAAGAGTGGAGTTTCTAATAGATTTGCCAATGCATTGAGTAGAAGAAGGTCTTTATTGACCGAAATGATAATTGAAGTTCTTGGTTTTGATGACATGAAACATTTATTTGAAAGTGATCCTGATTTTTTAGAGAAGTGGCGAGTGTGCAGAGCACCTAATTCAAATCAATCAAGTAAGTATAAAGACTATTTCATTAAGGAAGATATGTTGTTCAAAGGTATTCAGTTGTGTATACCGAAAGGTTCAATTAGAACTAATTTGATTAAGGAGAAACATAGAAGTGGATTGGCTGGACATTTTGGTATTGATAAAACATTGAACTTGCTAAAGGAGAGGTATTTTTGGCCTCAGTTGTATAAGGATGTTCAGAAATTTGTGAAAAGTTGTGGATTTTTTCAAGTTGCAAAAGGAGTGAGTCAGAATACTGGTTTGTATACACCTATTACTGTTCCTGAGAAACCTTGGAGTGATATCAACATGGATTTTGTTCTTGGCTTACCTAGGACAGCAAGAGGTAATGATTCCATATTTGTTGTTGTGGATAGATTTTCTAAGATGACACATTTCATACCATGTAAGAAAACATCCGATGCAGTACATATAGTAGATCTTTTCTTTAAGGAAATTGTCAGATTGCATGGATTACCAAGGAGTATTATCTCTGACCAAGACAATAATTTTGTAAGCTATTTTTGGAGAACACTTTGGAAGAAGTTGGATACTGAGTTAAAGTTTAGTTCTACATTTCATCCATAGAATGATGGACAAACAGAGGTTGTAAACTAAAGTTTGGGTAACTTATTGAGATGCTTAGTTGGAGACACACCAGGCAATTGGAATTTGATGTTGGCACAAGCAGAGTTTGCATACAATAGTTCAGTGAATAGAAGCACTGGAAAGACACCATTTGAGATTGTTAATGGCACACAATTGAGAGGTATATCAGACTTGAGAGATATTGTTGGGGAAGAGAAAAGAAGTGTTGAAGCAGAGGAATTCACATAATTTATGAAAACATTGAATGAAGATGTAAAACAAAAGATGGAGAAAAGTAATTAGAAATACAAAGACAGTGCAGGCAAATCAAGAAGACATAAAACATTTGAATTTGGTGATGCAGTAATGATTCATCTAAAGAAAGGAAGATTTCCTATTAGAATATATGGTAAACTGAAGATGAATAAATTTGGTCCTTGTAAAATATTGAAAATATTTGACAGTGGAAATGCTTATGAAGTTGATTTACCTGATGACATAGATATATCACCTATATTCAATAATTCAAAATTTTATGAATATCATGAATCTAATGAAGAAGTGACTATACCAAGTGATAATCCTAAGAAATAGATAGAAGAAGTTGAGAATATTTTGAAACAGAGAATTGGCAGAAGCACAAGAGGAAAGGAATACATGGAATATTTGGTGAAGTGGAAGAACAGACCGATTGAGGACTCATCTTGGATTTCTCAATCTAAGTTGGATTCATTTCAGGTTGGACCTGATAACTAATTTGGAGAATAATTTCTTGTAACCCCAGGTGCTTGATGTAGGAGCATCTTGGGTTATTGGCAATCCTACACAACCAAAAAGATGTTTTTTTACAGTTCTTTAATTTGTTCTTTGTCGCTCAGGTCCTACTGCTCGGGGATGCTTATATCTATCACTCGGGTTATATTTCTTGAGAATGTTTATCTTCTATTTCTTGGTCATGCTTTACAGATGGGTTTCAGTGATGTCCTTACTGAAGGGTTTTCTGATGCTCGGGTATGCTTTACTGACGGTTGCTGATTTTCGGTGTTCATCTGCCCGAGATGCTTATTTGGGAAGTTGGGTCTTTGGCCGACTTCTTCAGTTAATTCCAATGGCTTAATTGATTTGGGGTCTCTCATTGAGATTTGTGTGGACCTAAATATGGGTCTCACTTATGGATCTGAGCGCTGACTTCTTTGGTGGACTCTTGTATATATTCTTTTGTATATTCTTAGTTTAGGTATCATTCTTAGAGCAAGAAAACAAATGTTTAGATATTGAGATCGAAGGTTTGTGATCTCTATTGTATGAAGATCTTATTGTAATTCATTGAATATATGGCCAAAACTGGAAAGGCCTTACAACCCGGCATGTAATGAGTTTGATCAATTTATGATAAAGGATCTCTGTGTTTTCTTCTCTCACTGTGTTGTTTGGCTTCCACATTGGTTCTGCAAGCTGGTTTGGTAGTTGGTTGAGCCTCAGGCCCCTTCTATTAACCCTCCTTGCATCATACTGAGAGGGGGTGAATTAGTATTACAACACTTTAAACATGAACTTAATAATTTCTAACTTAACCATATAATTACTGAAATGAAAAGAACATAAGCACATAATACATAACTTATAACACCATGAATTATTGTTGAGGAAACCCTAGCCAAGGGAAAAACCTGGTGGGTATGGTACCCACAAATATGTAATAAAAGTATAGTGTCCATGTTAGGAGACCTAGCCCTATTAGGAGCTTAATATTACATTAGCACATTTCCCAGTTAGGGGAATATAAAACCTTGTTAAAGGTATACTGAGCACACTACTCTTACAATCAGAAATAGTTCTATTACAATCAATCTTAGAAATAAACAATACAAGCATCATTTATGCTTAGATAGTTCTAGTTATAGATCGCATATGTCTGACATCATAATGCATCCATGCATTCCATCTATCTTATATCATCTCATCACTTTCACACTTCACTTTACAAAAAGCTCTTCATGTGTGTGTGTGTGTGTGTGTGTTACATTATCCACTCGGCTCTATAATATATTAAAAAATAGAATTAATACTTATGCAAAGAGTAAATACAAAGACGGTGACCTTATACTACCAAATCATAGGTTATCCATAATCCCAATTCAGCTTAGCACGTTTGTATTCCATCTCATACTCCCTTAATCATTGTGACTGCTCATCTGCCTTTTATCTATGTTACTCTATCTTTGCATGTCTTCAAAACACTGTAACTCACTGCGATCAACACCAAACATCAAGTGACCTTAACAGAAGGTCATACATACCCCCAAAAAGTCTTCCTCTAAGCGTGCATGTCTCCATTCATCATATACTATCTTCATTGTCCAAAAATGTACTGCTATACTCTGTATTTTTGTTTACTGTACTTAGTCATTTTGCAATCTGCATCTCCAAAACTATAAACAGCTCCAAGCGATCATAATCCCAGATGTGTTTCCATAAATGATAACCCTCAATTTTCCCATATCACTTCAAAATGAATCACTTGACAATAGTTCCTACACATACCTTTCACCGATTAGGTGGAGTTAGGTGCACCTGACTCAGAGGATGAGGTGCCTTATGTTAGAATTCATAGAATTCAACCACGAAGATCTGCTACATGCAAAAAACCTATCACAAAAGAGAAGCTTGGAGATGAAAATGTTCTGAAAGACAAAGTGTTCATTTAGAGAGAGTATAAAAAATACAAAAGGATCAATCCTTATAAAGGAGATCGAACACCAAGATGGTGGAGAAACCTAGGTTGCATGAATAATTAGTAAGGATTTAATTATTGCATGCCTAAAGTTTAGCTTAAGTGAATAAGAAGTAAAGAGGTGACTTTAATCAATTAAATCAATAATGATTTAATTAATAAGTGAACATAAGATACCTTTTTACTCTGACACCCCCCCTTAAGATAAACTTAGGTAGAAGCTAAAACCTAGAAACAACTACTGAAAGCAGTAAAATTGGGTCATGGCAACAAGGCCTGATCAGGTACCCAATCACAACCAAATCTCTGTAAAGTGGAGAAATAGAGAAAACCACATGGGAAAAACTCTACTCCAAAAAGAGATAACAAAAAAAATAGAAAAGAAACATGAAGGAAGGAAGGCCTCTCTCTTCACTGAGACCCCCCAAGGACAACTTCCTTCACCCGTAGCATAGCACGCAACTGGAGGTAACATTGAGAAGCCAAAGGTTTAGTGAAGATGTTTGCAACCTGATCCTCTGTAGGGATGTACTCCAAGATGAGAGCACCATCCTGAATCAACTGTCTGATGAAGTGCATGTGGATCTCAATGTGTTTGGTGCACTGATGCTCCATGGGGTTGTGGGAAATGTGTATGGCACTCTGATTGTCACACCAAAGGATAGTGGGACTATCAAGGGGAAACCCAAACTCAGTCAGACTATCGAAGCCATAAAATCTCCTGACTAGCTAACACTGCTGCTCTGTACTCAGCCTCTATAGATGATAATGTAGTGGCAGTCTGCTTCTTGCATGACCATGTGATAGGACCAGAACCAAGGCAAAAAAACAAAGCCAGAAGTAGACTTCCGATCTTGAGCATCACCAGCCCAATCGGAGTTAGTGAAGCCAATGATGTGTGGTGAGCCTGATGTGTAGTGAATGCCAAAATGTGTAGTGCCTCAAATATATCACAAAATACGTTTGGCAGCTTTCCAATGGCTCTCATGAGGATCATGGGAGAACCTAGAGACAAGTCCAACTGCAAAGGAAAGATCAGGACGAGTGTGTGTCAAATACAACAAACTGCCAATCAATTGTCGGTACAAGGTGGAATCCACTGAAGGTGTAGGACATGTGGAAGACAACACAACTCTTGACTGAAATGGTGTAGGTGCAAGCTTGCACTCAAGCATATCAAATCTGTGAAGCATGTCAAGAGCATACTTCTGCTGATGGAGTGAAATCCCATCGGAAGAATGTACAATCTGTAGGCCCAAAAAGTAATGTAGAAGACCGAGATCTGTCATCTCAAATCTCTCCATCAATGCATGCTGGATATCCTGAATCATGGAGGATGACCTATCGGTGATGAGAAGATTGTCAACATAGAGCACAAGAATGACAATCTCAATCCCCTGATGCTGAAGATACACTATGTGGTCAGAGTGGCAATGGGTATACTGGATAGAGAGCAAGAAAGAGTCCATCTTCTCATACCAAGCCCGAGGGGCTTGTTTGAGACCATATAATGAATGTCAAAGCCTAAAAACTAAGGAAGAGTCCTGCACATACCCCGGGGGTTGCTCCATATAGATTTCCTCCTGGAGGTCTCCATGCAAGAAGGCACTCTTCACATCCATCTGATAAAATGTCCACCCCTGTGAAGTTGCAAGTGAAAGTACAAGGTGAATAGAATTCATCTTGGCAACAGGAGAAAAGGTCTCAGAGTAATCAATACCCTCCACCTAAGAAAACCCCTTTGCAACAAGATGAGCCTTATACTTATCAATAGAACCATCAGCAGCATATTTGGTACGGTACAACCACCGACACCGAACCAACTTCCTTTCTTTTGGAAGAGCACACAAATCCCATGTATGATTCTTCATCAAAGAAGAATACTCTTCATCCATAGCCATATCCCACTCTGTGTGACCTGTTGCCTCTGAAAACCTCTGAGGGTCATTTGAAATGGCATGACTCAGAAGGCTAGAACCAGAGGTCTGAGCTCGAGTACGATGTCTATCTGTAGGATCACCAGCCAAAGAACCTGCTGCATCAACTGTAACACGGGCCCACGGGGCAAAAGTGGAGCAGGTGGTGATGGTGGATCATCAGCATCATCATCAAGAGAAAAGGGATCCACAAGAGATGAAGGAGGAGTAGATAGTGAGGGAGAAGCTGGTGATGGAGAATCCATCAGAGGATAGTGCTCATCAAACTGGACATCCCGTCAAAATAAGACCTCTCTGGAATTAGGATCAAACAACCGGTACGCCTTGACATCCTCACAGTAGCCAACAAAAGTGAGTGGTCAGCTCTTCCTCTCCATGGCTCGTCGTTGAGCATCTAGAATAAATTCCCATGCTGCACTACCAAATACTTGAAAGGTGGAAACATCAGGCTTGATCTGAGACCAAGCCTCCTCAGGAGTCATGTGTCGCAATGCCTTATGAGACATTCGGTTCTGAATATAAATGGCACAATTGATTGCCTCAGCCCAATAAGAAAGCTGCATAGTCCATTACTGAAGCATACAATTTTCCATCTCTCATAAAGTTTAGTTCTTTTTGTCAGCAACACCATTCTGCTGAGGGGTGTGTGGAACTATCAACTGATGCTGTAAACCATGCTCAGTACAAAAATCTCTGAAAGCCTAATTCACATATCCCCCCCATTGTCGGTGTGTATCCTCCTGATAGAATGACCAGATTGTTTCTCCACAAATGTCTTAAAAGAACAAAAGGTATCAAAGACATCAGATTTGTACTTGAGAAAATATACCCAAGTATGGCGGGAGAAGTCATCAATGTAAGTGAGCACATAGTGAGCCCCTGAAAAAGGAGTTGGAAATGACATGACATCACTGTGTACAAGATCCAAAGGTGCCTTTGCACGAGTGGAACAACCTGTAGGAAAAGGATCCCTGTGATGTTTGCCAAGGGCACAACCTGGACATACACCATGAGTACAGGAAATCAAAGGAAGCCCACTCACAAGTGCCTGTGTACTCATCTATTGTAAGTATCAATAATTGACATGGCCAAAATGCTCATGCCAAAGTCTGCTCGCTGAATCTACATGTGCCACAAGAGAGACACCAGAAGAAAATAAACTCGCAAATCCATCAAAACTATATAGGTGAGACTGAGGATGTACACTGCCAGTGGCCACAATCAAATCAGGATCATGGAGGTCTCGAATAACCACATCATGTGGCGAGAACTCAACTATCTTTCCAGAGCCAGAATGGCATATCCAAAAAATGGAAAGGAGGTGTGTCGAAATGTCAGGAACAAGAAGTACATCCTGGAGACAACCTCTAGGGAATGAGACAGTGCTAGAACCTGTAACTGCAAGCTTAGCAGAGTCACCAATGGCAATATGTGAACTATCACTGTGGGCAAGTGCGGTGACTAGCTGCTGAGAGTGAGACATGTGGTGAGAAGCACTTGAATCAATAATCCATGTGGCACCAGAAGACAAGGCTCGTGCAGTAAGAGCATGTCCCTTCCCCATGGAAGAAGGAGAAGATGGCTAAGGTGAGGAGATATGATGCTGCTACATAGCTTCCTCTAAAGCCTCTAAGCATTTCCAACACCTAGAAACTGGATGTCCTTCCTTGCCAAAAAAACTGCAAGGCTCGCCATTGGACTTATAAGTCTTGGAGGAATACTGACCAGACTTTGAAGATTTCCCATACTTGGGATGGGGTTTGGAATTAGATCTAGAAGGTGGCTTGGAGGAACTCTCACTGCCTGTGGAATCCTTCTTTAGCTTTGGTGTCAGAGACATTATAGATGGGCGGGCAACCAAGGCTTGGTGCTGTGATCCACAAAGAGAATCAAGCTGAGAGAGTTTGGCTTGCTCACGAGTCAAGCGATCACAAAACACATCAAAGGTAGGCATGGTGAATCTCAGACCCAAAGCATCCATGGTAGCATGGAATGTAGAAGAGAATATCTAAAAAGAACCATGAAGCTTGGAAAGTATAAGATAAATACACTCTGTATCTGTCTTATTCTTTCCACAACCATGTAAGAAGGACCTCGTAGATTTGAATTTTGTTAAGAAATCCTGAATAGAGGTGAATGTCTCAAGAACCATGGATGTCAATTCTACTTTGATTTGAAGTACCCGTAATTCATTCACAGTGCCAAAGAGATTCTGACACTTCTCCCACATCGCAAGAGGAGTATCACAACTATCAAGGTGAAACAATAAACTATCTGAAACATGCAAAGAGAGAACACCCATGGCTTCATCCATCTTATTTCTATGTTGCATGACCTCATAGGGATGAGTCAAAATGGGATGAATAAGATCCAAACAAGACCATAGCCCGCGTGACCTGAGAAGCCTAGTCATACGGGATTTCCACAAATGATAATGTGTGGAGTGAGAACCTCGACTGATGCTGTATCTGCCATGTCGTACCTTAGCCTGCTTTATTATGTGTTTTCTTTCTGAACTAGACAGAAAATGCAGAAGGGTTGATGTTTTGTTGTTTTGGAGTTCTTCTTGTAATATATCTCAAAAAAGAAAAACACCCCCCACAGAGAGAGAGACCAAACCCTAGCGCAACTGAGAAGCTAGAAGAAGAAATAGTGCAAGAAAGGCTGCTGAAAAAATGTGTAAAATACCTGGTCAATTTTTCAAAAAAGGAGATCAGATCTGAAGCGGGCTCGTCAAGAGATTTTCGATGCATGTTCGTGAGAAAAAAATGGAGTTTGTTTGCTCATTTTAGAGGCCAGGAAGTGGTGAAAAAAAAGAGTCCTCTTTGAGTGGAAAAAACTCCAGTCTAACAGCAAATTAAGATATCTTAACCTACACAAAGACGTTCGCGTCAGAAAGAGATTTTTGACGGTATATGGAAGTCAAAAAAATGGCTTCTGTATGCTCCAGATAGAGAAAAAAAGCCAAGGTATGTCAAAACACCCTCAAAAAAAATATGTTAAGCCCCTGGGGCTTGAAGGGACCGGGCCCATGGTCATATGCGCACACAGGGGGCTGAAAGAGTGGCCCGTGGTCGTTGATAGGACTGCCACAGGGGGCTAGAGGGCCGGTGGGGGTTGAAATCCCACCGGGCGGCGGTGGTGGTGGTGTTTCAGCTGCGCGCAGGCGGTGGCTGCTCCAGCAGTGGGTGGTGCATTGTCCAGCGACAGGCAATGAGTTGTCGAGCGGTGGCGGTGGGCGGTGGGTGGGCCCGCCGATGACAACCGGCGGTCGGTGGGCGGACCGGCCGGAGGAGACCACAGTGCGGTGGGCGGACTACAATGGACCTGGAGTGGCCGTGCGGTGGAGCAGCTTTTGCTAAACAAAATCAATTTAAAATTGATTTTTTTATTTTTTTATTTTTTTCCTCGATATCCATGCCAGGGCAGAGTAGAAAGTTTTTTTTGCCTCAGATTGCAATGTCGACAAAAATGGTCGTGCCTTCTATGGATTTTGGGTGATTTGGGCCTTCTGGACTCAACCGTGATGTTGATTTTTGCCCAAAGTGCTCCAAAAAATAAATTCCCTTTAAATCCACACAAGAAACTCTTGAAGAAAGGTTGAAACCCTCGAAGCTCCAAAACTTCAAATACTCAAGAACGAGCTGTAGCAGCAAGGCTCTGATACCATGTTAGAAATCATAGAATTCAACCACGAAGATCTGCTACGTGCAAAAAACCTGTCACAAAAGAGAAGCTTGGAGATGAAAATGTTCTGAAAGACAAAGTGTTCATTCAGAGAGAGTATAAAAAATACAAAGGGATCAATCCTTATAAAGGAGATCGAACACCAAGATGGTGGAGAAACCTAGGTTGCATGAATAATTAGTAAGGATTTAATTATTGCATGCCTAAAGTTTAGCTTAAGTGAATAAGAAGTAAATAGGTGACTTTAATCAATTAAATCAATAATGATTTAATTAATAAGTGAACATAAGATACCTTTTTACTCTAACATCTTCGACTATACCAAATGGTGTTCCATCATCTAAAGTTTTATTTTTCCATATTTTTTTCATTTGGTTTCTCGCATCTTCAACATTTAATTTCTCTTTGTTAGTTGTCTCTTCCTCAGTTGGAGTTTTACCTCGGTACCTGCAGTATTTGGTTAGGTGACCTACCTTGTGACAATGAAAGCATGTCATGCCAGGATTTCTCCATGCTCTCCTATTGTTTCTACCATCCATCAACATGCAATTTTATGCAATATGTCCATATCCCCCACATGCTACACAGGAAATCCTTGTGTTTTAGTCCCATGGTATAGATGTACCTTTTCAGTTTCTTGGTGTATTCTATCGGTTAGGTACCCATCTATCATTCCTTCTTTGTATCCTGCAATCTTCATATTTATGAATATATCTTTTTCAAGTATTGTATTAGCCATTAAATTTAGGCTTCCATGAGTTTTTAGCAATCTTAGATCTACATTCAAATGCTTGATGTCCATATTTATTGTAATGATAACAGTAACAAGCAAACTTTGGAATACTCAGTGATTTACCTCTTTTGCTCATATACACATTGGTTGTATGTCTAGGTTTCACATAGTAGTAGCAAGTAGGCTTCTTTGACTTCGGTGGGGTAGCAACATCTTGGTTTTTAGGTTGGTTAGACGACTCTCCTTTCTCAGTAGTGTTGTTTTCAGTGAATCTAAGTCCAGTCTTGTCTCTCAGTTGCTTCTAACTTCTAAGTTTTTTGTCCAATTTCCTTAATGATTCTTCACTTCATTTAGTACTTCATTGGCTTCCTTTTCTTCTTTCATTTCACATTTCAAACTTTCAATCTCAGACTTCAGTGTTTGATTCTCAAATTCCTTTATGGTTATCTCTTGATTTGCATTTACTAGTTGATCGGTCATAGCATAGTGAGTTTGTATCATTCTCATTGTCTTTTTCAGTTAGCCTTGTCTCAGCTTTCCTTTTGTATTATTCTTTTGTATTATTCTGCCATCCTTTTTGTATCTTCAACTTTTCCTTTTGATTCAAGTATCTCACCCATTCTAATGCCTTGTGCTTCATGATCTTTCTTTATCAGGTTACACGGCTTAGTAAGTGCATCATTCTTTTCTATTAGGTCTGCAATAGTTGTATCAGATTCATCATTTAGACTACCTTCCGATGTTGTCTCAATTACATCAACATGTTCTTGTGAGGACTTCAACTCATTACATAAGTTCTTTCTCACCGTTAGCGAGTTTGCCAATTTTCTTCTTAGATCATTCACCTCTTGTGCACTTTCCAATTCAAACTCAAGACTGTCAATCTTCTTAGCTTTCCTATAACTTTCCATGGTTATTATCTTTTACTCTTAGGTGGTTAAACCCTTAATTCAAGAGTCCAAGCTCTGATACCAATTGTTGGATTAACTATGGAAATATAAGTACTGAGAGGGGAGGGGTGAATCAATATTGCAAAGACTTTTAACATCTACTCTGAACATTTACCGAGTTGAATACATTACAGATAAACATTATAAAGCATATAACTCAAAACATAAAAACACATCTCATGACACCATGATTTTTGGTCACACATAAATCCTTGGTTACAGAAAAAAATTGTGGTGGGGATGACACCCACAATCCTTCACTACTGCAGTAAAAAGGTTTCTCAATTAGAGCTACAATATTTAGCTACTTTTGATATCTTACCATGTTAGGAGTACAAAGAGACTTATTTAGTCTACCTTGCTAAAGGATTTTACAATCTCTAATCTAAGATATGTACCCTATTAAATGATTTACAAAATGAGACCTATTAGGACCTACCCACTAATGGGATTTACACTCCTCTCAATACAATAAAACTCAATACAAAATGTTTATGAAAATGCATTAATCAAATGCTATTCAGACTCTCTATGCTCAATGATTTCATTACCTCATACTCTAGACTCGGTTACATAAAACTTATTCATTTTCATTGTTCTACTTTAACTGCTCTGTACTCGGTTTTGCTCTTTCTTTTTCACTGTCTCATACTCTTTATCTCATTCTCTTACATGCCCGTACACTCTCGCACATACTAGTTCTTTTCTTCACACTCTGAACTATTATATGATGTTTAGGCGGTGGAAATGTTCTAGGTATTTCTCCTTCAACAGTGCAGGTTAGGTGGTGCAAGGTTGGTTTCATTCCCAACGCATTATTCCTCTTATTTTTCATTGGTTAATTTGCCTCGTGATCATGTGTAATTAGGTTTTTTCAATCCCAATATTCTAACTAACATTCACCTTGGATTTTGTAAAACATTATGTGCTTGGTGTCCAGATTCAATGTATCTGCATTGAATAGTTATGTCAACTCTATGATACTCGATAACATGCTTTGTTCTTTCTCGGCGATATAGTGCTCTTGGCTCGGTAACTATCTATGCTCGGTGACTATCACTTCTCGGTAACCAATGTTCTTGATAACTTTCACTGCTCGGTGCTTGTCTTTTCTTGGTTCTTAACTTTATTTTCTTTGTTGACTCTCTCTTTTCTCTTTATTGACCTACTTTATCAAATCCTTCATCTTTCACCGATTGACTCTTATGATCAATATGAATTTGAAAAACACTAATGACAACAAAATAACTCTTACGAGTATCAGAAACATCTTTCTGATATGGAGACAACAGAGAAGGCACTTGTTGATAAAATTCCCACTAAACCAAAGGAAGTTGAGACTTCATCTTTTGCATTAAATGGCCTGATACATGTTGGTCAGATTTTGGTAAAGACATGGACTGTAGAGGCAAAGATATTGGAAACCTTTTTCCAAGATATACTTCACACGGTATGATTTTTTGATGAGAAGTTATGCAATTTTGATTTGTATATAGATACTATTTATAGTACACCTTTGCAATGATGTGAAAGGGGGAGTAATAAGTATGAAAAATATGCACTTAGTTAGTAGTTTGGTATTGAGCACTTAGTCATTTTTCACTAAGTGTTGCCATCAATGCCAAAGGGGGAGGTTGTTGGCAAGTGGCCTGATTAGCATTGTTTATAGGTTTTCATTTATGGAAAAAGTACTCATTGGCATGGTCCCTTGGAGTGCAAAAAACTTTTGGATATTTAATTTTGTAAAAATGACTAAGTCCAGAATGCAGCTTACAGGGTACAGTCACACATTTTTGGTCAGCGGGCACAATATATGGATAACTAAGTCATGCGAGCTTAGAGGGAGACATTTTGGGCTATATTAGACCTCCATTTATGGTCGCTTGTATTTTGGATTTGATCTTTGAGAGTTACAACATGTTGAAGAAATGTGAAGATAGTACAACAGTGATACATGGCAGTTGAATGCTCGTGATGTTTAATGGAGTATATTGTGGAATCTAGAAGTGATCATTTGGATTTGGATTGGTTCCTACCCTAATTTTGTTAGAGTGTGATCTTTGACTATGGATTTGATATTTGGTTAAGTGTTGGACATATTTTTTGATGTTCTTGTGAGCAAACTGGAAGAAATTTTCGAGATCAAGTATACAAGTAGAGTTGTTTTATGATGCGAAGATATGGATGGAATGCATAGATGCATTTTGATGTCAGGGTCAGACAGAAGCTGATGCAAACTATAATTGGGACTACTTAAGCATAGTAGATGCTTTTATTGTTCATTTTGATAAATCATTGTAACAGAACAATATTTCTTAGTAAGAGTAGTGTGCTCATTGTATACCCCTAACAGGGTCTCTATCCTTTAACATGGATATGTACTAAAATTAATATTCATCTCCTCACATGGCTAGGTATCTTAACATGGACACCATACTCTTGGTGCATTATTTATGGGTATCATCCCCACTGAGGTTTTTGCTTGGACAGGGTTTCTTTGTGAACAAATCATGGTGTTATGATTTGTTTACTTTATGTGCATGTTCTATTTATTTTAGTAATTTCTTGGTTAAGTTTGAATTGGGTAAATAAGTGTATAAAGTGTTGTAATATTGATTCATCCCCCCCCTCTCAGTATTACTTAATCCTAATAAGATCACCGCAAGATGTATTTATAGTTCATAGTTGATGGGAAGAAGATAGTGTTGAAGGCCTTATGAGATGGTGGGCCTAGATTAGTGTCAGCACACAAGATAGAGGTTAATTTTAGACATGGAGATGTAGTGTGGGTTTCCAGTATTTTATTTCTTCTAAATCTACTTCAGAAGTATATTAGCCTGCTAGACAAGCATAGTGGAGTCTTTGGAGACATTCCTCTAGGTAGATCACTGGACCATGGATTTGAGCATGTTATAGAGTTGGAGGATGGTACCAAGCCCATCATTACTACACCTTATCATTGTCCAAGGCATTTCATGGAGGAGATTGAAATGACAATTAAGGATTTTCTCATGATGGATCATATTAGGCCCAGATCTAGCCTATTTTATTCTTCAATAGTTTTGATGAAGAATAAGGATGGCACAATGTGTATGTGTATTTAATACGATTCCCTAAACAAGAAGATCATTAAAAATGGGTAACTTATTCCCCACATTGACAAGTTTCTAGATGAGTTACATGGAATAGTTTACTTCTTGAATATTGATCTTTGATTAGGATACCATCATATTTGTGTCTATGAGAAAGATAGACATAAGACAAAATTCTGATGACACTATGGTAGCTATGAATTTTTAATGATGTCTTTTGGTCTCACTAGTTCACCTACTATATTCCAGTCATGTATGAATCAAATCTTTAATAAGAAGTTGTGAAAGTTTGTGTTGGTATTCTTTGATGATATATTGATATATAGTAAGACCTAGGACAAGCATATAGGACACCTTGATGAGGTTTACCGAGATTCTTTATTTGGGGCATTTGATAGGCCTCAATGGAGTTAATGTGCATCAAGAGAAGATACAAGAAATTCTAGATTGGTTGCCTCCTAAGAATGTATCAATTTGAGGGAATTCCTTGGGCTTTCTTTCTATGACAGGAGTTTTGTCAAGGGATTCTCACATCTTACACCTCCACTTATAGAGTTTACACATAAGGGTGCATTCATAAAGTTAGATGAGGCATAGGAGCTATATTTGAGAGGCTCAACGAGTTCATGAGAACTTGTCTCATGTTGGCTCTCCCATATTTCTCTTAGCTATTTGTACTAGGGTGTGATGCATTAGGCGAGGGAATTAGTGCAATTCTTATGTAGAGTAGACATCTCATTACCTACAAGAGTAAAAATTTGAGAAATAAAGGGTGACTATATTCCACCTTTTGGTTTCTTTTTATGTTGTACTGATTAGACAACAACCTCTTCACCTAATGACAAGATATTAAAGAGAAGCCAACTCCAACTATTTATCAATATAATGAAAAGGACCTACTGACAAGCATGCATACCAAAATTCTACACTTTAGGTTCTGCTAAACCAAGGGGGGACACCTTTTAACACCTTCAAATATTCCTAAAGATGTCAATCCAGCAAGAATCTCACATAAGCTAAAAATATCTTAGATATATTAGATAAGTGGCTAATTATCCATTGAACATCAACCTCGAAACGGAGCATGAGATGAATAGAACATTAAAAACTTATAAAGATACAAGACTTATAGGATTTAATGTTTGTCTTTGTAGAAACATGACCAAAAATATATACTAGAAATGCAACAATATGAGAACTACTAGCTTATGATCAGTGCCTTCTCCATTGGGCTAAACTCTCAAAATAGATACTGTATGCAAAAGTTAATTACTATCAAATATTCTAGGCCATAAACACAATTATCTCACACCCATACTAATTATGAAATCTTATTACATGCTCGGGTGAATCTATGCACTAATTAGAGCATCATTTAATTTGATCCTTGATCAAAACTCTAAAACAACTACATACACACAAATAAGATCTATGCTAATGAATTGGAAAATTCATAACTCATCAGATGAACACCACAGGAGAGATTAGAAATAGGATCTTTGTATTAATTATAGAGAATCACACTTCTTCTTACAAAATGAGTCAAAGATAGCCACCTAAATAAAATGATACAGACCTTCAAATTTATTTCTAATCTTGAAACTAGTATAGTACAATTTTTGCTATATTTCCCTGACTGGAAACTTTACAAAATCGTTACAGTGTATAGTTTTCCAGCCACTTCCAATGATCTTGGGAATCCTTTTATAAAGTAGGATTGCAACAAGCTATGGATCAATTGGAATGAGGACAAAATACATGAATCATACAAAATTAAAAATAACAATTGAAATGATAACCACTTTGTTATAAGATTTTCCTAAGTATTTTGTCTTATGACCGCCTGGCTTCTGCAACTGCTTTGAATTTGTTCGGAAGTTTCCACCTGGATTTTTTTGCCTTGGTCTTCTAATGTATGATCCTTTGTCTTTACCTGTCTTGTTGAAAAAGTTGGGAAGCACTGCCACTTGTTGTTTCTATACCACATCATTTTCTCCTTGGTTAACTGCGTTGTATTTGTCCTTCCAAGAGTTTAACACCTCATCACTTGGCCAAGGTAAATTCATAACCTCATCCTTTTTGTTTTTCATCTCATCCCAACTGACCTTTTCTTAATTAACTTCCTCTTTCTAGAATTCAAAAAATGACTTGGCCTTGCTAATGATTTCAACAATTTGGGCAAATAAAAGTGTGCTTTCCAAAGTGATAACAATATTGGTCCTCGTTGCCAATGCCCCATTTATCTGTCTCATCCATAAGGCTTCCTTCTTTATCTCACCACTTTTCTTGAAAATATTAGGAAATATCTCATAACAATCTTTTGAATATTCTTTCCTCAAAGTCTCTACCTTTCTTAAGATGATGCTCCTCTTTATGTCCAAGTCCACTAGCAATTTAAAACATTTATAAGTGTTGGTTAACACAATGTCCACATTTTTCTCCTCTTTGGACATAGAATAGAAAAACTTCAATTATGCCTTTTTTCCTCTCCATTTATCCATGATTGGGTCCCACTTATCCTTGTATGCATTGAAATCATCGAGTATGCTAATAATTTTCTTTCATTGCAAGTAAATGGCAACCAGACTCAAATCCTATGTACATTGCATAAGAGTGGCATGTATTTTATCTGCATACCTTTGTTGTATCCATGACTTTTCTTCTCTAAATGTTGTGCAATATTCATCCCATTTATTTCTTGATTCTTCTAATTTAGTCCTTTCAACAAGTAATCTTTCTCTCTCCAACTCTAAATCTTCTTGTGTCATGGGGATTAATGGCATAGGAGAAGGAGGATAAGTGACAATTGGACTAGATGTAGTAGGCTGGTGTGGATCCTGTGCTATCATCCTTTGGGAAGAAAATTGAGCTACTTGATTTCCTTCTAGTATAGAAATTTTATTAGCCTTTCCTATAGATTTTATCCTTTCATCATTATATGCCTTCAGAACTATCTCAAATTTTGTTCTTAGGCTTTTAATCTCTTCTTCTTTCTTTTTTGCCACTTTCATACTGAACTTTGTAGACTCTAAAGTTAGGCTTCCTACCTCTACTCTTGTAGTCTCTGCAACCCTTCTTAAAATAAAATTGCATGCTTATTCAAGTTGAGTGTCTCCATCAATTTTCTTATTTTCCTTTCTCTTCACTAAATTTGACACCTTTAGATGCTTGTTGAGCTTCTGCCTCATTAGTATGCATAGGCTTGATTTCTTTTCTGACAACATCAAATACTATGGTGTCAACTATATCCCATTCTGGAAGAAGGACTCCTTTCCTGATCAATGCTCGACCTTCTTCAGGAGTAACTTTATCAAATTTGGCCCTCATTTCCTTCTTTATCTCTGCTTTAATCTCATCTTTATCCTTGTCAAGATGATCTTTCTATCTTTGTTGACATTTTTCTTTAAATTCATCAATGTGGATTCTCCAAATAAATTGAAAAAATGCTCTTGCTTTAACAAACTTATCATCTAAGAAAAATTCATCACTAGCTTGCTTAGTGATGGGATCTAACTCCTTACTAGCAAAATCAGCCACTGTCAAATCCATCTCTGCATGTTTGGGAGCCTCTGGTATCCCTTCCCGCATTTCCTGAGATGTTTCAAAGATATGCCCTATAATGCTCATCTGCAGAAACTTCTCTCCAATTGCTTGTTCATCAATGTGTAGGGGAGATTGAGAAGGGGAGTAGATATATGCTTGTTGTTGTCCCTCTTCCTATATCCCTTTCCTTTTAGGAAATGGAAATGATTGTGCATTTGAATCTAGGGGTCTCTTTCCTTTTAGAATAGCAACTGCCTTTGTTCTTGGCAATACTATACTATACCCATTTTTTTTGTTGGAAGATATACCTCCCTGGTGGGGCCATTCTTCCCTGTTCATTTTTGCTCAAAATAGCTCTAGCCTTTTCTGGCTCTGTTTCTATAACATTTGCCTTCTTCTGATTTAGGGTTTGCATGATATCTTTGAATATGTTAATTAAAGATTCTACTTTCTTTTCCTAGGGCATGAATTATTTCAAGGGATCATATCCTTTATCAAAGTGATGAACAAAATCTAAAGTATTCTTGTGTACTAACCACTTTTCTTTTTTGATCTCTTGCTCTTGCAAGTCAAACCCATTTCTAATTATGTCCTCAGGAAAATTGAACTAGTGCTCTAAAGTTAAACATTTTGATCTCTTTCTGAACATCTCACTAATGAATCCTTCATTATATGCACATCTCACCACTGATGTTGTCATCTGATAAGGTTCCAAGTACTTATGCAATTGTGTCCACCCCCCTTTTGTGATAATGAACGGGTGTGCAATTGTAATGGTAGGGAAGATGTTACCTTTCATTTTTCCAGTCATTACTTCCTCTTGTATCCCTCCCATTTGTCTGATTATTTCTACAAGGCCTATCTTAAGTGGGACTCTATATGGGAGCACATTTGGAGTTCCTCTGAAACTGTAAACCCTAATGACTATTGAAACAGGATATAAAATGAAGTCACCCCAGTTGTGAACAATCTAAAAATCTTCAACATATTCCTTTGGTCTCAAAAGATTTAACAAATCTTTATGGATTCTTGGGTTATCTATGCATAATAGTGCTATGAGCCTAGAGGTAAAACATCTATCAAAATTGATAAAACTAGCCTCTTTTCTATCCCAAGACAACTTTGTACTCGATAATTGAATAGGCATCTCTTCATAATCTTGAAATCTCATAAGATCCATTTCTCTCTCAAAATAATCAACATTTTTGTAAAGGATCATATGCATCAACATGGAGTAACATCCAAAGGGCCTAACTATTTTTGCTTCTTTTATGCCTATTAAACCTTGGTGAATCAATTCAGCAACATGAGTAGAAAAATCAAAAACAATGACCAAATGCGGATGTAGAATCTGGACCATCATGAACATGTAATGGATTGGCATCACTGTTTCTTCATCTTCTCCAAAAATGAGACATATGGCACTGTATATTCCTCTAGAATTTGAAGCGAAATAGTCCAATTTGAAAGGTTCTGGTGTGTTGGGACCTACCACATTCAAATCTCCTATCTTGTTAAAATATTCTAACAGAGGCCCAGTTCTGAGATAATTTCGTTGGGCTTTATACACTTCCTTGAAATAATCAATATCAATGTTTTCCATTTGAACAGTGAGATCATTTAAATTGAACACCTCCCTTAACTCCTCAGTTGTAATGCTAACTAGGATATTTCCATTTATATCTCTCAGAACCCTAGAGACATTGTCATAGTTCCTTTCAATTATCATCAATAAATTTGTATCCATAAACACCCTAGGGACTATCAACTTTCCTACATCAAATTTCCATATGTTACTGTCAAGGGCAAAAGCATTCCTCTGGCTGAAGGCAATTCTAAACAAACGCAGACCACTTATACTAGTTTTGGCATCTCTAGCACATCTTCCCCTATCGTACAAACCCTCCCCAACTTTCAAATGAGGATTTGTAGGTACTAATTGTTTGAGTTTAGTGGCATCATTGGTCGATTCATTTAACTGTTGTAACAGATCATCACATACAATCCTATCCTTGTAATCTATTTTACCAGTGAAATCTCTTCTAGGAGCCATTTCTGAACTAGGGTTTATCAATTTACAGTATCAGTTTTTACACAAAATCTACTTGCTTCTCAGAACTCAAAACCCTACTGCAATTATGACTTACAACATCTAGAAATATAGTCGCAGAATAACTTACCAATTCTACAAAATCGTGACACAGAGTGAAAATAATGCAACCTTAGCTATGCTCCAATCACTTCAACAATTATGGCATTTGCAAACTTAGGTGGTAAATTATACACGCAATCTTGTCAATTCCTTTAATTATGTCATTTGCAAACTCAAGTGGTAAATTATACACGCAATCTAGATCTTTTCTTTAACAAGTTTGATCTTACAGTCGACTTAAAGAAAAGATGTCATTCAAATTCTTCAATTATGGAATTTGCAAACTCAAGTGGTAAATTATACACGCAATCTAGATCAACCCCATGTTTTCTTTAAGTCTTCAAGTGAGCTGTCAGATCTTCTTTAAACTGCATCATCTTTAACTTTCCTTATCGCTGTGCTGGGCCCGCCGACTGCCACGCGTCACTTAGACTTGATGACTTATATGCTAGATCTTGATCATTTTATCATCAATTCTTTAAGTCGACTATCAAATCAAACTTAACTTGTCTTCCTTTTAAATCCTTCTTTATGACTTCAACCAGACGCACAGGGACACGCATCACAACGGCTTAATTGCTTGAACATTAGATCTTGCGCATCTTTACTATAAGCCATTACATCGACCATTAGATTGATTAGCACTTTAATCTTCATTCAAATTTATACAAACATGGCCCATGTCACCTACAAGACACACGTCGACACGACTTAATGTCTTGAAAGATAGATGACTTGCATCTCGGGATTAAGCTATTACGTGGATCGTCCGATCAAAAGGAAACTGCATGCCCTTTATCTTAGCCTTTAACACATGTTGGACCCACTAGAAAAATGTGTCATCACTGCTTAATGACTTATTGAGTAGATCAACTGCATCTCTTTATTAAGCCATCACGTCCATCGTTAGATCAAAAGGAATCTGACTGCATTTTATCACAAGCTTTAAACAAATCTCAGGGCCCGCCAAGAACATGTGGATCTCAGACTTAATCGCTTAAAGGTTAAATCAATTGCATCTACATTATAAGCCTTTATGTCATCTGTTAGATTAAAACATAGTAGCACAACACATGATTATTGAAGTAAAAGCTTGCGGGTACCCAGACTTAGGGAAAAATAAAATGCGTAGGACTTCGGAACTTTTTTAACATGACCTCGCTTAAACTATAAAATGAACACATGGGTTTGTAGGACTTAAGTGACTGGATAAAGTAACATAAAATTAGAACCCATCCTGGCACTTAAGGTTTTTTATCCACAACAACGAACTTTGAAAACCTAAACAAGGGCTTTTGAACCATATAGAACCTTGGATTGAAAATTTTACACACATGAATCAACAAGATTGGAAAATTTTTGGAACAGACCTAACACCACCTATGATAAGGAGATGATTGTGATCATGCATGTGTTGACAAAATTCTAGCAATACTTGGTGGGTGGAAAATTTTGTGGTGAGGTTGGACCACAACAGTTTGAAGTATTTTCTAGGGAAAATGATTTGAATGAGCAACAACAGAAGGGGGTTAGTGAAATTTAGGCATATGATTTTGACATTGAGTATGTCAAGGTTAAGAAGAATATTGGTGTCGATGCACTATCCATTTTGCCTAGTATTTCTACAATTTTCTCTATAATGGAGATTTCAGCTGATTGGAAATCTCAACTTTTGGTTGAGTATTCCAAAATTCTTTTTGTATGAAAAATCACGGATGATAAGATTCGAGATGATAGATACAAGATAATTGATAATTTTATTTATTATAAGGATAGAATATAATTGGTGTCTGAGTCTAAGTTAAAGGATAAGATTATGAGGGTCGTTCATGAAACTTCCTTAGCAGGAAATCCTAGGTATTCTAAGACTTACAAGCAGGTAAGAGAGAGATTCTCATGGAAGGGTCTCAAGGATGATTTCCTACGACATGTGTGTAAGCGCTTGACTTGTCAATTGTACAAGTTAGAACATACTTTCCTAGTAGGATTATTGTAGTCTTTACCGATTCCATATCAAAAGTAGGAGAGTATTTCTATAAATTTGATTAGAAGTCTTCCTATAGTCCAAGGAAGAGATTGCATATTTCTATTTGTTGATTGGTTGACAAAGTACGTACACTTCTTTGTGATTACATCTGATTACACAAAATCTCAAGTAGCAGAGTTGTTCTTTGTGAGGTGTTTAGACTGCATGGAATCCCTAAAACCATTGAGTAATACCCTTCTTGTCATCTTTTGGGTTCGTGTGAAGTCATAATTTAATGTCACTTAATTATTTGGAGATAAACTAATTATTATTCCATTGTTTTTTATTAAGGAAAAAAGGTTTTGATGGGTACCTGAAACCCTACAAAAGTAAGTAAAGTAACCTAGAGCATATAATCATTAAGTAACAACCAAAATGAAACAGGCAGACCTAACATAACAGTCCCAGAAAAAATAGAAAGCCAGGGACAAACGCCCAAAAAGACCAGGAACATAGAACTAGGGGTGCGAATCAGGCAATGTCTCTGAGAATCTCAGCAGCCCGTATCTCCAACTCGGTCATTCTACCCGCAACTTCTTTTAGGTCGGCCAGCTCTTTGTCAGCAAGTTCATTAACATAAATTATATTAGAATAATAAATAATGATTAATTGAAAATTATTAATTTTAACTTAATATAAATTAATTCTTTTGGTTTTATCCATTTCTATCTTATATCATATTTTATGGTGTCTACATGCTTATAGAGAGGAGTCTGTCTACTTTTGTTGAGGATTTGTCTTGGAGTAACAGTGTCAAGCGGTTCTATTCATTCATTTTTCTTTGGGTTGCTGGTCATTGGTCAACGCTACTTAAGTATCAGTGAGAGTTGGTATTTTTTGGGCTGAGTATCTAGTAGTCTTATTGTTTCTTTTCCTTATGAGTGCTCATGCATGCATTGGTATGATAGAGAAATGAATAACTAGCAATCACACCTTTAGTGTGCAATGGGAACGTCGTAGAGTTATGGAAAGGTCATTTAAGTATTTATCCCTTTGTTTGTCACTCCTCATCCTCTCTAGATCTCCTTATCTTTGTATCATACATCTCACCATCTATATATCTTTATATCTCTTCCTCTCTATCTCTCTCTCTCTATGTCTCCCTTTGTATCTCCCTAGATCTCTTTCTATTTCTACCTCTTAATCTATATCTATCTCTCTATCTATTTTTTTCCCATTCTCCCACTCTATATTCATCTATATTTCTATCGATCCATCTCTCTCCAGCACCCCCTTCCTATACCTTTTAATCTCTACATCTCCATATTTCTTCTCCCGTCTCTCCCTCTATATGTATCTCTATCTTGTCATCTCTCTATCAATCTCTATCCCTATATA
>MU228231.1:901444-921308 GCA_018584345.1 Thuja plicata
AATTTCAATTACATATCTATTGAATATCATAGCTTCATTGTTAGATTCAATTCTACTACATGTTAGCATTCTGTACTTTATTGATTTCAAGGTTAATTCCTAAATTGGGGTTTGACTAAGGCAAACCTGTCCCCCACAACAAAAAAATCTCTTTTTTCTTGTAGGTATAGGTACAGAACAGTGAATTTGAACCCATATCTAAATACCCCTTTCGGCAAACTTTCAGGATCCGCGAACAAAGTCACTTTCGGATCTGTGCAGGTCAGGGTCGGCATTATTGGGTCAAGGTTGACATTTTCTGGTCAAGGTTGACCTTTTTCATAAGACGACATGGAAACAGAAAATGATTTCTGGGTTTTGTTCATCTTTGCGTTTCGGTTTGGTATCAACTATCAATTTTTCCAAAAATAGTCTACAGACCTCAGAAAACAACATTCTTTGATCTGCAATATTTCAAGGTTAGTGCATTTCTCATATCTCTTCAATTACTATCATATATCATTTCCATACATATAATTAACAGAATTTAAGGTATCTCCTTTATTATTCTCCTTTCCAAATAGTTGATTCATTTGTGCATTAACCCTTCTCTTGGGTTGATCAACTTGGATCTCCTATTTGTGCATTTGAGGACAAAAAAGGAACATCTTATCTTCTCCTTAATCACAATTGCAATACTTAATCAATATAACTCAATTAAGGTTAAGGGATTCAATACATTCTAGGCAACTTAAAGAACAATTTACACATCAACACTTTACATTTCAAGATAATCACTTTATCAACCCCCAACACACATATTTTATCTTACATGTTGGTAACTCATTCTATTCCATACGTTACATTTATGGTGACATCTATATTTTATGTACAGTGGTACACATATCTTAAATACAAAGGATAGATGGGTACGAACAGCTGGAAAAAAGCGATGAATGGGCCAGATGACTTCAATGGTAGTCATTGGCCTCTCCAACATTTCCAACCGTAGATCTTCAAAATTAGGTCGGGGCTTTCCAAGAGGGAAATGCCTACGACGTAATGATATTGTAACGATTTTAATTTATTAAAATACATTGTAGAATGCTTTAGTTTGTTTTTGCATGTTAAATTCAAGTTATAAATACGAATCAATTATTTAATTAAAAAAAGAATGGATTTAGTTCTATATAAAAGAATCTATTTAACTTTGTTTTTTGGAAATTTTGAATAAGATTTTATTATAATTTTATATAGTAATTTTTAAATTTATTTTTATAATTCTAATTTATTCTATTTTAATTAGTGTTGTTTATATATAGTTAGGATTTATGTTAAATTCGATTTTCTTATAAAGTTTTAATTAAAACTATATTAAAATAATAGTTTTTTAAAAGTATTTTAAATTAAT
Organism: Thuja plicata; assembly: GCA_018584345.1. Taxonomy (NCBI): domain Eukaryota; kingdom Viridiplantae; phylum Streptophyta; class Pinopsida; order Cupressales; family Cupressaceae; genus Thuja; species Thuja plicata. The sequence goes on from MU228231.1 coordinate 902,835, forward strand.
ATATATTATTATTTATGTAATTTAATTTGTTTCTATTGTAGTTAAGTTTATCATGATTTGTTTCATAAGTATGGCTATACTATATATTTGTTTAGTGGAATTCTGATTTTGATTACTCGTAGACAAATTTATTTAGTAAAGTATAAGTTGGTTGTATAGTCCAACATCTTCCTTTTTATTTTAGTTAATGTATTTGTTTAAATGCATTAGTTAGTTAATGTATTCCTTAGGTAGAAGCTTTGTGTTCGTAAGTAATTTTTGTTTATCTCTTAAAGTTACTAGACGAAATCAAGTTATCTTATATTATAATTATCTATTATGTATTTTGGTTAATATTTTCTTGACTTATTTAATTGCAATGTTTCTATCTTGTATTATCAATCTTATGTTCACTCTTCTTGTAATGGAAATTGAGTGTTATGTGTTAAGTCTTTTTTCTTCGATTCTTTTAGTCTACTAGAGGTGAGGTATACTAGTGTCTTAGAATCTTGTTCTTGAATGATGTGTTCCTTGGGTCATTGTTGACATTGTTTTTGGAATCAATGGTGGTCAGATTTTGTTCTTGAATTTTTTTGTGGCCTATGGATTCTTAAGCTCTTGCAATTAAGGATACATTCTTATGATTTTGGCAATTTTGGCTATACCTCAAATCCGATTAGATTCTTGTGTGATCACTACCTTATTATGATTATGTTGTGCTCTTGTAGTTTTTTTGGACTGGTGGGTGCAAGGGGATCCTATATTAAATTTTGATCATTTATGTTATGTTGAATCTTGTGTTTCTAGAAGGGTTTGCTAGGAACATGATTAGGAGAGTGGCTCGCAATGGGGGTTGGGGCCCTAAAGTGGCCAGTCCAGGATAACCCATTGTGGAGTTGTAATCAAGTGAAAACATAATTAAAATGAACTGAGTTAGGTTACACAATAATAAAGATAAATGAGATACCTCACCCATGGTATTGAGTGCTTGTGTAGACCAAGGATGAGTTAGAGAATGCTTGGTCGTCTGTGGGGCGTTGATCTAGAAAATTGACTTCCTTGTCCTCATGAAAGGTTGTCAATTTCACATGAGTTATCACCTAGGGGTCAAGGTCTGGAGAGACATGCCAAGATAACCCAGGATAGTGGAGGACTATATGATGACACTCTCCGGCATGTGTCGTAGGATTCCTTTCAGTTGCCTTGTGGTTTTCCTCTGGTATCTTCTAGTTTGTTCTCGTACTCATGGTTTTCACTTTTATATCTTTTGGTATTCTTGTTGGATTCTTATATGTATCTCTTGTTGTATCTCGTATGTGTCCTTTATGTTACTCCATTTGCATCCCTTGGGTATATGTTATTTCATGCTTGGGTATTCTTGTGATTTTATTTATGAGATATAACCTTATTGTATTTCCTGTGTGGTGTGGGGCCTTGTGTTCCTATCTCAGGGGAGTGGACCTCAGTGTTCTGCATGGTTGAGTGGAAAAAAAATTTCCCATCAAGTTTTAGATTTATTTGTGAGCTTCTTGGATGATCTTTCTTCTTTTCTATAGATAAATATTTATGCTTCTAGATGATTCTGTGATTCATTGTATCTTGTGATGTAACTTCATGTTGATGTAATGATGTAACATTGTCTATATCATCTTATTGATGTATCTCGATGTAGAAATGTATCTCCTTGAGGAGATGATTGTAAAATGTATATGTAAATTTGTTTCAGTGAATTACTTACATAATATAATGAAAGAAGTGGATAAAGATGTTTGACCTTTTTTTTTTATCACGCAACTAAATGTTATATGGTTGCAATATTTAAATGAATTTGTTCATATTTTCATGGTGGCCTAAGTGTAACTTAGTCATGTATGTTATACATTGCTAGTAGCGATGTCAGGGAACCTAAAAGAATCTTGCTATCTGATTCGTGTTTAGAATTCATGTTCACATTTAATGTAATGTATCATTGATGAGATATTGTTATATGAAATTATAATTGTAATGTTAGTTGTAATCTATGTTTTAAAAAAATTGTCTTTACTTTAGTTTATTGAGTTGTCCTCTTGGGTTCCCTAATGGGGCATTACACATTGTCAACAATCAGAACAACAAATTAATTAGCATATTTTTGCAGGAGGTATTTAGATGAGCTAGTATTAAGTTGACCTTGAGTACTAGTTACCACCCCCAGACGAATGGGCAGACTAAGATTGTGAATAAATGGGTGGAAGGGTATCTTCGTAATTATGTAGTGAGACGACAAATCGCTTGGATTAAGTGGTTGTATTTAGCGGAGCATTGTACAATATTGTTGGAAATGAGATAAGTAACTAAGAGGGGAGGGGTGAATCAGTTACTATAAAACAAATCCTTTGTCCCTTAGATGTCTTAAATACTTTAATACTGTTACTCGAGTTAGTTCTGTAGCTTGAGTGTTCCTTCTGTAACTTGGGTGTCAAAGAAACATTTGATGCAATTATACTTAGAAATTAAGTGCAGAAACATAAAGCATAAAACAAATAATAAGTACACATATGACACCAAGATTTAACGTGGAAACCCAATATGGGAAAAACCACCAATGTAACTAGTTACTGTTTTTCACTCTTCTGAAGTGAGCCCTGTTAGGAGCCAACCCTGTTAAAGGTTACAATAACACACTGTTAGGTGTGACCTTATTAAAGGATTTAATCACCCTGTGAGGAGTGGCCTTGTTAGAGGTCTTCAACACTTCAATCTGGAAATGCTACCTTGTGAGAGGATTTACAAAAGATTGTTAATTCTACTATGTTAAGAGATTTTGATCATTGCTACAATGGTTAGAAAGTAACAATGGATTGACCTGTATGTGTAAGCAACTATCTTTGCTAATTCATATCTCTTCTTGATTGTAACTGGATCCTTGTTGATCAGATATTCTATTGCAGCTCTGAGTGTTCTGTACTCAATCAAAATTCCATCTTATTTCACCTTCACTCTTCATGTCACAAAAATTCCACACTTCTACCTTTTCGCTTCCACTTACACACTTAAACTTCAACTCAACACATTCAATCCAAACTTGACCTTTCATAAATACATGGTAGGCCCTATCAAATCGGCTTGAATAAACTCTAAATGATAAATCATAATTCAGTCAACCTCATATAGCCATTTAATTACATAACATAAATCATTGTTAGTCAGTTGCAACTGAATGCATGACCAAGACTGAAATGCCCGAGTGAATTCGGTCAACACTGAACTTCTTCAATGCCTCGACTCAACTCATTCTATTTATCAACTGTGCTCGGTCTGAATGTAGACATTAGTGTAAAACCACTACATAAGTGTATATACATGTGTAACATCAATGAAAATACACAATTGAATAATTGTCTTCAACAATCTCCCTCTTTGGCATTGATGGCAACACATCATGTCATAATACAAAGAATTGTGGAGCAATAGAAAATTTCTTTAATGTCTTTAGCTTCATTCTGGTTCTCCCTTTGACAATGTCCTTAGCTTCATTCTGATTCTCCCTTAGACAATGTCCTTAGCTTCATTCTGATTCTTATGTATTATAGAAAACTCTCCATCTTTGACAACAGATGCCAAAGACTCCAATTCCACAAATACTACTTCTCTTTGAAGTTGTAATGTACCTGAATGTACTAATTCATCTACAATGGGCTCTAAAATATCTGCATCAACTGGAATATTTTCACTGTCGCTCGGGTTGATGCATCACTAAACTATATTTTAGTGATCTTCAGGTAGGGAAGTACCCCTATCTTTCCTCTAAGATACAAGAATGCATCCATAGTTAAGGATTTTGTGAATATGTTTGCAACTTGTTCTTTGGTGTTTACATATTCCAACCTTACTTCTCTATTCTGTACTAATTCCCTCAAGAAATGATATTTTATTGCTATGTGCTTGGTTTTGGTGTGCATCACGGGATTCTTTGAGATGTTAATGGCACTGGTGTTGTCACAGTAGATAATAACTAGTTCTTTTATCTCTTCTTTCATTCCTGACAACAACTGCTTGATGCATATGATGTTAGAACAGTTCACTACTGCAGCAACATATTTTGCCTCTGTTGTAGACAGAGAGATACAATTCTATTTCTTGCTAGTCCAAGACACTAACCTTTTTCCAAGAAAGAAATCTCCACCACTGGTGCTCTTCCTATCATCGACACTTCTAGCCCAATCAGCATCAGTGAATGCTTTTAAATCAAATTTTCCACCTTTCTTATACCATAAACCATAGTCTTCAGTACCTTTCAGATATCTCATAATTATTTTGATTTCCATTAGGTGATTATTTCTGGGATTAGCTTAAACTCTTGCAACAATACCAACTGCCAATGCAATATAAGGTCTGGTGTGCATAACATATTGCAATTTTCCAATCATGGATCTGTAATTGGTCTGATCTACCTCTTTTGAATCATCATCCTTAGAAAGTTTATGTCGAGTACACATGGGTGTTACAACAGGTTTGGAATCTTCCATACCAAATTTCTTGAGTATCTCCTTGATATACTTTGATTGAGTAATGTAGATACCATCCTTCATTTGATGTACTTGTAAACCAACAAAAAATTTGATCTCACCAAACATAGACATCTCAAATTATTTTCTCATAGCTATAGAGAATGCTTTGCATAGGTCATCATAACCAGTGAATAATATGTCATCAACAAATATCTCTACTAATAGTATTTTTTTCTGTGGTCCTTCTTTGATGTACAGGCTACTATTATCATTGGTTCTCTGAAATCCAATGCTTATTAGATAGCTATGTAGTCTTTCATACCATGCTCTCGGCAGTTTATTTGGTCCATACAATGCTTTGTGTAGCTTGAAAACCATATTCCTTCTGTTGGGATCAATAAAGCCTTCTGGTTGTTCAATGTAGACTTCTTCTTCTAGGATTCCATTCAAAAATGCAGACTTCACATCCATCTGATATACTTTGTATCCTTTATGTGCATAATAGGCCAGAAGAGTTCTGAGTCCTTCAAGTCTTGTAACAGGCAAAAAAGTTTCTCCATAGTCAATACCCTCTTCTCGAGCATATCCTTTACAAACTAGTCTGGCCTTGTTTCTAGAGAATTTCCCATTTTCATCCATCTTGTTTCTGAAAACCCACTTGGTTCCAATCACATTCTTTTCCTTTGGACTAGGTACAAGAGTCCAAGTTTTGTTCTTCTCAATCTTCTCAATCTCTTCATTCATTGCATCTATCCAACTTTCATCATTCAATGCATCTTTAACAGTTCTAGGTTCAAATTCACTTAGTAAGCATGTACCTTTTAGCTTATTTCTTTTCATTACACCTTCTTTCTGATCTCCAATTATATTCTCAGGTGCATGATGCCTTTTCACGTATCTAGAAAGTATTGGATCCTTCAATCTAGACTCTGGACTTGATCCACTAGGTCTGTCATTCTCAAACATTCTTTCTTGTTCCTCTTTCTGATACTTGCAGGGTCCCTCTAACTGTGACTTGGGTCCTTCTGTCTGTGACTCGGGTCCTTCTACTAGCAGTTCATGTGGCACATTTTGCAACTTAGGTAGTACAGTTTGTGTCAGTATATGTTGTCCCATCACCATTTCTTGAGTCATAGGTATAGTATTAGGTTCATGATATACAAAGATTTTGTAGTCTTCAGGCTCTTTACTGCTCTTCTCTTCACATTTTTCTGCAAACTCATCAACCTTGACATGTACACTCTCTATGAATTTGTGAGTAGTAAGATTCATACATTTGTATGCTTTTCTTTTACATGAGTAACCTAGGAATATTCCTTCATCACTTTTAGCATCTAGTTTCCCATTTCTTGCTTCCTTCAAGATGTAGCATTTGCTTCCAAATACTTTGAAATAATGAACATTAGGTTTATAGCCATACCATAATTCAAAAGGTGTCTGATTACTACCTTTCTTCAGTTGAACTCTGTTCAAGGTGAACACTGTAGTGTTGATGGCCTCCTTCTAATATTTGGCAGCAACATTCTTTTCAATCATTAAGGTTCTGGCACAATCCATAATGGATATGTTTCTCCTTTCTGCTATTCCATTTTTTTATGGTGTACCAGGGGCATATACATGTCTTTTGATTCCTCTTTCATTGCAGAATTCATTGAACTCATTAGAAATGAATTCTCCTCCTCTGTCAGATCTTAGGCATTTTAGTTTTTTTCCTGTTTCTGTTTCAACTCTTGCAAGATACCACTTGAATTTTTGAAATCCCTCTGATTTCTCTCTGAGAAACATGACAGTCATCATTCTAGAATGATCATCAACAAACAGAATAAAATATTTTTCTCCAGTATATATTGTTGTTCCAATTGGTCTACATAGATCCGTATGTACCAATTCCAAGACTTCATCAGTATTGTAATTCTTGCTCTTGAAGCTAGTCTTGCTCATCTTTCCAATTTGACATTGTTTGCATATGGCTAACTCAAGTTTCTTCAAGATAGGAATACCTCTGACTCTTTTTTTCTTTCTTATGTTTACCAGATTGTCAAAATTCACATGACACAATCTTTATTCCATAACCAGCTTTCCTACCAGTTCCAACTAGGTTCCCTTTACCATCCAGGAGCTTGGCCTTACCATTCATAAATTCTACCTTGAAGCCAATGTTGTTCAGATATGCTACACTGAGTAGATTTCTCCTTAATCCTTCAACCCAATAAGCATTATCACATTTGATTCCTTCTATCAGAATAATGCAACCTTTTTCCTTTTACAGGGCAAGGTTCATCATTCCCAAAACTGACACTTCCACCATCATAGTGTTCAAGATGTTCAAACTTTGTCTTATCACCAGTCATGTGATGAGAACAGCCACTATCAACTATCCAAGTATCATTTTTATTGATGTGTGAGAAAAGTGTAGTCTTTTCATCTTCCTCATCTGACTCGTCCTTAATGGAAATATAAACCATTTCTTCATCTTCATCATTGTCAGAATCTTTTGCAATATAACAAGACTTCTTGCCTTTATCCTTGTAGATTTTGAAGTTTTTGAAGTCTTTCTTGCCTTTGAATTTGTTAAACTTCCTCTCATCCTTGTCTTAATTTGTTTGGACACTTAGTAGCAATGTGACCAACCTCATTGCATGAGAAATAAATCAATGGTATCTTTCCTCTATATTTTCCTTTTGTATCTCTTCTTGCAAGCACTGCTTCAATGATGTCAAGATCTTCATCATCAAATTCAACATCGCTGTAACTTTCAATCTGCTTGCCTTTAGAGTATCTATCCTTTTTTCCAAGGCTCAATTTGGCTTTGAATTCAAACTCAAGATTTCTAGAGCCAGGAGAGTAGTTGTCAAAATTGTCTAGCTCAAAGGTTGTAAGTCTTCCCACTAATGTATCCAAGGTAATGTCTTTGTTACACCTCATTTCTTGAATGGCTGAAACTCTAATAGCATAGATAGAAAGTAAAGTTCTGAGTACCCTGTTGACTACTGTAGTATCTTCAATTAGTCCACCTACTGCTCTGATGGCATTTACAATCTTCTTGATTCTTTCACTGTATTTTGTGATATCTTCTCCTTCTTTCATTTTCATCTGGTCAAATTGTCCTCTTAGGCTTTCTTCTTTAGCTCTCTTTACATTTACATCACCTGCATGAATGTCCTGCAATTTCTTCCACATATCATGGGATGTAGGGCAGTCCTTGACTTCATCAAATTCTAAATAGCTGAGTGAAGAAGATATGTCAATTATCATTATGTTATGAAGTTTCTGTTCCATCATATGTTCCACAGTCATAGTCCCTTTTGGTGCAACATATTTTCTCTCTAAGAATTGTAAACCAGCATCTCCTATAGTAGATAAATGTAGCTTCATCAGTTCCTAGCATGCTAGGAAATTGTCTTTGTTTAGCTTTGGGATCTCCCTCCTATAAGACATCTTTGATCTTTATCTTAGGCATTGAAACCTTTCCTGAAAGCACTTGAAGCTCTGATACCAATTGTTGGAAATGAGATAAGTAACTAAGAGGGGAGGGGTGAATCAGTTACTCCAAAAAAAATCCTTTGTCCCTTAGATGTCTTAAATACTTTAATATTGTTACTCGGGTTAGTTCTATAGCTCAGGTGTTCCTTCTGTAACTCGGGTGTCAAAGCAATCTTTGATGCAATTATACTTAGAAATTAAGTGCAGAAACATAAAGCATAAAACAAATAAAAAGTACACATATGACATCAAGATTTAATGTGGAAACCTAATTTGGGAAAAACCACCAATGTAACTAGTTACTATTTTTCACTCTTCTAAAGTGAGCCCTGTTAGGAGCCAACCCTATTAAAGGTTACAATAACACACTGTTAGGTGTGACCTTATTAAAGGATTTAATCACCTGTGAGGAGTGGCCTTGTTAGAGTTCTTCAACACTTCAATCTGGAAATGCTACCTTGTGAGAGGATTTACAAAAGATTGTTAAGTCTACTCTATTAAGAGATTTTGATCACTGCTACAATGGTTAGAAAGTAACAATGGATTGACCTGTATGTGTAAGCAACTATCTTTTCTGATTCAGATCTCTGCTTGATTGTAACTGGATCCTTGTTGATCAAATATTCTATTGTAGCTCCGAGTGTTTTTTACTCAATCAGAATTCCATCTGATTTCTCCTTCACTCTTCATGTCACAAAAATTCCACACTTCTGCCTTTTTGCTTCCACTTACACACTTAACCATCAACTCAACACATTCAATCCAAACTTGACCTTTCATAAATACATGGTAGGCCCTGTCAAGTAAACTTGAATAAAATATAAATGATAAATCATAATTCAGTCGGCCTCATATAGCCATTTAATTACATAATATAAATCATTTTTAGTCGGTTGCAACTGAATGCCCGACCAAGACTGAAATGCCCAAGTGAACTCGGTCAACACTGAACCTCTTCAATGCCCAAACTCAACTCATTTTGTTTACCAACTGTGCTCGGTCTGAATGTAGACATTAGTGTGAAACCACTACATAAGTGTATATACATGTGTAACATCAATGACAATACACAATTAAGTTGACCTTGAGTACTAGTTACCACCCCCAGACGAATGGGCAGACTAAGATTGTGAATAAATGGGTGGAAGGGTATCTTCATAATTATGTAGCGAGACAACAAATTGCTTGGATTAAGTGGTTGTATTTAGCAGAGCATTGTACAATACCACTTATCTACGACCATCAACATGTTACCATTTTGAGCCTTATATGTTTATGATGATTTTTCTTTCATAAACATGGCTTCTGATGATAGCAAGGAACCTCAAGCTAGAGATTGGTTGCAGGAAAATCAGGATATCCTTATAGTCCTCAGGAATACCATTCAACAAGCTCAGAATAAAAAAAAGATGTATGAAAACTAACAACTGATAGAGAGATCATTTGAGGTTGATGATATGGTTTTCTTGCATCTTCAACCATATAGACATGGTACTTAAAGGAGGAGTGACACAAAAAATCTTAAGACAAGGTTCTATTGTCCATACAGTATTTTGAGGAAGATTTGAGAGGTAACATATGAGCTTGAACTACCACCTAGTAGTAAAATTAATAATATTTTTCATGTTTCATATGCCTCAAAAAGGCACTTGTTCCTCATATCATTCCCTCTCTAGATTTTCCTCCTTTGGATGAGGAGGAAAATTTGGTATTGGTTCCTGCAGAGATTATAGAAGCGAGAGAGGAGATTGAGGAGTAGAGTGATCAGGGAAAATTTGTGTATTAGAGAGACCTTTCATTAGAGGATGCCATGTGGAAGGGTGAAGATATTTTGTACCTTCCAACTTTGCAGTTACTCGAGGAAAAGCAATCCTGAGAAGGGACGACTATAATGTCCCCTTCTCTTTAGTTATCACTCAATGAGATTATTAGCCTATTCATTATCCCGGTGGGCTAATTTGTACATATGAGGGATGTAATGCTAGGCTTAACATTACTGTATCAATTGATAAATTAAAAGTGAAAGATTATTTTATTGGGAGCTTAAAAAATAATATTATGATAAAAAATCACTTTTTGGTCTAAAGTAAAATAGAAAAAAAAAAGTGATTTATTTTATTAAGTCATAACATGACTTTATGAAGGGGATATTATAAAAAAGCAAAAACAAAAAATAAATATTTCTCTTTGGAGTGGGACGAACCCTTAGAGAGAAGAAATTATTATTAAAATTAATTTAATGGATTTTGGGGTTCAGAAGTGGCATAGAGAGTTTCTATAAATAGACCCTTACCCCCTCCAAGATTTATTATGTTGATTTATGTTATTTGAGAATTCTCCATTTTCAGCTGGTATGTTCATGCCTAGCTATTTTTTAGGACGGAAACCTTCAGAATTTAGTGGGTTGGACGAAACCCGAACACCACCTTGTGAAAGGAATCCATTCAAGATTCCTTATAAAGCATATTTTTGCATGTTTTAATTTGAGCAACCAAGGGAGAGTTTGTTATTCTTGGTTTTCACATATCTTTAGCGGCTAGGGTTTTGGGTGTTGATGGAAATTGAAGATAATTGCATATTTGATCATAGCACACCTATAACCGTCATTTGGCATCATTTTCAGGGTTATTTGACAAGAGTTTATAGAATAAAGTAATTTCATGATAACACAAGCTAGGGATTCAAACCCCATTTTGATGATGTATGCATTGTTTAAGGTGAAGATAATTTCTAATGACATTTCCAACTAGGGCGACTTAATTTGGACCTATTTTTGGGAGCCATTGGAGGTGAAATAATGGTTTTATCATTGATAGAATATTTTATGTGATTTTAGCATAAGAGTTTGCATATTTTGGGAAAGTTTGACAATGTTAAGCTAGGGATTGAAGGTCAACCCTTTATATCAGATCTTCAAAGACATTTGTTGTTGTTATCAATCATTTTGATCACCATTTCAGGCAGTCATACCTTCTACAGGATGTTTTGTTTCTTTTTTGCTTTCAAGTATGTGTGTAACCATTTTAATTTGTAATAAACTTCAAACCTGAAGACATCAATTTGTTTTTAGAATTGTATCAGACATATAGATCATATTGTTGGAAATATATTGAGGCTAGGTGACTGAGAGGGGGGGTGAATCAGGAACCAATAAAACTTATTCACTTTTATCCTTTATTAGATTGTCTAATCTGATTACATGCATGGTACATAAAAGCATTAAACATCCATAACACTTGACACAATATTTGGTTACCCAGAAACCTTCCAAATAGAAAGTAAAACTGGGGTGGGGATGGTACCCACAAGATTTAACACTGCAGTAATAAATTTGGCCAGTTAAGGCTTACAATTGACCACTTTTGATGGCCTGCCTTGTTAGGAGCAATAAAGATTGTTAGGTCCACCTTGTGAAAGGATTTATACAATACAATAAAGTATGCACTCTGTTAGGAGATTTGATAAGGACTGTTAAGTCCACCCTGTTAAAGTATTTTGTTGATACACCTGTTAGGATGAACCAGTGAATGATCTTCTATGCAACTCTGATTTGCTGAATAAGATCCTTTGAAATAATACTGATCGCCTAAATGTGATAGATGAGTCTCTGTTGTTCCTTTATACTGCTTTAGTCTTTTAATCAATTCTGTCACTTCATATTCGCATATCCATACTCATACTTATGCTACTTCTATTCATCATTTTGGATAAACAAAGTACCTTAAATATATATCTATCCAAATTAATTACCTTCATAAGTTAGCTACTTAACATATTAATTAGTATTAAACAATATGTTCTAAGTCGGCCCAATGCTGATACTCGGGTCCAGTAATCCACTCAGGTGATATATTGACACTCAGGCGACACAGTGAATTGGCAACTCTGGCATTCAAGTGACACTGGGTGCTCAGGTCACATTGATCACTTGGAGATAGTAACTCGGGTAACACTGGTGACTCGGGTGATACTATTCTGAACTATCTACTCAGTCGACACTGCAACTTCTTGGATTACACTTCAAGCTGATGGCTCGGTCAACACTGTATTCATATAAGTGACTAAGTGTTTTGGCACTAATTGACAACATGTCTTTCCATAAGGTCTACATAAGGTCTACAATCTCCCCCTTTGGCATTAGTGACAAAAACACTTATCATATCCAAAAATTATAATCAAACTGCTAAGTCAAAACTCCCCCTTACCATGTGCTTGGGTACTTGCTCGAGTTTTGAGTGTTGCTCTGTAACTCGGTTACAACTGACTCTATTTTTTATTTTTCAAAATTGTTTTGTAACTCTGATATATATATATATATATATATATATATATATATATATATATATATATATCTTCTTCTCTGTACATGTATTTCTTTATATATATATACAATTTCTATCGTTTCCCCTTGTATACAATTCTAACTTTCCCCCTTGTTTTTGACACGAAATCCAAAAAGAATATCTACAAGGAAATTCCAAAATAGGAAAGGAAATCACAATGTACCTTCAAAATTTGAGACAAAGTCTTGTCCCAATTGTCTTGCAACACCTTCAGGATGTGCAACTCAATCTAAATTCTTGTAGACAACTCCATCATAAGCTCTGCAACTGAAAAGTTGTTATCATGGATGAGTGTCTTTGCATGACCAATATTTTTATGCATGACCACCATATGCGGAAGGAGTTGGCTCTGTATAGCTATTAGGGATTCCCTTGTTCTTGCTTCTTCCCTTAGTAACTCTGCCTGTAGATCAGTTAGATACTTGATCTTTACAAAATGTGCTGAACTTGAACTTGGATCAAGTACCAACTGGCTTGCACTTTCCTTCAAATCATTTTCAACCTTTGTCAACTTGTTCTTTATTTCCATGGTAAAGTTAGAGGTGTCACTCTACTTTACAAATAATGCCACAACATTATTCACAGTGGTTTCTAGAGAGCTAATGATAGTTGTTATCTTTACTTGATCTATTGCAATCTTACTTGCAACATTTTCTAGAACCTTATTCTCAAATTTTCTTTCTTCCTTTTGTAGTAATTTCTCCTGTCCACTAGGATCATGATTAAACTTGCGAACTATGTCAAACAGTTGGTCCATTATGGAATCATCCTCATTGACTTCAATCTCTAGTGAATCCAAGAAAATACCTTTAATGTACTGTAGAACTCTATTTCTTTTCTTCTCTACTTGGAGCTTTTGTTGTTTTGCTCTTTTCTTCCATAGCTCCCCAAGAATGTCTACCTGCTCAGCTGTCAGGTTGGAAATATCTCAATTTGGAATCACTATATCTTCCTCAAGGTCAACATCATCATTTATTGTTTCCTTTTCTTTACCCTTGACCTTGGGATTAGGTGAAGGAAAAATCTCCTTACCTTTTCCATCCTCATCCTTGTCCTCAATGTTTAGTTGGAGTAGGTCATTAACTTTTAATGCACCAACTGCAGAATCAGTGCTAACAGTAGAAACATTCACAGTGTCCTTCTGTGACTCGGTTTGGCTTGGCCCAATAGTAGGTAGAGCCTGATGCTTGGTTCCTACTAGTCCTGATGTAGACTCTGTGGTCTTTTCCTTTCTCGGAGATAGGATTTTCTGAATAGGTGATTGGGGCAGGGATGCCATCACTTCTACTACTATCTGTTCAGCATTAGATTCTTCAATGGTTTGAACCCTCAGGTAACTCTTCATCTTTATCATGTACATGAGGGTCTATACTTTTTTCCTCTGCCTTATCATCTCCCTTTTCAACAAAAATTGTCTTCCATATCTTTTTGGCGGACTGCACAACATCTTCTATTTTCTTGCTCAAGATTTGAAAAGTCCTAAACCTTGGAGTGTGATTACTCTCATACTTAGTCATAGCATCTTTTACCTCTTTATCATTCATAGTAGAGATGACTTGCTTCAAGGTTGTATTTTTGATGTCCTTTTCAATTTGAACCACATTGTGCCAGTGAATGGTGATTGCCTTGAGAAGGTCTTCAGTCATATGGATTTTCAATTCAGATGGATCATACTTCCATATTGCCATTTTCTCTACTAATGCATCCTCAATCATCTTATACTCATCCTTGGTTCTAAAAGCATACTTCAATGATTTGAGAGATCCCATACCACTACCTCCTTTCGATTCTTCAATCTTCTGCTTAAAGGTAGGTGGGGGCTTCTTGAATGTGACTGTATCTCCTTCTTCATCTTCTTCAGGAATTGTCAATTTTCTTCTAGATCTTATGGGTTTGCTAGTAGTGAAGACAGAGGTAGAGATCTTTGGTATTTTCTTAGGGGCTAGCCTCTTCTTCTTAGGAGGCTCTACTTCTACCTCTTCCTCTTCTTTCTTAGGTTCATCTTCTTCTATCTTTATGTCATCTCCTTTGCTTTCAGTGATAGAAAGAGGAGAGTCTGATGACTTGCCATACTTTTTTCCAAACTTCTCTAATCTCTTCCTTCCTCTCTTCAAGATTTTAGGAATCTAAATCTCCAATAATATTCTGCCCTTAACTTCTTCATAAGTACCAAAATATGGTGCTTTAGGATCAACAGGTTCGTTTACAAGAGCTTCAATAATGTCTTTTGTCTCATCAATTTTAACCTCATATGCAAGAGGTTTCACCCATGCAACCCTAGGCTTGACTTCTTGAATGTATACTTTGTCACAGTCAACTAGAAAGAAAATATCATCCTTATAGTCCTCTACAAATTGTTTTGGGATTTTGTATCTATTCTGCATCTTCTCTCTGAAACTTTCAAAGTAAGCATCCATGATGCTTTAAAAGTTATCTCCCAATTCTACTATGAATTCATTTATCTAATAGACTATAGTTCTGTCCTTTTTCCATACAATTGTGCCTTTTGAAGGGAAAAACTTCTGAACATAAAAGAATGTGCAGACCAAAAGTGAACCAAACTTACATGGATTGGTCTTGGATGCCCGGATTCTCTCCATGTTTTTGCTCAGTTGGATGAGTTGCAAATCGGCAAGGTCGAATGACAATTGTTCTTGACCAATTTGTATGCCAAGTCCACAACCTCGCATGGTACACTGTTTGGTCGGCTAGAACTATATATCTTGTGAGAAATCACATGAATTCCAAACTTCGGTTCCATGTCATTGACTCCATTCAACTTCATACCTCTTCCATCCCACTCGGCAAGAGTCTTCTTGGCTAGGTCATCTCAAGGTAGGGTTTTGGTTACCTTAGGTTTGTCAAGCATTGGGTACCCTATCACTCGGTGTACCATCAGCTAAGTGATCTTCACTGGTTGCTCCAACCAGAGATGCATGTCGTGAACACGGCTCAGAATAAACCTAATCCACTTTATCTGAAAGTTCTTTGGCATATGCATGATATGAGTTAAACCCTTGACTTTGAGGTATTTGTGTTCCAACTTCAGGTTTCTATCTACACAAAGTTTCTCATATGCTTGATTCATCTCCAATGTGCCTAGATATTGAATGATGCAATGATAGAAGGCTCAAATGTTGTGAATTAATAGTACCATAGGAGGAATTTGGGAATGGGCTCCCATCAGATATGTCTCCTCTGCAATCGTTGGATGAAGTTTAAACTTTGGTGGTTTGCAGAAAACATTCCTCACTAACATCTCAGATCCCTTCTTAACCTTACTGTTAGATGAAGATGTCATAACACTCAGAGGATTGATGAAACTTCGTTGTAACTAAAACTTTCAAACAGAAATTTGCTCAGAGATCGCTATTAGCTCTTAATCACTCTGTAAACTGTAAACAATAACCCTTTGATTTCACCATTTATGAGAATTTTCACCATAAATTTTTCATTAAATGCTCCGTACATGGTAGTTGTCACAACTCGGGTAGTTCTTCCATACTTACTCAGAAGCTCGGCGAAAACTAATCTTTGCATCTTTGAAACCATTCAACCTGACTTAACTCGGTTAAGCCAGAGTAGCTCAGTTGTAGCTGAGATCCTGACTCGGTTAGAACCATAATGTGTCCTAGTGCATCAATATGAGGATTTGGACTTGCGCCTAGCATATCTGGAACTGATGTATGATGGCTTGTATGCACAGTTGCACTTATCTCCTTGCATAATTATTCAGAGATGGTGGATCCACCTAGCTCACTATTTTGGGTGTCATTTGATCCTTCATTGTTTTTGTCTGAATTCTCAGGGGACTTCCTTACCCACTACTGACTCATCTAAGTTCTGATTTTAGAAAACTTTTCTTTTCCTTTCTCAAAACCAGTATCTAGTTTTTCTATGTTCATGCAATTCTTGCTTAGATGACCGAGTTGTTTACACACATAACATCTCTTAGTAGGATTCTTTTTTCTGAGGTGAGTCTTTGCACAATTTGCACCAATGTGCCCATATTCACCACAATGACAACATCTACTCCATGTTTGGTAATCCAAACCAAAAATTTATTTAGCTAGTTGTTCAATAGGGTTCCATTTCTTAGTTATGCACTCGGAAGACTTATGACCTTGTTTGTTACAATTGAAACATTTTCATTCAAACTTAGGTTTCTCAGTGCATTCGCTTGCCCTATGTCCATGTTTGTTGCACCTGTAGCATTTTCCATTAAACTTTGACTTCCCATTTATCCAACACTTATTTCATGTGTTCCCTAACTTACCACAATGATTACAAGTAGGTTTCTTTTTCTTTTGAGTTTCTCGTTGTGAGGATTCACCTTGTTCAATATAACCTAATCCACTATGTCCATGATGTCTGAATCGAGTTTTCTCTATCAACTGATCCATGCTTACTTGTGAATTCATCATACTCATTGGTTTTCCTTTCAATACTGAGATCATTTTTTATTCTTTCATTTTCACTCCTTAGATTGATAACTTCTTGATTTTCACTATTGATTTGATTTATCATATCTACATGCTAAAGTGACAAGTGATGGATTTCTTTTTCTTTTTCCTCTAATCTTGTACTTAGCAATCTTTTATCGTCTTGTGTCATTTTCTGCTTGGTTCTTTTGTTCCATGACTTCACATATCCTAATTGAATGAATTTCTTGTTCTCTCTTTAACTTTCTGACTTCTTCATGAAAATTGAGATTCTTTGCAAGTAGGTCTTCAATGGTTGCATCAAATTCTTTAGAACTTCTTTCTTTGATAAATCTTCAATTCTTTCTTCTATATAACTTTTATCATTCATTTGCACTGCTAAATCTTTTCTTCTTTTCAGGGAATGAGAGAGCTGCTCCTTGAGTTTTCTGATTTGATCCATGGCCACTTGTAGATCTATCTTTTTATTTTCAATGGCTTTCTCCAGTCTGTATATTTCCATTGCCTCTAATCTGTGCTCAAGTTGTTAAACTTCTGATAAGAAAACCTTCAGCTCTGATACCAATTGTTGGAAATATATTGAGGCTAGGTGACTGAGAGGGGGGGTGAATCGGGAACCAATAAAACTTATTCACTTTTATCCTTTATTAGATTGTCTAATCTGATTGCATGCATGGAATAGAAAAGCATTAAACATCCATAACACTTGACACAATATTTGGTTACCCAGAAACCTTCCAAATAGAAAGTAAAACTGGGGTGGGGATGGTACCCACAAGATTTAATACTATAGTAATAAATTTGGCCGGTTAAGGCTTACAATTGACCGCTTCTGATGGTCTGCCTTGTTAGGAGCAATAAGGACTATT
The DNA here is from genome assembly GCA_018584345.1 of Thuja plicata. Classification (NCBI taxonomy): domain Eukaryota; kingdom Viridiplantae; phylum Streptophyta; class Pinopsida; order Cupressales; family Cupressaceae; genus Thuja; species Thuja plicata. The sequence goes on from MU228231.1 coordinate 920,441, forward strand.
AGGTCCACCTTGTGAAGGGATTTATACAATACAATAAAGTATGCACTCTGTTAGGAGATATGATAAGGACTGTTAAGTCCACCCTGTTAAAGGATTTTGTTGATACACTTGTTAGGATGAACCAGTGAATGATCTGCTATGCAACTCTGATTTGCTGAATAAGATCCTTTGAAATAATACTGATCATCTGAATGCGAGAGATGAGTCTTTGTTGTTCCTTTCTACTGTTGTAGCCTTTTAATCAATTATTCCACTTCATATTCGCATATCCATACTCATGCTTCTGCTACTTCTATTCATTATTTTGGATAAACAAAGTACCTTACATATATATCTATCCAAATCAATTACCTTCATAAGTCGGCTACTTAACATATTAATTAGTATCAAACAATATGTGCGAAGTTGGCCCAATGCTAATACTCAGGTTCAGTAATCCACTCGGGTGATATACTAACACTCGGGCGACATAGTGAATTGGCAACTTTGGCACTCGGGTGACACTGGGTGCTCGGGTCACATTGATCACTCGGAGATAGTAACTCAGGTAACACTTGTTACTTGGGTGATACTGTTCTGAACTATCTACTCGGTCGACACTACAACTGCTCGGGTTACACTTCAAGTTGTTGGCTCGGTCAACGTTGTATTCATATAAGTGACTAAGTGTTTTGGCACTAATTGACAACATGTCTTGCTATAAGGTCTACACATATATTCTTTGGGGCTAATAAAGTGAGCTTTCATTGAGATTTTTATTTTTTATGGTGTATGCATTTTAGTACTTGCATTTCTACATGTTCTTTATCATTTGGCATTGAAAAAAATACTTCAAAAAAAGGAAACAACAAATCATAAAGACGATCTT
>MU228231.1:921526-951137 GCA_018584345.1 Thuja plicata
CTCGGGAGCGGGAGCGGGGGCAGAGGGAGAGAGAGATATCGTAATGTAACATTACATAAGTTACATTCAATACATGCAAAATTAAATAGAAAAGTAAAGATGCATGCTTTCTTTATCTCTATAATATATTTCCATTCTTTGTTCATGATATCTTTGTTCCGTCACAAGTGAATACTTTTGTGAAGTCTTATTTTCCCTTGTCCTTTTATTTCCCATTTCCTTTGAATATATGGCCCTTAAAAAATCCACACCAAAAAAATTCACCTCAAAATTCCTTTTCTAACAAACAATTTGAATTAATTTTTTATTTTATCTTTAAAAAATGAAAAAAAATCTATATTTATATGGAAAAGTTATTTAAAATTACAAAAATTATACATGGTCGACCACGGGATCGTATAAACATTTTCCATTAAAAATAAGTCGTGTTTGTACAAACACATCCATTACAAAAAAAAAATTGTGCCAAGCGTGTTCATTCGAAGATGGGTTCAAATAAAGTCAAAGGTGTTGGTTGGAACCCCCTCCGAATGACAGGGTGTTAGAACAAGCATTTTTCTATGCATGTCTCGCCCAATCTTTGTAAATTTCCACAGCTTTTTAACCTTCAAAGATCTGGTTGAAGGCTCAAATGGAACAATCTCAACAAACCAAAATGCAAGATAGTAGTCCTTGAAGTAAGCTTTCCAACAACTATAATTTTAATATATATTGAGATTACTATGAATTTATATTTTCAATTTTAGTAAAGATGTGTTTTTTACTAAACATCAACTTCTCTGTTCAATGCATATGCAAAAATAGAAAACCAATTTTTTAAAAAATCTGAAAAATATCTACACCTTAGGTATTGATGTCCTCTTTCCAAAAAATATATAATAATTTTGATACATACAAAATAAGTTATGAGTCTAAACATACACCTATATCTTAATTATAATTAGTTTGACTTCAAAACTCAATAAAATAAAAAAATATTCAACATACCACTATGAAACCAATTGCAAACACTATATATCAATGCTACAAACCTCAATTCGAAAGAATGAAAATTTTATCCATTGTAGAAAAAAAGTTATGCATTCTAGAGTGCACATCTCTCTTTAAAAATGGTGTTTACTTTTAAAAAAATAGTTATTGAAGGAGATGGAAAAATGAATACAAATTGATTCAAATATTTGTTAAAAAATTTATTTATAATCTAAATACAAAATATCACAAATCAATAATTTACAATACCTTCAAATTCCTAGAAGTTTAGCAATAATAGGTGTCAAAAAGTGAAGGTTTTTTTATCAAAATGTTTATTTCGGTGTCAGGTTTGACAAAAAAGCGTAACCCACTGTTGTGGGATTGGGTAGAGCTCACTATCACTATTCAATGGGAGCTTTGGAAATAATATTGATTCATCACTTGGTGATGGATAATATTTTGCAATGGTTGGCGGTGTCATGGTTTTTGTGAAAGAACTCTCACTGCAACAATATATTTTATTGTTGCAGTGAGAGTTCTTTCACATTTTCAACTTCATTGATATGAGATGGTTACCTCATGTATTTGAAGAGATGTTGGCAACTTTGTTTTCCATAGAGGATTATTGGTCTTTGGCAAGGTGTCAATTTTATGTTTTCTTAGTTTCGAAACATGATCCTTGGTTCAAAGTTGTTGGTATTATGTCTTGGTTTGCTCTTGATTCTAGATTTGAGTATTGACATGATACAAGTTCTTTTGAGAAAAGGATGTGTGTATTGATACATGTGATCTCTTAGGAGGAGATGATAGATCATGATTTTATGATATATTTATATTTCTATAATTGGAACTTTGACAATGTTCTTGTTGACCTTCTCTTTGATTTTGAATATTAATTATTTGACTAGAGCTTCACAATTTTGTAACGTTGCATTTGAAGTTGGCCTAGATTAATTTGTAGAAGCTCATGAATACCAAAGATACTTGAGTGAGGCTAAGAGAGCTATTATTTTTTGGAGATCACATGTTAATATGGTTCGTCTTTAATGATATTTCAATAGAAAGACTAGGGATCCTACACTTAGTTATGAATGTTAGTTCACTATGCATGGAAAAAGAAGATTGCCCTTTATTATAAGATTTTATTGCTTGGTGTTGTATGCACATGCAAATCTTGTATCTCACTCTTGGTCTGTTAGGAAATTGAATGATCTAAGAGGTATTGTCTACTTGAATATCAAATGCATTGTTTAATTTATATATCACCTATACATGTGAGTTAGTCTTTTTTAGAGGACTTGTTGAGAAGATGCATGATTTTATGGATTTTTGTTATTCTCCTTATTTTTGGTCCTGAGATGTGAAACTAGTTGTGAGGACTTATTTGAAGAGGTATACGAAATGATATATGGATTTGTACACATATTTTCTTTTATAGCGGGAATAATTGATTTTTTTATCTACCTTTAGTATGAGAGATTTGCATTTATTGATGTCTTATTTTCTTCTTAATTTGAATATTAGATGTTGATATCCTTTCAATTAGGAAATGGTGAAGAACCACTTGCTTTATATAACTTGATACATACCATTGTGGTACAAGAACGTGGTTTGATTTTTAGGATCTCTTGTCGTGCCTCCATAACGCACACCCCATTAGGCCTCTTAGCCTAATGGGAACCCCCCCCCCCTCCTTTCTCTTTTTGTTTTTCTCTTTTTGGCAATATCCCGGTTAGTAACATTAGGTGGATCAGATTATGGGATTTAGGCTCCCAATAGTTTGATGTCTGAGGTTGATAGGGGTCTTGTTTATTTTCTTTCATTTTTTCCTATTTTTCTTTCTTTTCTTCTCTTTCCTTGTTTGTTTTAAACCTAAGCTTAAGTTAGATGTACTTTCAGGAATTCGGGGGTGGCACTTGGGTCTCCCAACCTCGCAACTCTGATCCCTGAAAGCCCAAAAGAGAGAAGGCCCAAATCCTTGCTAGTCTCCAGTTGGAGATCAAGCTTGTGGGGTTTCGGTGGTGGGCCCAAAAACAATGAGGTTCATAAGATCCTCATTTCATATTTTCTATCATCTACTAGGAATGGACCTTTGCGTGATTGGGGTGTCACAAACCCCGATCACCGAATCTCACAAGACGCTTGGCTATAATCGAAGTGTCGGAGATGTCATAATCCTCAATCGTCGAAAGGTCGATCAGGGATTGAACACCCCTGACCCTCCATGCTTCACCTCAACCTACGCCATCATCGGGGCGTCAGTTTTATCATGACCCCTCAATCCCTAACAGGGTGGTTGGGAATCATGTATCCATGAAACCCCGATCGACTATATTTTGAGCCTTCATTAGGGAATGGGGATTTTTGTGGTCTCAGGGACCTCATTGCATCCCTAAACCCCCGAAAGTGATAGAAAGAAATTCTAAAGGGTATTTTCTTTTTGTGCTAGGGTGTTTTGGGTTTTTTTTTGTTTTCTTAGTTGCTTTGGTCCTCTAGTTTAGTTTTCTTTGTTCCTCGGTTAGATTTTTATTTTCTTTCGTAGTTTAGCTAGTTTGATTTTCAATCAAAGATGTTGATAGATGTTTTGTTTTGAGTGCAGAATCTTTGGGTATGTGTATTTTCCAACCAATGAAGTTCAAATTCGTGGGCTATAACAAGCCCTCCAAAGTGGGAAATCTACATAGTAGGATTACAGACACAGACATCGAGTATATGGACTTCAATGAGTTCTTATGGAAGATAGGAAACCCAAACAACAGGTCCCTAGATGCATCTTCAATGGTGATGTTTGGATTGGTACATGTAGCAAGTTTTCCAGTTGTAATTCAATCTCCTGATCTTATAAAGATAATTGCAGAGCACTACAAGCCTCGCGAAAGGAAAGTTCTAAATGAGCAAGGGGAGGTGGTACTAGACATAAGGCCAGACATCATTGAGGAGGTCTTCCACATCCCTCTTGCAGATAATTATGCAACTATTTCTATAGAAAGGGAGAAGGCCTAGTATAGAGATGAACCTGACATTGAGTGGGAGATAAACATAAACTATTTGAAAAGGCCTATTAAGGAAGGAAAGCTCGATAAGATAAAAGATCACCGAGCCTACCATTGAGAAGAGTCTTTGGTCTCCCTTAAGCCAAATATCTTGAGACATGGATGGTCCTATACATTGATACCATCCGAAAGAGGAAGAAGAAGATTGACTGGGGATAAATAATCAGTGACACTCTGGACCAACAACTGTAGAGGGTTAAGAACGACCCTAAATTATATACTACTTATATTGTATACCTACTTGCAGTCCAGGCTTCTTATCTAGGACTGACAATGAAGGAATCTCCTCGAGATCCAAAAGCATATACATACAAATTATACCCTCAACTTGCAAGGAAGGAGAAGCTTAATGAGAACAAATCTGAGTACCACATCATTCACGAGGCCTTCATTTTTTAAATCATTTGTTCCATTGAGTGTGGTTTTTCCAAAAGGATGTTCGTGGAAGTTGTAGCTCAAATCAGGAAAGTAGGAAGCTTATTTATCTAGTTTCGGACATTTACATACATCAAGGTGGTTGGTTGCATATTGTAGCCAAAGAAGTTGCCAAGGTACCCCTCTGACCGGTTGGTGTTGATGGAATTGTGCAGGTAAATCTATGATGCCCAAAGGTTGATGGTAAACAAGAACAAAACATGCTTTCAGTTCCCGATTGGGATTGGAGCACATTCAACTCAAGATGTGAAGGTGGCGAAGTCAGTCTTCCTAGAGTGGGATGAATGCCCACCAAGTGCCTCGTCTATTGTTTGGAGTAAATTTGACCGCATCAGAAAATTTAATCAGGTGATGAGAGCTCATTTTAAGCATGACCCTAATGTTGAGGATCACTGGGCCAACTACATTGATGACTATGAGTTCCGGAACAAATATTACTGCATGATGAACCTGGACTTGGCTTAGGATGTGTTAGGTTTGTATATATCATATAGGAACCAAGAGTTGGATTCAAAGAATGTTTTGATCCACTTGTACAACACTGATAGGATTTTTTATAGACCAATCCTTAATGCTAAAATTGAATCTAATGACTCAGATGATATGGATCATAGGGCCAGGGACGTGGTACAATGCACAATTGATTGGCTGCAGAAGCCATTCAAACTAGAGTCGGTGCCGATGAAAGCTAAGGTGGATATGTCACTAAAGGTTGATACTGGGAAGGGGAAGAAGGTCCATATACCCATTTTAAAGAAGACCCCCTCTACTCCCTTGCCTCAGGAAGTCACAGGACACGGAAGGAAAGTGGCTAAGCAATATCCTCCCCAACTCTTGAAGCAACAGAAGGCAAAAGATAAGAAGAAAGTAGAAGCATATGTCATTGCCACTGCACGAGTTGCTCCCACAACTACCCCACTACCTACCGCTACACCTACTTCTCCAATGGAAGCTCCAAGTGTTGCCACTTCCACTACTGCTGATCAAACCACAGATGTTATTTCTTCTTCTAGAGAAAAGATCAGGCCTTTTAGAATCATAGTAATGAAGCCTAAGGCACAACTCCTCTTCAGCCTTCACATAAAGTATACAAGAGGCTCAAGAAGAAGCCCTCCACAATGACCTCGGTCATGGAAGCATTAGAAGAAGAGGAGGAGCTTCATGAGGATGTGGGCCCACAATTGGTCAAGAGAACAAGGTCTGTTACAAATGTTACCTAGAGACTTAACCTAGGGGAGCCTTCTTCAGAAGACCTTTCTGAGCCCCCATAAACAATTGCAAGTCAAGATGCTCTAGAGATATTTGATATAGAATCAGACTCAGCAGTCGAATGGGATATACAAATTGAAGATCCTCTGAGGCTAGATGAGTTTGACATTTCAGATTTTGAGAACATCCCTGGTTTCAAAGAATCTTCACAAGAGTGAAAACTGGGGCATGATACAATGGGTATATCTTTGCAAGAGATGGTTAATGACTTAGGAGGAGACGGGGGTGAACAGGATGATGCTCCCACTGAGACGGAGGTGCCACCTGAGATGGTCCAAGAAGAGGAGCAAGTCGGAGATGAGGGAGAGAAAGTATATGAAGGAGAGGAGATGCAACAAGAAGAGACTGATGAGGAGTAGCATATTGAGGAGCCCACTGGCCAAGATGTAGAACAAAAAAAAGAACAAGCCATAGGAGAACAGGTTGAGGAACATGACTCTCCTTATTTGGAGCATGTAGTTTACACCCCCTCGCAAGAGCAATCATCAGGATAGAAAACAGAGAGCCGAGAGATAGAAGGTGCAGCTTTTCAGCTGGAAACATATCAGCCCCTCTCTGCTAATACCAAGCCCACTTGGTTGGCTAAGGCCATACAACCAAGGAAGAAGATCTACAGAGAAATGGAGGCACGTGACTTCTCTGAGATTGGTAGGGTGTTTCACGCAGGGGAGTCAAGTAAAAAGAAAGCGCAAAGAATATCATGTCACCGAAGATACAAGGGGACACTAGAAGGCACAAGTTGTTGTTCCCCCTCCGGATAAGGCTTGGGAAGATGTTACTCCCGATGGAGGATGTAGATCTCAAGTTCCTCACCCGTGAAGGAGGGAAGGTTTTGGTTGCATTGGGAGTCACGTCTCTTTTCAAACACATGCAACAGGATGAGACAGAAAAAAGGACTCGGCTGCCCAAAACAAACTTTTGAAATATTACATAGTGCAATTGGTGGGTTCTATTGACCCAACCAATCTGGAAGCTGCACTGCAAGCAACATTGGAGAAACGAGCAACCCCCTCATAGGAAAATCCATCTTTCAAAGCTTGTGAAGAATAGAAACAAGAAGTAGAGGAGTTAGGGTAGGATGTAATCAGACAAGTTTTGGTTTGTTTTCGCATAATGGTTAAGGAGATTACTACCTTAGGCTACATGATTTCTAATGATATAGTGATCGGCATAGAGGGAAAGGCAACCACGTGGGATGAGTTTTTGTCAAGTATGAGAATAATGAAGAAGGCTAGTGTGAATAAATTACCCGAGCGACCATGTTTTAGCAAGGGGAAGTCGATAAAATCAAAATCTGGATAAGAGCAATCAAATTGGGCATCAAAGACTATAATAAGAGAAAGGAACTCATTGAGAAGAAGAAAGACATTGTCATGTCGCTGGTGTAGCATATCGAAGAATCCATGGAATCTGTAGCCTGACAGTTATATCACGATAAAGACAAGGAAAGAACATATAACATAAATAATGTGGCTCAACAATTCAAAGGAAATTTGGCCAGCATTAACACCAAAGAAGATGTGGATTGGTTGCAAGTTGCAAAGCGGGAGTTAATTGAAATTAGAAATTAGATGGGAGGGTTCCAGTAAGCTGGGAAACAACTCTGGGTCTTCAAGAAATATCAGTAGACTCAGCAGGAATACATGAAGCTCCCACCATATGCAGAAGTCAATACCACAATTAGAAATTTTGAACAAGCCTTTCCAGATTTGATTCCCCAATCTGAATAATTCATTTTGAATTCTTATATTCATTAAAATTCATTGCTGGCATGCAGCCACATTTTTGCTCAAAGAAGTAGATTTTCAAGGTTCGAATCTTCATTACAAGGTCATTTTTGTTTTCTCTAATTGTTTGCATGGTCGAGTTGATGAAGAGGGGAAATTTTCTTGTAATTTAACTAATGCATTTTTCTAGAAAAATGGATCTGGGCAAACGAGTTCTAGCTACAGTCGAACTGGAGTTCGTCCGGGATTCTAGGGTACATTTTTGGCTCGAAATGGTTCCTTTTTTGAGTTGCAAACATGTAAACTTGAAGTCAAATTGCAATAGAATATTTTAGAAGTAGTTTTCAGTAGTTAAACTTCAATTTTAATTTTTCTATTCCCAGAAATAACGCCCAGAAACCCTAGTTACGGGTTTGGATATTCCATAGTTGTAAAATCTATATAAACTCATTTTTATGATATAAGAAAGGTTAAGCTCTTTTGCAATAGAAGAGAAATACATTTAGTGTTACAATCTTGGTGTGAAATCTTTGTTGATTTTGCGAATTTGAGATATCATTTCGAATTCAAGAGCTAAATATGTGCTCTATTGTGGAATTTATTTGCCTTTGATTAAATTTGTGTTAATTGTGATTTATTTGCTTGTGGTGGTGATTTAATAACGCTGATCAAAGTTCTCATATGTTAGAAGATGGATTTGTCTCGCATGCGTACATGAATAGTATGGCTGTGTGATTTTAATGAATCTTAAAAATCATTATTTAATTTCCATAGATGATTGCATTTGGATAGTTTGAATTGTGGAATCCAAATTCATGATATTTCAAGTTTTGAGGATCAAAGTTATTATTTCTTATGCAAGTTTACATTTCTAATGGTTGATGTTTGTATGCGTTAAATTTTTGTTATTTGCTTGAATCTCATTACCTTACAATCTTTTGCAATTTGTTAAATATGAGATATAGATTAGTTATTAGAGTAGAAATCATATTGTTGGACTTTTATTTCATGCAAGTTTAAGTTTTCATATATTCAGAAAATAAATTAAAAAGTGACACCAGATTTCAGTTCTTGCTCAACGAACCAGCAAAAGCCTCCTTGTGTTTTCACATATATCTTCACTGATCTCCCAACGCGATTGAGACCCGATCATTGAGAACCTTGGGAGAAATTTCTATCATTATTTCAAGAGAGGGATTTGATTTCTTATCCCTGTCGTTGCATCGTGCTAACACGACAGTCAACATATCTCTCCTCGAATATTTATTTTGGAAAATGGTAATGAGAGATTTTTTGTCTATCATTGTATGGTTCCTCAACGCTATATATTAGAAGAGTTGGTCATGTAATCAATGTGAAGTACTCTAAGTATACTTGGCATGCCTTGATCAATTTTTAGATTTGATATTGTTCGTACAATGGGAGTTCCTAAGTGTATATGTGATTTTTGATATCTTAGTTTGTAAGTTGTTGAGGTGATGATGATTTTGAATTCTTCATTTATTTAGGATCTTCAAGTTACGCACATTGTATATTAGCTATTTATTCGCTTGTAGTGAGATGACTCGAATATGGATTGTCTACATCCATAAGACTTTTCAATATTGTTACAAGTTCAATTAATTGGTCTTAATTATGATCATTTGTGCATTAGTATGTATTTTTTTACTATGTTTACAGGTAGACCACTAAAAGTGGTGTATGGTTTTGGAGATGGTGTATGCCTCTTGTTTTGAGATACCATAGTGGATTCTCAACCCAACATTCCTATACATTGACACCTTCAGATGATAGTAGTGTATCATCATTTACAAATAATGAAATACTATCAAAATAAATACACAAAAAGTAAAGATGATGTATTGTAATCTTATATATTTGAAGATAATATATATCTGGCCTCTCTTTTTAGTGGATTTTTTCCTAGAAGGGTTTCTCCACATAAATCATATGTTGTGAGATGTTCTTCTTGTGTGGATGTGTCATGTCCCCTCTCTAGTCTGACTAGCAGAGTCATGAGAGTTAGCCTATCAAGGAGTCTCGTAGGCTGGCAGTGGTGTTTAGAAACTCAGTCAGGGTATACAGTAGTCGGATATGGAGTTTCAGACAGTAGGAGAGCAATTGAGAGCAGTTCCTTAATTATAGGAGGAGTTTCCTACTTTTTAGGAGATGGAGATGGGTTACAGTCCTTGGCCTCTACGAGATCATTCTATGGTTTCAGTTATGGGAGATTCGGAGACATTCCTATTTTTTAGGAGTATCCCTATTTTTGAGGGATGAGACTATCAGTTATTTTAGACTATCTGACATCAGTCACAGGAGGTCACAAGTTCAGCTTCACCTTGTGGAGGTGTTTTGGCTACCAATTTTCTATTTGGGAAATATTTTCATATATTTAAATATTCTCCTAAGTTAGCATTTTAATATTTTAAATAAGGCTAAGTATTTAGCCACTAGAGAGTAATAAGGAGTTTTCTGGCTCCATCTAGTGAGTTATGCCATCGTGTAATAGTCCATTGGAAAGAGTTCGACCTCTCCTATTTGATTATCATATTCAGAGACCCGTTTGACACTTGGCGCTATTATTATTGGGGAATTAATGATTTTCCAGGCACTTGGGCGTTATTATTAAAGAATATAACTTTATATTATAAAGTTATTAAGTGTCTCTTTTATGGGTTACTTTTAGGGTTTGAATTCTTGTGAAAAGGATATAAGGCCAATGCAAAGGAAGAGAGGGCATCTTTTATCAATTTTTGAAACTCGTCTTGGATATCATTGCTCTAGAAGAGCATTCCTCACCTGGAACGCAAACCCTAGGGCTGAGAGCAACTTGTTGGGACGTAGCCCTCAGCAAGGTTATGGTTCGAAGGTTCTAATAATTACAAATTGATCAAGGCAGAAGAACCAATTATTCTATTGTGTTCACCCTCTAAATTGGCAAGTGGATTTTCAGCAAAGGCGGCCACCATAATTCAGTTTGGCATCTTCCTGTACCAGCAGGTGTGGAATCCTAGAAGTTTTTATCTGCAGCAAACTAGTCTCTATCTTTTGGGCATGGATTTAGTTGTAGAGGTTTACCATTTTCAGTGGCATCAACCTTAATGGGAAGGCGTCTATATTGGGCTTTTTCTGAAATAAATCAGACCTGCTAGTACGGTTTCTTGAATCATTTCCAGAATTATTGTGTATTGTTGCCTTTGAATTGTATCGCCTCTATTTTATAAACTACTGTTGTTAATGCATTGTAATACCTATATTCTGCAAAATACAAAAAGAAACAACATTATTCTGCAACTTATGTCTAGCTCTAGAAGATCACAAAAATCTACAGGAAAACATAATTTATATAATTAAAAATTATAGCAGCAGCAGAGTAAATATCCACTTGGGATATTTCAGTGGTATCAGAGCTGGCATCCTGCCAGCCTGTAGGGTTTGAGAGAATTAATCTCGACAGGTTTCAGGGAAGATTATATTAATTTGTATCAGAGATTGGGTAATCACCGATCGTGGAATAAGAGACTTCTATGCAGCTTGGTGGAGCTGATACACACAGATAGTTACACTCGCAGGAGAGCTAAGTACGAATTAGAAATTGGTACAGAAAAGGAAACCATTATGGCAGATGAACAGAGAGGTGCCAGACATAACCAGGAGGATGAGGATAGAGATAGAGACTTGATGCGAACTCTTATCACTACGCAGCCCAGGATAGTTCAGACCTCAGACAAGTTATAGGACACCTTGGAGCGATTGGAGTTGGGTAGGCATAGAGGCAGGTCGGGACGAAGCAGGTCAGCTTCAGTTACAGGAACTCAGCATAGTCACAGATCCCATACTTCAGCAGGGAGCTCCATTCATTCCCATAGACATGAACAACATCGTATACCTGGTAGGGATAGGCCCTTGTTTCCACAGTTTAGACCCGGTGAGCAACTGGAACCGGTAGAGCCACCCGACGTGGGATTTCAGCATTCAGTTATGGAAGCTACTGCTGAGTGGAGAGCCCTACCTCTGGAGGTTAGGGATGTTTTTCCTCTTCCCCAGTATTATGCACAGCAGAGAGATTCTACCAGATTCAGAAGGTGACAGGGAACAGAGGCCCCAACAGAACAATGATCTCAATAGGGCTACCGAAAAAATCACATTGGCTACATATGATGGCACTAGTGGTGCTAGTGCACGAGCTTGGGTGCACAAGCTGGATGTTTATTTTTCCTTGAGACCCATGCCGGAGAGAGAGACTATACACTTCATTGTCCTGCATTTAGACGGAGTTGCCTATGACTGGTGGCATCATGGGCTAGTCACACAGGACCACGCCCTAGTCCAATCCTATGCAGAATTCATTGAGAGGCTCATTACCAGATTTGACTGCAAGGACACAGAACTTTACTATAGGGAACTGGCACATCTTAGATAGTATGGACAAGTAGAGACTTATATTAATGAGTTCCAGTGTGTTGCTGTAATGGTACCTGATATGCCTCAGAGGCGTAGCGTGATACTCTTTATAGAGGGACTACAGGACAGGCTTAAGGGGTTGGTACGAGCATTCAGGCCAGATACTCTCAAGGAGGCTATTGATGTAACCTTGATACTAGACACTACCCCTACTTCTTATCAGACTGATAAGAAACCTTTCAGGGATTCTCGGCCTCCTCAGAAGGCCAACACTTCCCAAGGGAAAGGTGGACCCTCTTCTAGACCTCCCCGAAAGGATCAAGAGACGAGGAATGATTTGAGAAGGAGGAAGCTATGTTTCTCCTGTAAGGAGTTGTGGGAGTCGAGACACCGTTGTCTTGGTAAAGGAAAATCCTACTTGATTGAGGTAACATTCGAGATGGGAGATGAGGATATTCCAGACACTGATACTGAGGATAGCCTAGAGGAGATTGAGCTGGAAATACCACAGTTGGAGTTAGACACTTGTGAGCCCTTGGCATCAGCAAAAGTGACTATGGCTACACTCTCCAGTTACCCCAAGTTTCATGCCTTTTATCTGAAAGGGACAATTAGAGGTCAGCGGGTTATGATCTTGCTAGACACGGGTGCCACACACAACTTCATTGATCAGAAGTTGGTTGATAGGCATGGGTTATCGTATGAGCAGTTCGAGGGTTTTGGAGTAAAGGTTGCAGATGGTGCAGTTTTGGGTTGTACTAGGAGGATTCCTCAACTTACTATTCAGATGGGGGATTATACCTTAACAAATGACTTCTATGTACTACCACTAGAGGATTATGATGTGGTTCTGGGTATGCAGTGGTTACAAGGTATTGGGCGATATATTATTGATCACCACCCTATGCAGCTAGAGTTCCTCTCTGGAGGAAAGAAAACTATCTTGAGAGCAACTTCAGATGGGGGACCCAAAGAGGTGTCTTCACACAGAATGGAGACTATCATTAGACATAATGATATGATTTGGGCTATGCCTTGCTTTGTAAAGCCCAAAACACCTACACCCCAGGATGGCAGGGCATTTCATGTTGATATACAGTCAGTGATGGATAGGCATGGCTGAGTTTTTGGGGAAATACCCCCTGGTGTACCTCCTGATAGAGGGTTTGAGCATGGAATAGAGATGGAGGATGGAGTTAAACCAGTGATTACCACTCCATATCGTCATCCTAGGGCATACAAGGATGAAATTGAGAAGACCATTCATGAGTTATTTGACATGGGATTCATTCAGCCTAGTTCTAGTCCCTTTGCTTCATCTGTGGTGCTTGTTAAGAAAAAAGATGGAACCTTACGGATGTGTATTGATTATAGAGCCCTAAACAAAAAGACAATCAAGAATAGGTACCCCATTCCACACATTGACGAGTTGTTAGATGAGCTACATGGAGCTATCTACTTCTCGAAGATTGATCTCCGCTCTGGCTACCATCAGATTCGTGTGCGGGATGAGGACGTGCACAAGACTGCCTTCTGTTGTCATTATGCGCAATATGAATTTCTAGTGATGCCTTTTGGCTTCCCTAATGCACTTGCCACCTTTCAGTAATGTATGAACCACATCTTCAACAAGCAGTCGAGGAAATCGGTTCTAGTGTTTTTTGATGATATATTGATTTATTGCCAAACATGGGAGGATCATCTCAGACACATTGAGGAGGTGCTTAGCATCATGGAGAGTCAGTCTCTATTTGCTAAAATGTCCAAATGTGAATTTGTACTCAAAGAGATTTTATACTTGGGCCATGTGATCAGTTCAGAGGGAGTGAAAGTGCTTGAGGAGAAGATTCAGGCAATTCGCTATTGGCCCTCTCCCAGGAACATTACTGAGTTGCGTGGGTTCCTTGGTTTATGTGCTTATTATAGGAGGTTCGTGAGGGGATTCTCTCAGTTAGAAGCACCTCTAATAGATCTCATGAAGAAGGGAGCCTTCAGATGGACAGAGCAGGCATAGGGAGTCTTTGAGAGGCTCAAGGAGGTTATGAGCACTTGTCCCATTTTGGAACTCCCTGATTTCTCACAGCCCTTTGTACTTGAGTATGATGCTTCAGGTGAAGGCATTGGAGCGGTGTTGATGCAGAATAGACACCCCATTGCCTACGAAAGTAGGAAGCTGTGGGATAATGAGAGGTTGTATTCCACCTATGACAAGGAAATGTTGGCTATCATGCATGCATTAGCCAAATTCAGACAGTATCTTGTTGGCAGCAAATTTTTGGTAAGGACAGACCATAATAGTTTGAAATATTTCCTTGATCAGACAGAGCTTAATGATAGGCAACAAAAGTGGGTAAACAAGGTGCAAGCATATGATTTTGACATAGAATTCATCAAAGGGAAGAACAATACTGTTGCTGATACAGTTTCCAGGAAGCCATCACTTGCTTCCATATGTTCATTGAGCGAGATTTCAGCAGATTGGAAGGCTCGACTTTTAGTTGAGTATTCCAAAAATCAGCATGCTTGTGAGATCATGGATGGGTTGACACAAGATGACAGATATAGTGTAGTGGACGATGTCATCTACTACAAAGGCAGGGTCTACCTTGTTCCTAAATCACAGCTGAAGGAGCACGTCTTGCATGCTTACCATGATACTCCGACAGCAGGGCACCTGGGTTATGGAAAGACCTATAGGGCAATTTGGGAGAGATTCTCTTGGAAGGGTCTCAAGGATTATGTCTTGCGCCATGTGTGTGAATGCATGACCTGTCAGCAGAACAAGTCAGAGCATACTTTTCCGGCTGGGTTGTTGTAGCCTTTGCCGATTCTGGAGTAGATGTGGACAGGGATATCCATGGACTTCATCATAGGTCTTCCTCGAGTTCAGGGGAAGGACTGTATTTATGTTGTGGTAGATAGGTTGACTAAATATGCACACTTCTTTCCTATTGCAGCAGACTTCCCAACTTCACAGGTAGCCGAGCTATTTTTCAAAGAGGTATTTAGACTACATGGTCTCCCCAAGACCATAGTGAGTGACAGGGACAACAGGTTCATGAGTTCCTTCTGGCAAGAAATTTTCAGGCTAGCAGGCATAGAGTTTACCACCAACACTAGCTACCATCCTAAGACGGATGGACAGACTGAGATAGTTAATAAATGGGTGGAGCGGTATCTGTGCAACTATGTGTCAGGACAGCAGAAGGCTTGGGTGCGTTGGTTATATTTGGGAGAGTATTTCTATAATACAATGCATCACATGTCCATTGACATGACTCCCTTCAGAGCTCTTTATGGCTACGAGGCATTGACCTTTGTTGATTTGGCCCTCAGTGACAGTAGAGTCCCTTTGGCACAAGATTGGTTGCAGGAGAACCAGGATATCATGAGGTCTCTCAGGGAGAATTTACAGCATGCTCAGAATCAGCAGAAGATGTACGGTGATTGACATAGGATTGAGAGAGCCTTTGAGGTGGGTGACATGGTTTTCCTTCATCTTCAGCCATACAGACAGAGAACCTTGAAACATGGAGGAGCTGAAAATCTCAAGCCTCATTTTTATGGACCTTACAGAGTACTCAATCGGGTTGGAGAGGTGGCTTATGAGATCGAGTTACAACCAAATAGTAGCGTTCACAATGTGTTCCATGTGTCATGCCTAAAGAAGGCACTGGGACAGCATATTACAGCGTCTCACGATTTACCCCCATTGAATGAAGAAGGTAAATTAACTTTGGTTCCTAAGGAAATCCTAGAGGTCAGGGAGAGACGTTTGAGGAGTAGGGTGATTCGAGAGTACTTGGTGAGCTGGAGGGGTCTACCCATAGAGGATGCTACCTAGGAGGCTGAGTCCATTTTACACCATTGCAGTTGCTTGTGGGCAAGCATCTCCAAGAGGGGAGGATTGTCATGTCCCCTCTCTAGTCTGACTAGCAGAGTCATGAGAGTTAGCCTATCAGGGAGTCTTGTAGGTTGGCAGTGGTGTTTAGAGACTCAGTCAAGGTATACAGCAGTCGGATATGGAGTTTCAGACAGTAGGAGAGCACTTGAGAGCAGTTCCTTAATTATAGGAGTTTCCTACTTTTTACGAGGTGGAGATGGGTTACAGTCCTTGGCCTCTATGAGATCATTCTATGGTTTCAGTTTCGGGAGATTCAGAGACATTCCTATTTATTAGGAGTATCCCTATTTTTGAGGGATGAGACTGTCAATTATTTTAGACTATCCGGCATCAGTCACAAGAGGTGACGAGTTTAGTATCACCTTGTGGAGGTGTTTTGGCTACCAGTTTGCTATTTGGGAAATATTTTAATATATTTAAATATTCTCCTAAGTTAGCATTTTAATATTTTAAATAAGGCTAAGTATTTAGCCACTAGGGAGTAATAAGGAGTTTTCTGGCTCCATCTGGTGAGTTATGCCATCGTGTAATAGTCTATTGGAAAGAGTTTGACCTCTCCTATTTGATTATCATATTCAGAGACCCATTTGACACTTGGCGCTATTACTATTGGGGAATTAATGATTTTTTAGGCACTTGGGCATTATTATTAAAGAATATAACTTTATATTATAAAGTTATTAAGTGTCTCTTTTATGGGTTCCTTTTAGGGTTCGAATTCTTGTGAAAAGGATATAAGGCCAATGCAAGGGAAGAGAGGGCATCTTTTATCAATTTTCAAAACTCATCTTGGATATCATTGCTCTAGAAGAGCATTCCTCACTTGGGACGCAAACCCTAGGGCTGGAAGCAACTTGTTGGGACGTAGCCCTCAGCAAGGTTATGGTTTGAAGGTTCTGATGCTTACAAATTGATCAAGGCAAGAGAATGAATTCTTCCATTGTGTTCACCCTCTATTGGCAAGTGGATATTCAGAAAAGGCGGCCACCATAATTCAGTTTGGCGTCTTCCTGTAGCAGCACGTGTGGAATCCTGGAGTTCTTTATCTGTAGCAAACTGGTCTCTATCTTTTGGGCGTGGATTTGGTTGTAGAGGGTTACCATTTTCAGTGGTGTCAACCTTAATTGGAAGGCATCTATATTGGGATTTTTCTAAAATAAATTAGACCTGCTGGTACGGTTTCTTGAACCATTTCCAGAATTATTGTGTATTGATGTCTTTGAATTGTATCACCTCTATTTTATAAAATATTGTTGGTAATGCATTGTAATACCTATATTCTACAAAATACAAAAAGAAACAACATTATTCTTTAACTTCTATCTAGCTCTAAAAGATCAAAAAAATCTAAAGGAAAACATAATTTATATAATTAAAAGTTATAGCAGCAACAGAGTAAATATCCAAGACACCCTTCCAAGAGAATCTCTCCTGAACTACCCTATAGGTCTTGTCATAACCGGGGTGTGTTGCTGTAGGAGTATCATGGTAAGCATGCAAGACGTGCTCCTTTAGCTGTGATTTAGGAACAAGGTAGACCCTGCCTTTGTAGTAGATGACATCGTCCACTACACTATATCTGTCATCCTGTGTCAACCCATCCATGATCTCACAAGCATGCTGATTTTTGGAATACTCAACTAAAAGTCGAGCCTTCCAATCTGCTGAAATCTCGCTCAATGAACATATGGCAGAAAGTGATGGCTTCCTGGAAAGTGCATCAGCAATAGTATTGTTCTTCCTTTTGATGAATTCTATGTCAAAATCATATGCTTGCACCTTGCTTACTCACTTTTGTTTCCTAAATTAAGCTCTGTCTGATCAAGGAAATATTTCAAACTATTATGGTCCGTCCTTACCACAAATTTGCTGCCAACAAGATACTATCTGAATTTGGCTAATGCATGCATGATAGCCAACATTTCCTTGTCATAGGTGGAATACATCCTCTCATTATCCCGCAGCTTCCTACTCTCGTAGGCAATGGGGTGTGTATTCTGCATCAACACCGCTCCAATGGATATTTACTCTGCTGCTACTATAATTTTTAATTATATAAATTATGTTTTCCTATAGATTTTTGTGATCTTATAGAGCTAGACAGAAGTTGCAGAATAATGTTGTTTCTTTTTGTATTTTGCAGAATATAGGTATTACAATACATTAACAACAGTAGTTTATAAAATAGAGGCGATACAATTCAAAGGAAGCAATACACAGTAATTCTGGAAATGATTCAAGAAACCGTACTAGCAAGTCTGATTTATTTTATAAAAATCCCAATATAGACGCCTTTCAATTAAGGTTGATGCCACTGAAAATGGTAACCCTCTACAACCAAATCCATGCCCAAAAGATAGAGACAAGTTTGCTACAGATAAAGAACTCCAGGATTTCACACGTGCTACTACAGGAAGACGCCAAACTAAATTATGGTGGCCGCCTTTGGTGAAAATCCACTTGCCAATAGACGGTGAACCCAATAGAATAATTTGTTCTTCTGCCTTGATCAATTTGTAAGCATCACAACCTTCGAACCATAACCTTGTTGAGGGCTACGTCCCAACAAGTTGCTCTCAGCCCTAGGGTTTGCGTCCCAGGTGAGGAATGCTCTTCTAGAGCAATCATATCCAAGATGAGTTTTGAAAATTGATAAAAGATACCCTCTCTTCCCTTGCATTGGCCTTATATATTTTTCATAAGAATTTGAACCCTAAACAGAACCCATAAAAGAGAAACTTAATAACTTTATAATATAAAGTTATATTCTTTAATAATAACGCCCAAGAGCCTGGAAAATCATTAATTCCCCAATAATAATAGTGCCAAGTGTCAAACGGGTCTCTGAATATGATAATCAAATAGGAGAGGTCAAAATCTTTCCAACAGACTATTACACGATGGCATAACTCACCAGATGGAGCCAGAAAACTCCTTATTAATCCCTAGTGGCTAAATACTTAGCCTTATTTAAAATATTAAAATGCTAACTTAGGAGAATATTTAAATATATTAAAATATTTCCCAAATAGAAAACTGGTAGCCAAAACACCTCCACAAGCTGAAACTAAACTCGTCACCTCCTATGACTGATGCCAGATAGTGTGAAATAACTGACAGTCTCATCCCTCAAAAATAGGGATACTCCTAATAAATAGGAATGTCTCCAAATCTCCTGAAACTGAAACCATAGAATGATCTCGTAGAGGCCAAGGATTGTAGCCCATCTCCACCTCCTAAAAAGTAGGAAACTCCTCCTATAATTAAGGAACTGCTCTCAATTGCTCTCCTACTGTCTGAAAATCCATATCCGACTATTGTATACCCTGACTGAGTCTCTAAACACCACTGCCAGCCTACGAGACTCCCTGATAGGCTAACTCTCATGACTCTGCTAATCAGACTAGAGAGGGGACATGATAGTCCTCCCCTCTCAGAGATGCTTGACCACAAGAAACTACAATGCTGGATGCTGTAAAATGGACTCACCCTCCCAGGTAGCGTCCTCTATGGGTAGACCCCTCCAACTCACCAAGTACTCTCAAATCACCCTACTCCTCAAACATCTCTCCCTAACCTCCAGGATTTCCTCAGGAACCAAAGTCAATTTACCTTCTTCATCCAATGGGGGTAAATCATGAGATGCTGTAATATGCTGCCCCAGTGCCTTCTTCAAGCATGACACATGGAACACATTGTGAACCCTACTATCTAGTGGTAACTCAATCTCATAAGCCACCTCTCCAACCCGCCTGAGTACTCTGTAAGGTCCATAAAAATGAGGCTTGAGCTTTTCAGCTCCTCCACGTTTCAGGGTGCTCTGTCTGTAGGGCTGAAGATGAAGGAAAACCATGTCACCCACCTCAAAGGCTCTCTCAATCCTATGTCGATCAACGTACATCTTCTGCTGATTCTGAGCATACTGCAAATTCTCACTAAGAGACCTCATGATATCCTGGTTCTCCTGCAAAAAATCTTGTGCCAAAGGGAATCTGTTGTCACTGAGGGAAAAATCAACAAAGGTCAATGCCTTGTAGCCATAAAGAGCTCTAAAGGGAGTCATGTCAATGGACATGTGATGCGTTGTATTATAACAATAATCACCCAAATATAACCAATGCACCCAAGCCTTCTGTTGTCCTGACACATAGTTGCGCAGATACCCCTCCACCCACTTATTAACTATCTCAGTCTTTCCATTCGTCTGAGGATGGTAGCTAGTGTTGGGGGTCAACTCTGTGCCTGCTAGCCCAAAAATTTCCTGCCAGAAGGAATTCATGAACCTGCTATCCCTGTCACTCACTATGGTCTTGGGGAGACCATGGAGTCTAAATACCTCTCTGAAAAAAAGCTCGGCTACCTGTGAAGTTGTGAAGTCCACTGCAATAGGAAAGAAGTGTGCATATTTAGTCAACCTATCTACCACAACATAAATATAGTCCTTCCCTTGAACTCAAGGAAGACCTGTGATGAAGTCCATGGATATCCCTGTCCACATCTACTCCGTAATCGGCAGAGGCTGCAGAAACCCAGCTGGAAAAGTATGCTCTGACTTGTTCTGCTGACAGGTCATGCATTCATGCACATGGCACAAGACATCATCCTTGAGACCCTTCCAATAGAATCTCTCCCAAACTGAACTATAGGTCTTTCTATAACCTGGGTGTCCTATTGTCGGAGTATCATGGTAAGCATGCAAGACGTGCTCCTTCAGCTGTGATTTAGGAACAAGGTAGACCCTACCTTTGTAGTAGATGACATCATCCACTACACTATATCCGTCATCCTGTGTCAACCCATCCATGATCTCACAAGCATGCTGATTTTTGGAATACTCAACTAAAAGTTGAGCCTTCCAATCTGCTGAAATCTCGCTCAACGAACATATGGCAGCAAGTGATGGCTTCCTGGAAACTGCATTAGCAACAGTATTGTTCTTCCCTTTAATGAATTCTATATCAAAAGCATATGCTTGCACCTTGCTTACCCACTTTTTCTTCCTATCATTAAGCTCTCTCTGATCAAGGAAATATTTCAAACTATTATGCTCCATCCTTACCAAAAATTTGCTGCCAACAAGATACTGTTTGAATTTGGCTAATGCATGCATGATAGCCAACATTTCCTTGTCATAGGTGGAATGCAGCCTGTCATTATCCTGCAGCTTCCTACTCTTGTACGCAATGGGGTGTGTATTTTGCATCAACACCGCTCCAATGCCTTCATCTGAAGCATCACACTCAAGTACAATGGGCTGCGAGAAATCAGGGAGTGCCAAAACGAGACAAGTGCTCATAACCTCCTTGAGCCTCTCAAAGACTCCCTGTGCCAGCTCTGTCCATCTAAAGGCTCCCTTCTTCATGAGATCTGTTAGAGGTGCTGCTAACTAAGAGAATCCCCTTACAAACCTCCTATAATAAGCACATAAACCAAGGAACCCATGCAAATTAGTAATGTTCTTGGGAGAGGGCCAATCGCGAATTGCCTGAATCTTCTCCTCATGCACTTTCACTCCCTCTGCACTGATCACGTGGCCCAAGTATAAAATCTCTCTGAGTCCAAATTCACATTTGGACAACTTAGCAAATAGAGACTGACTCTCCATGATGCTAAGCACCTCCTTAATGTGTATGAGATTATCCTCCCATGTCTGGCTGTAAATCAATATATCATCAAAAAAAACTAGAACCGATTTCCTCAACTTCTTGTTGAAGATGTGGTTCATATAGGATTGAAAGGTGGCAGGTGCATTAGTGAGGCCAAAAGGCATCACTAGAAATTCATAGTGCCCATAATGACAACGGAGGCAGTCTTGTGCATGTCCTCATCCTGCACACAAATCTGATGGTAGCCAGAGCGGAGATCAATCTTCGAGAAGTAGATAGCTCCATGTAGCTCATCTAACAACTCTTCAATGTGTGGAATGGGGTACCTATTCTTGATTGTCTTTTTGTTCAGGGCTCTGTAATCAATACACATCTGTAAAGTTCCATCTTTTTTCTTAACAAGCACCACAGACGAAGCAAAGGGACTAGAACTAGGCTGAATGAATCCCATGTCCAATAACTCATGAATGGTCTTCTCAATTTCATCCTTGTATGCCCTAGGATGACGGTATGGAATGGTAATCACTGGTTTAGCTCCATCCTCCATCTCTATTCCATGCTCAAACCCTCTATCAGGAGGTACACCAGGGGGTATTTCCCAAAAAACTCGGCCATGCCTATCCATCACTGACTGTATATCAACATGAAATGCCCTGCCATCCTGGGGTGTAGGTGTTTTGGGATTTACAAAGTAATGTTTAGCCCAAATCATATCATTATGTCTAATGATAGTCTCCATTTTTTGTGAAGACACCTCTTTGGGTCCCCCATCTGAAGCTGCTCTCAAGATAGTTTTCTTTCCTCCAGAGAGGAACTCTAGCTGCATATAGTGGTGATCAATAATATATCGCCCAATACCCTGTAACCACTACATGCCCAGAACCACATCATAATCCTCTAGTGGGAGTACATAGAAGTCATCTGTTAAGGTATAATCCCCCATCTAAATACTAAGTTGAGGAATCCTCCTGGTACAACCCAAAACTGCACCATCTGCAACCTTTACTCCAAAACCCTCGAACTTCTCATACCATAACCCACGCCTGTCAACCAACTTCTGATCAATGAAGTTGTGTGTGGCACCTGTGTCTACCAAGCTCATAACCCGCTGACCTCTAATTGTGCCTTTCAGAAGAAAGGCATGAAACTTGGGGTAACTGGAGAGTGTAGCCATAGTCGCTTTGGCTGATGCCAAGGGCTCAGAAGTGTCTAACTCCAACTGTGGTCATTCCAGCTAAATCTCCTCTAGGCTATCCTCGGTATCAGTGCTTGGAAGCTCCTCATCTCCCATCTTGAATGTCACCTCAATCAAGTAGGATTTGCCTTTACCAAGACAACAGTGTCCCGGCTCCCATGACTCCTTACAGGAGAAACGTAGCTTCCTCCTTTTCAAATCATTCCTCGTCTCCTGATCCATCTCGGGAGGTCTAAAAGAGGGTCCACCTTTCCCTTGGGAAGTGTTGGCCTTCTGAGGAGGCCGAGAATCCCTGAAAGGTTTCTTATCAGTTTGATAAGAAGTAGGGGTAGTGTCTAGTCTCAAGGTTACATCAATGGCCTCCTTGAGAGTATCTGGCTTGAATGCTCGTACCAACCCCTTAAGCTTGTCTTGCAGTCCCTCTACAAAGAGCATCATGCTACGCATCTGAGGCATATCAGGTACCATGACTGCAACATGTTGGAACTCATTAATATAAGTCTCTACTTGTTCGGACTGTCTAAGATGTGCCAGTTCCCTATAGTAAAGTTCTATGTCCTTGCGTTCAAATCTGGTAATGAGCCTCTCAATGAATTCTGCATAGGATTGGACCAGGGCGTGGTCTTGTGTGACTAGCCCATGATGCCACCAGTCCTAGGAAACTCCATCTAAATGCAGGATAGTGAAGTGTATAGCCTCTCTCTTAGGCATGGGTCTCAGGGACAAATAAACATCCAACTTATGCACCCAAGCTCGTGCACTAGCACCACTAGTGCCATTATATGTAGCAAATGTGATTTTTCTAGTAGCCCTATTGAGATCATTGTTTTGTTGGGGCCTTTGTCCCCTATCACCTCTGAATCTGGTAGAATCTCTCTGTTGTGCACAATACTGGGGAAGAGGAAAAACATCCCTAACCTCCGGAGGTAGGGCTCTCCACTCAGCAGTAGCTGCCATAACTGAATCTTGAAATCCCACCTCGGGTGGCTCTACAAGTTCTGGTTGCTCACCAAGTCTAAACTATGGAAATAGGGGCCTATCCCTACCAGGTATATGATTTCATTCATGTCTATGGGAATGAATGGAGCTCCCTGTTGAAGTATGGGATCTGTGACTATGCTGACTTCCTGTAACTGAAGCTGACCTGCTTCGTCCTGGCCTGCCTCCAAGGTGTCCTGTAACTTGTCTAAGGTCTGAACTATCCTGGGTTGCGTAGTGATAAGAGTTCACATAAACTCTCTATCTAAATCCTCATCCTCTTGGTTACGTCTGGCACCTCTCTATTCATCTTCCATAATGGTTTCCTATTATGTACCAATTTCTAACTCATACTGAGCTCTCCTGCGAGTGTAGTATCTGTGTGTATCAACTCCACCAGGCTGCATAGAAGTCTCTTATTCCACGATCTGTGATTACCCAATCTCTGATACAAACTAATATAATCTTTCCTGAAACGTGTCGAGATTAATTCTCTCAAACCCTACAGGCTGGTAGGATGCCAGCTCTGATACCACTGAAATATCCCAAGTGGATATTTACTCTACTGTTGCTATAATTTTTAATTATATAAATTATGTTTTCCTATAGATTTTTGTGATCTTATAGAGCTAGACAGAAGTTGCAGAATAATTTTGTTTCTTTTTGTATTTTGCAGAATATAGGTATTACAATGCATTAACAATAGTAGTTTATAAAATAGAGGCGATACAATTCAAAGGCAGCAATACACAGTAATTCTGGAAATGATTCAAGAAACCGTACCAGCAGGTCTGATTTATTTCAAAAAAAGACCAATATAGACGCCTTCCAATTAAGGTTGATGCCACTAAAAATGGTAACCCTCTACAACCAAATCCACGCCCAAAAGATAGAGACCAGTTTGCTGCAAATAAAGAACTCCAGGGTTCCACACGTGCTGCTACAGGAAGACGCCAAACTGAATTATGGTGGCCGCCTTTGCTGAAAATCCACTTGCCAATAGAGGGTGAACACAATAGAAGAATTTGTTCTTCTACCTTGATCAATTTGTAAGTATCAGAACCTTCAAACCATAACCTTGCTGAGGGCTACGTCCCAACAAGTTGCTCTCAGCCCTACGGTTTGCGTCCCAGGTGAGGAATGCTCTTCTAGAGCAATCATATCCAAGATGAAATTTGAAAATTGATAAAAGATGCCCTCTCTTCCCTTGCATTGGCCTTATATTCTTTTCACAATAATTTGAACCCTAAAAGGAACCCATAAAAGAGACACTTAATAACTTTATAATATAAAGTTATATTCTTTAATAATAACGCCCAAGTGCATGGAAAATCATTAATTCCCCAATAATAATAGCGCCAAGTGTCAAACGGGTCTCTGAATATGATAATCAAATAGGAGAGGTAGAACTCTTTCCAACGGACTATTACACAATGGAATAACTCACCAGATGCAGCCAGAAAACTCCTTATTACTCCCTAGTGGCTAAATACTTAGCATTATTTAAAATATTAAAATGCTAACTTAGGAGAATATTTAAATATATTAAAATATTTCCCAAATAGCAAACTAGTAGCCAAAACACCTCCACAAGGTGAAACTGAACTCATCACCTCCTATGACTGATGTCGGATAGTCTGAAATAACTGATAGTCTCATCCCTCAAAAATAGGGATACTCCTAAAAAATAGGAATGTCTCTGTATCTCCTAAAACTGAAACCATAGAATGATCTCGTAGAGGCCAAATACTGTAACCCATCTCCACCTCCTAAAAAGTAGGAAACTCCTCCTATAATTAAGAAACTACTCTCAATTTCTCTCCTACTGTCTTAAACTCCATATCTGACTGTTGTATACCCTGACTGAGTCTCTAAACACCACTGCTAGCCTACGAGACTACCTGATAGGCTAACCCTCATGACTCTGCTAATTAGACTAGAGAGGGCACATGACAGTCCTCCCCTCTCAGAGATGCTTTCCCACAACCAATTGCAATGTTGGATGCTGTAAAATGGACTCACCCTCCCAGGTAGTGTCCTATATGGGTAGACCCCTCCAGCTCACCAAGTACTCTCCAATCACCCTACTCCTCAAACGTCTCTCCCTGACCTCCAGGATTTCCTCAGGAACCAAAGTCAATTTACCTTCGTCATCCAATGGGGGTAAATCATGAGACGTTGTAATATGTTTCCCCTGTGCCTTCTTCAGGCATGACACATGGAACACATTCTGAACCCTACTATCTGGTGGTAACTCGATATCATAAGCCACCTCTCCAACTCGCCTAAGTACTCTGTAAGGTCCATAAAAATGAGGCTTGAGCTTTTCAGCTCCTCCACGTTTCAGGGTGCTCATGCTATAGGGACGAAGACGAAGGAAAACCATGTCACCCACCTCAAAGGCTCTCTCAATCCTAGGTCGATCAGCGTACATATTCTGCTGATTCTGAGCAAGTTGCAAATTCTCCCTGAGAGACCTCATGATATCCTGGTTCTCTTGCAACCAATCTTGTGCCAAAGGGACTCTGTTGTCACTGAGGGCCAAATCAACAAAGGTCAATGCCTCGTAGCCATAAAGAGCTCTAAAGGGAGTCATGTCAATGGACATGTGATGCGTTGTATTATAACAATACTCGCCCAAATATAACCAACGCACCCAAGCCTTCTGTTTTCCTAACACATAGTTGCGCAGATACCCCTCCACCCACTTATTAACTATCTCAGTCTGTCCATCCGTCTGAGGATGTTAGCTAGTGTTGGGGATCAACTCTGTGCCTGCTAGCCTAAAAATTTCCTTCGAGAAGGAACTCATTAACCTGTTGTCCCTGTCACTCACTATGGTCTTGGGGAGACCATGGAGTCTAAATACCTCTCTGAAAAACATCTCAGCTACCTGTGAAGCTGTGAAGTCTGCTGCAATAGGAAAGAAGTGTGCATATTTAGTCAACCTATCTACCACAACATAAATACAGTCCTTCCCCTGAACTCAAGGAAGACTTGTGATGAAGTCCATGGATATCCCTGTCCACTTCTACTCCGAGATCAGCAGAGGCTGCAGCAACCCAGCCGGAAAGGTATGCTCTAACTTATTCTACTAACAAGTCATGCATTCACGCACATGGCACAAGACATTATCCTTGAGACCCTTCCAAGAGAATCTCTCCCGAACTACCCTATAGGTTTTGTCATAACCTGGGTGTCCTGTTGTCGGAGTATCATGGTAAGCATGCAAGACGTGCTCCTTCTGCTGTGATTTAGGAACAAGGTAGACCCTGCCTTTGTAGTAGATGACATCATCCACTAGACTATATCCATCATCCTGTGTCAACCCATCCATGATCTCACAAGCATGCTAATTTTTGGAATACTCAACTAAAATTCGGGCCTTCCAATCTGCTAAAATCTCGCTCAATGAACATATGGTAGCAAGTGATGGCTTCCTGGAATGTGCATCAGCAACAGTATTGTTCTTCCCTTTGATGAATTCTATGTCAAAATCATATGCTTGAACCTTGCTTACCCACTTTTCTTGCCTATCATTAAGCTCTATCTGATCAAGGAAATATTTCAAACTATTATGGTCTGTCCTTACCACAAATTTTCTGCCAACAAGACACTGTCTGAATTTGGCTAATGCATGCATGATAGCCAACATTTCCTTGTCATAGGTGGAATACAGCCTCTCATTATCCCGCAGCTTCCAACTTTCATAGGCAATGGGGTTTCTGTTCTGCATCAACACCACTCAAATGCCTTCACCTGAAGCATCACACTCAAGTACAAAGGGCTATGAGAAATCAGGGAGTGCCAAAATGGGACAAGTGCTCATAACCTCCTTGAGCCTCTCAAAGACTCCATGTGCCTACTATGTCCATCTGAAGGCTCCCTTCTTCGTGCGATCTATTAGAGGTGCTGCTAATAGAGACAATCCCCTCACGAACCTCCTATAATAAGCACATAAACCAAGGAACCCACGCAACTCAGTAATGTTCCTGGGAGAGGGCCAATCATGAATTATCTTAATCTTCTCCTCATGCACTTTCACTCCCTCTTCACTGATCACGTGGCCCATGTATAAAATCTCTCTGAGTCCAAATTCACATTTGGACAGCTTAGCAAACAGAGACTGACTCTCCATGATGCTAAGCACCTCCTCAATGTGTCTTAGATGATCCTCCCATGTCTGGTTCTAAATCAATATATCATCAAAAAACACTAGAACTGATTTCCTCAACTGCTTGTTGAAGATGTGGTTCATAGAGGACTAAAAGGTGGCAGGTGCATTAGTGAGGCCAAAAGGCATCACTAGAAATTTATAATTCCCATAATGACAATGGAAGGTAGTCTTGTGCACGTCCTCATCCCGCACACAAATATGAAGGTAGCCAGAGCGGAGATCAATCTTGGAGAAGTAGATAGCTCCATGTAGCTCATCTAAAAACTCGTCAATTCATGGAATGGGGTACCTATTCTTGATTGTCTTTTTGTTCAGGGCTCTGTAATCAATACACATCTGTAAAGTTCCATCTTTTTTCTTAACAAGCACCACAAACGAAGCAAAGGGACAAGAACTAGGCCGAATGAATCCCATGTCCAATAACTCATTAATGGTCTTCTCAATTTCATCCTTATATGCCCTAGGATGACGGTATGGAGTGGTAATCACTGGTTTAGCTCCATCCTCCATCTCTATTCCATGCTCAAACCCTCTATCAGGAGGTACACCAGGGGGTATTTCCCAAAAAACTCGGCCATGCCTATCCATCACTGACTATATATCAACATGAAATGCCCTACCATCCTGGGGTGTAGGTGTTTTGGGCTTTACAAAGCAATGCGTAGCCAAAATCATATCATTATGTCTAATGATAGTCTCCATTCTGTGTGAAGACACCTCTTTGGGTCCCCCATCTGAAGCTGCTCTCAAGATAGTTTTCTTTCCTCCAGAGAGGAACTCTAGCTGCATAGGCTGGTGATCAATAATATATCGCGCAATACCCTATAACCACTGCATGCCCAGAACCACATCATAATCCTCTAGTGGTAGTACATAGAAGTCATCTGTTAAGGTATAATCCCCCATCTGAATAAGAATTTGAGGAATCCTCCTGGTACAACCCAAAACTGCACCATCTGCAACCTTTACTCCAAAACCCTCGAACTGCTCATACCATAACCCATGCCTGTCAACCAACTTCTAATCATTGAAGTTGTGCGTGGCACCTGTGTCTACCAAGCTCATAACCTATTGACCTCTAATTGTCCCTTTCAGATGAAAGGCATGAAACTTGGGGTAACTGGAGAGTGTAGCCATAGTCGCTTTGGCTGATGCCAAGGGCTCAGAAGTGTCTAACTCCAACTGTGGTCATTCCAGCTCAATGTCCTCTGGGCTATCCTCAGTATCAGTGTCTGGAATCTCCTCATCTCCCATCTCGAATGTCACCTCAATCAAGTAGGATTTGCCTTTACCAAGACAACAGTATCCCAGCTCCCACGACTCCTTATAGGAGAAACATAGCTTCCTCCTTCTCAAATCATTCCTCGTCTCCTGATCCATCCGGGGAGGTCTAGAAGAGGGTCCACCTTTCCCTTGGGAAGTGTTGGCCTTCTGAGGAGGCCGAGAATCCCTGAAAGGTTTCTTATCAGTCTGATAAGAAGAAGGGGTAGTGTCTAGTCTCAAGGTTACATCAATGGCCTCCTTGAGAGTATTTGGCCTGAATACTCGTACCAACCCCTTAAGCCTGTCCTGTAATCCCTCTATAAAGAGCGTCAAACTACGCCTCTAAGGCATATCAGGTACCATGACTGCAACATGCTGGAACTCATTAATATAAGTCTCTACTTGTCTGAACTGTCTAAGAAGTGCCAATTTACCTATAGTAAAGTTTTGTGTCCTTGCGGTCAAATCTAGTAATGAGCCTCTCAGTGAATTCTGCATAGGATTGGACCAGGGCGTGGTCCTGTGTGACTAGCCCATGATGCCACCAGTCGTAGGAAACTCCGTCTAAATGTAGGACAGCGAAGTGTATAGCCTCTCTCTCAGGCATGGGTCTCAGGGACAAATA
>MU228231.1:981718-996388 GCA_018584345.1 Thuja plicata
TGCATACATCATCAGATCAAAGACTTATGTAGTTGCATTCTAACAAGTGCATCACATCTAAAATCCTTTTATAGAAGGTGGACTTAACCGTTCTTTACAAATCTCTTAACAAAGTGCACACTTAACAGTGTTGCAAAAGCTTCAAACGAAGTAGATCTTAACAGGTCTCCACTGTAATACTCCTAACAGGGTAGGTCATCAGAAGTGACCAATTGTAAGCCTTAACCGGCCCCTTTTTATCTGCAGATAGTGAAGTCTTGTGGGTAACAATCCCCACCGCAGTTTTTACTTCCTAATAGGAGTTTTCTACGATATCATATCTTGTGTCATGTGTTATCTATTTTTATGAATGTTTCTTGTATGGTTACATATTAAAGAAATTATGTTATGATTGCATATACATAAAGAAAGATGAACAGTTAGATAAGATAATTTACAAACTGATGACTAAAGGTTAATCAGCTAACCAAGAAAAGTTTTAGAGGTACTGATTCACCCCTCCCCTCTCAGTACATCATTCCAATATAATTCCAACAGGGTGAAATTTATGATGGCATGGACTCCATGATTAAAAAAAATAAGAACTCTTACATAACATAAGGAGCATGACTCTATCAAAGTATGTTTTAAAAAGAATATAAATATCATTCAAAATGTTGTAATTGTTACTCTTTTGAGATAATATAAAACAAGAAAACAATGAGAAAAACCTTTCTTCAAATCAGCAAAGGATGCTTTATAAAATCTAACACTATCTCCTAAATCCTGAAGTAATAAGCAAGCTTTTAGTCAGGTGCACTACATAAGATTATCATTGAGATTTAGTATGAAAGAAACTAAATAAAAGCAAATTGACCTACCTTTTTTATCTCAAAGATTGAGCACAAGACCTAGAGATACTCTATACCAATCTTACAAACAAGATTTTTTATATATAAAATTGCAACTCAAAAGAGTAAATTAAACGACGAATGGTTAGTAACTCACTAACGTGGAGACCAATAGATCCACATCAACAAAAGGCAATTGAACAATTTGAACATCTGATCATTTTAAAATGTAAATAACTACACTGCATTTTATTTGGGCTACTCAAAGTTTGAAATACTTTATTAGAGGTCTTGCTAATCTTAGCTTCCTACTATTTTTAGCATCGACTATTTTTAACTTGGGGTTGACTATTGTTCAAGCATATATCTCATTATGAAAGAGGGGTATTTTTTATGGATAAATGTGATGTCCCCTTTTTGGGATTGCCCTAATTTTTGCCCTAATCACAAATTCCATTAAAATAAGAATTGTTAGATGGTTAGAGATATACCTTTACGACTTAAAATGTCTTTCAACAAGGTAAACCCAGATTTAGGTCCCGCAATCACCAAATAAGAGACAAGTGCATATGTGTGTTTGTGTGTGTACAAACTAATTATGTTGTTAGTGTAATATAATCTGTCTTGAGCTTTATAAATTGATAATACAAAGATATATACAATCCTAACCTAGGAATTAGGTCACAATATAATGTATATTCAAGTATATGAAAGAAACATACTTATAGCACTTAGCTTCCATGATCTAAACCATAATGAGGAATGAGATTGGCCCCATACTTCATGGGGTTGGCGTACCTAGTGGAGCCTCATGTGGTTAAAGATCCTTTCCTTGGTTATCACATTAACTCTCCCATGTGTGTTGGTGGAAGGATTACAATAGGGTGCCCTTAACTCAACCCTAGGCCCAAGATTGGAAACTATGTCCCACTTGGCCCCATGCTGGCCCCATGCTTCATGGGGTTGGCATACCTAGCTGAGCCTTTACATCATTCCATTTCATCACTCTATCTTACTCACCTCATATGGTTAAAGATCCTTTCCTTAGCTATCACAATAACTCTCCCATATGTGTTGGTGGAAGGATTACAATATGGTACCCTTAACTCAACCCTAGGCCCAAGAGCGGAAACTCTATCCACCTTGGCCCCATGCTTCATGGAGTTGGCGTACCTAGTGAGGCTTTGTCATTCCCCCTTATTGCAATTATTTCCATCCCCCATATGGATTATCCTTCACAAATAGTGCCTTTGTATGACATAACACATGCCCATTCCATCACAAGTCTTATCTATTGCATTTGTATGATGTAGCATGGTCCATTCCATTGCAGGACTTACCTATCTCTCGAGGTATTAATACCAGTTTTCAAGACTAGCCTTCACAAAAAGTGCCTTTGTATGATGTAACCCTTTGGTTATGAAAAGATAACTATTGCCCCTTTCACTCATTTAATCTTCACCTATCTCTCACTTACCAAATATATCTCTACTGCTTTTCAAATCTGCACATATCCCATTCAAGATCAGCATATCCTCTTCTTATTTTCATCTTTCATTCTCAAATCTTATTTTAGATCCCACCTAATATTTTCTCTAAATCTTCTCTAGATCTCCTCAACTCCTTTTTTCCCCATTCCATTTGATCCTTCTTCTCTTTTATATCTTCCCATGTGAGGGAGAGGTCACACCTCTTCATCATGTCTGCCTTTTGGCAAGAGTCGTGACACTTCATAATCATCCCTCTTTCGAAGAGTCACAACCCTTCATTACCATAACCCTTTCGAAAAGCCACAACCCTTCATAATTACAACCCTTTCATAGAGTCACAACCCTTCACCTTTTAAAAGTCACTTCCTTATTTTCTTCCCTTTCCTTTCCCTTAATACCTCCTTAATTCTTATGCTCCACTCTTTCTTCCTCCTTCCCTTTTTCCTCAAATGAATTTCTCATCTCTCCCTTTCATACCTGTCATTTGAGGGAGACAAAACTTTTCTATTCATTCCTTTTGACCTTTGGTTTAACTTAACCAATATTTAATTATTTTTATATTTTTAATTTAATTATTATTGTTTATTATTTAATCCTATTTTATGAAGGGGACATAACAACTCTTAGCATATTCCTTAATCACTTGCTATTACCCCTTAGAGGATAGGTTGGTTTTGTTAGGGAGAGGCAATCATTAGGCAATCAACTGGCAATACATTTGACAGTTTACAGGGTAGTGAATCCCAAGATGGGATATGGATGGGGTCCTGAAACCTTGAGGGAACCTACTTGATTTCCAAGCGCCCTATGACAAGTAAATCCTCAATACTCCTTAGGGTTGATTAGGAGAGATGGATTTGGGGCTCAAGTATGTTAACTATCAAATGTATTATGAATCATTAATTGTTTCTTAATTTAATCTGATTTAACTACATAGTGATGTATGTCGTTAATCATTAGGAATTGGCAGCCTCCTAGTAGGGAACATTACAAAGACTAAGTAAATTGCCATTTCCAAGCGCAATCCAAACCCTAATTAAGAATTTCACGGTAAAACAAGTAAAGCCCCAATAGGGGATATTGCAATAAATATAATCTTTTAATCATTAAAACTGGCAGACATTAGAATTAGTAAAACAAATAATTTGTAAAAGATTTTGTAGATCGTACAAATGGTCAGAGTTAGGTTAGAAGTGCAATTATTTTATTTTATTTATTTTCACACAGTTTTGTAATCAATATAGACATATTTTTTTGAACAATATAAAGTTTATTCGGCATAACCCCAAAAATCACTATCAAACTTGTAAATTGCAAGTAAATATTATCAAGTTTTCATATAAATGGTCATACTTAGGGTAGAAGTACAATTATTTTATTTCATTTATTTTTACGCAGTTTTGTAAACAATATTAATGTATTTTTTTTAACAATATAAAGCTTATTCAGCATGAACCCCAAAAATCACTATCAAACTTGTAAATTGCAAGTAAATATTGTCAACTTTTAGATTAGTTTTTATTTTACAAGGAGATTCCCCTCCTAATTCAAGTAGCAGTTTTTACTGCACCTCAATTTTGATTTGTGTCCCATTGAAACGTACAAAGTGAAACACTAACCAAACTTGAATAGCTTGATTTGTTATGGCATCAACAACTTTGTTTTCTAATCTGAGCTCTTCAATAAATTTAGATTTGGTGAATTGTCATAATTTCAACTTAACTATGTTCTGATTAATTCAATCGAGAAAAAGCCTCTTAATGTTCTTGTAGCTATAGTCAGATTCCTTCAGGCCGACATAGATAACATAAAGGTTGTGATAACATAATAATTATATTGATAATATAATTATTAATAATATCATTATTGTGATAATATAATTTATATTAATTTAGTAATTGTTAATTAATAATTAACAATCTCTAAATTAATGTGGTCAACTTTGAAGAGTGGTGACCCTTGGTGAAGGGGCACCACCAATAGGTATAAAGGAAGATTGAATCTTCCTCTCTTGGCATCCATTATACACATTGATCATACACATAATCCTACGGCAGACCATATTAGAGGAAGTGAAGTACTCGGGGGAGACAATCGGGTATTGTCTATGGTTGGGAGGGCAAATCATTGCCCGACATGGTATCAGAGCAAGGACAGCCTTGACTCTCTCACGAGAGGGGCTGGAATATGACATCATTGTAATCTTTCAGGCAGTGAGCTTCTTAGTTTCATTGTAATTTAATTTGTTTCTATTGTAGTTAACTTCAACATGATTTGTTTCATAAGTATGGCTATACTGTATATTTCTTTAGTGGAATTCTGATTTAGATTACTCGTAGACAAATTTATTTAGTAAGCTATAATTTGGTTATAGCCCAACATCTTCCTTTTTATTTTAGTTAATGTATTCATTTAAATGCATTAGTTAGTTAATGTATTCCTTAGGTAGAAGCTTTGTGTTCATAAGTAATTTTTTTTATCTCTTAATGTTATTAGAGGAAATCAAGTTATCTTATATTATAATTATCTATTATGTATTTTGGTTAATATTTTCTTCGCTTATTTAAATGCAATGTTTCTATCTTGTATTATCAATCTTATTGTTCACTCTTCTTGTAATGGCAATTGAGTGATATGTGTTAAGTCCCTTTTCTTGGGGTGTTTGGGGATTCTTTTAGTCTACTAGAGGCGAGGTATACTAGTGTCTTAGAATCTTGTTCTTGAATGATGTGTTCCTTGGGTCATTGTTGACATTGTTTTTGGAACCAATGCTGGTCAGATTTTGTTCTTGAATTTTTTTGTGGCCTATGGGTTCTTAAGCTCTTGCAAGGATACATTCTTATGATTTTGGGAATTTTGGCTATACCTCGAATCTGATTAGATTCTTGTGTAATCATCCCACCTTATTAGGGTTATGTTGTGCTCTTGTAGTTTTTTTGGATTGGTGGGTGCAAGGGGATCCTATGTTGAATTTTGAGAATTTATGTTCCATTGAATCTTGTGTTGTTAGGAGGGTTTGCTAGGAACATGATTAGGAGAGTGGCTCACACTGGGGTCGGGGCCCTAAAGTGGCCAGTCCTAGATAACCCATTGTGGAGTTGTAATAAAGTGAAAACATAATTAAAATGAACTGAGTTGGGTTACACAATAATCAAGATAAATGAGATACCCATGGCCTTGAGTGCTTGTATAGACCAAGGATGGGTTAGAGAAGGCATGGTCGTCCGTGGGGTGTTGATCTAGATAATCGACTTCCTTGTCCTCACGAAAGGTTGTCGATTCCACATGAGTTACCACCTAGGGGTCAGGGTCTAAAGAGACATGCCAGGATAACCCAGGATAGTGAAGGACTATGTGATGACACTCTCCGACATGTGTCTTAGGATTCCTTTCAGTTGCCTTGTGGTTTGCCTCTTGTATCTTATGTTGGTATCTTCTAGTTTGTTCTGGTACTCATGGTTTTCACTTTTATATCTTTTGGTATTCTTGTTGGAGTCTTATATGTATCTCTTGTTGTATCTCGTATTTGTCCTTTATGTTACTCCATTTGCATCCCTTGGGTATATGTTATTTCATGCTTGGGTATTCTTGTGATTTTCTTTTATGGGATATAACCTTCTTGTGTTTCCTATGTGGTGTGGGGCCTTGTGTTATCTCCTATCTCGGGGGAGTGGACCTCAATGTTCTGCATGGTTGGGTGGCAAATATTTTTCCCATCAAGTTTTAGATTTATCCGTGAGCTTCTTGGATGATCTTGCTTCTTCTCTATAGATTCCTATTCATGCGACCAGATGATTCTATGATTCATTGTATCTTGTGATGTAACTTTATGTTGATGTAATGATGTAACATTGTCTATATCATCTTATTGATGTATCGGTGTAGTATTGTATCTCCTTCAGGAGATGATTGTAAAATGTATATGTAAATTTGTTTCAGTGAATTACTTGTAATGTAATAAAAGAAGTCGATAAAGATGTTTGACCTTGTTTTTTATCACGTAACTATATATTATATGGTTGCAATATTTAAATGAATTCGTTCATATTATAAATTTGTTCATAGTTTCATGGTGGCCTAAGTGTAACTTAGTCATGTATGTTATGCGTTGCTAGTAGCAACGTCAGGGAACCTAAGAGGATCTTGCTATCTAATTAGTGTTTAGCATTCATGTTTGCATTTAATGTAATGTATCATTGATGAGATACTGTTATATGCAATTGTAATTGTAATGTTAGTTGTAATCTATGTTTTAAAAAAAATTGCCTTTACTTTATTTATTGAGTTGTCCTCTTGGGTTCCCTGGTGGGGCGTTACACATTGTCAACAATCAGAACAACAGATTTCTCAACATATTTTTGCAGGAGCTATTTAGATTAGCTAGTATTAAGTTGACCTTGAGCACTAGTTACACCCCCAGACGAATGGGCAGACTAAGATTGTGAATAAATGGGTGGAAGGATGTCTTTGTAATTATGTAGCGAGACAACAAATGGCTTGGATTAAGTGGTTGTATTTAGCGGAGCATTGTACAATACCACTTATCATATGACCATCAACATGTCACCATTTTGAGCCTTATATGTTTATGATGATTTGTCTTTCATAAACATGGCCTTAGATGATAGCAAAGAACCTCAAGCTAGACGTTGGTTGCAAGAAAATCAGGTTAACATTCAACAACCTCAAAATCAACAAAAGATGTATGCAAACTAACAAAGGATAGAGAGATCATTTGAGGTTGGTGATATGGTTTTCTTGCATCTTAAACCATGTAGACATAGTACTTTAAAGAGGAATGACACAAAAAAGCTTAAGACAAGGTTCTATGGTCCATACAGTATTTTGAGGAGGATTTGAGAGGTAGCATATGAGCTTGAACTACCACCTAGTAGTAAAATTCATAATATTTTTAATGTTTCATATGCCTCAAAAAGGCACTTGTTCTTCGTATTGTTCCCTCTCTAGATTTTCCTCCTTTGCATGAGGAAAATTTGGCATTGGTTCTTGCAAAGATTATAGAGGCGAGAGAGGAGATTGAGTAGAGTGATCAAGGAAAATTTGGTGTATTAGAGAGACTTGTCATTAGAGTCAGCCACGTGGAAGGGTGAAGATATTTTATAGCATCCAATATTGCAGTTACTCGAGGACAAGCAATCCCGAGAAGGGAGGACTATAATGCCCCCTTCTCTCCAGTTATCACTCAGTGAGATTATTAGCCTATTCATTATCTTGGTGTACTAATTTATAGATATGAGGGATGTAATGCTAGGCTTAACATTACTCCAATCACAAGCAAGCAATTTTCTGGAGGGGTGCAGTCTACGTTCGACAACAAGCAATTTTCTAGAGGGGTGCAGTCTACATTCGACTGCACCCCCCAATGGTGTAGTCGAAGTTCGACTTTACCCCTGGGTTTTTGATCCAAGATTGGGCCCTGGGTCCTATCTGGCACATTCATCGGGGTTCCGGATCCATGGTCGGACTATGTAATTTTGTTTCCGGGTGCACTATAAAAGGATCTCCCTCTTCCTTCATTTTAGAGAGACACATCATCATTATGAGCATGCAGCCATTATTGTCAAGCAACCATTGAGCAAGCAATCAAGCAAAGTATTGAGCATCCAAGTGCAATTTCAAGTGGCATTCTAGCATTCAAGTCTTCAAGTATTCAAGGTGTCTTCCATAGATCAAGCTTCTTTCCCCATTGAGGCCAAGCAAACGAGTCTCCGGGAAGGACATTGGCATCATTTCTTCATTCCTCAATCATTGGCGATTTACAAAACATCTACATAAGGTTGTCTTGCATGATTTCCTTTTCGTTTTTGTGTGCAGTCAAAGCTATTGCATCAACATTCTTGATCACATTCAAAGAGGTAAGAGCATCTACATTGCATGATACACTTCATTTCAGATCTGATCTCTATTACATGTCAGCATTCCTTACTTCATTTCAATTCCAAGTTTAATTCCTAAATTGGGGCTTGACCAAGGCAAGCCCCCTTCCACAAAACAATTTCCCTTTTTCTATGTGCAGAAACAGGTTTCGGGATCTGCGAAATTGGATTCGGGCATTTTTGGAGTTATCTCAGAGATTGGATTCGGAAAGTACACAATCGCAAACGAGGGGTGTAGTCGAATCTCGACTTGTACCTGAAAAGTTGACTTGTTCCTGGAGGCCTCATATTTTCACGGTCGAAAGTTAAAAGTGCCAGGAGGCCAGATCCATAACAGTTTTAGTCTCGACGTCTCTGTGACTAGAAATTGCAATTTCAAGGCATATAACCTCCTAATTCATTTCAAGGTGCACAAATCCTTCTCCAATCTTGCATTTGCTTTCAGATCTATCATTGCATCAGTCATTTTCAGTCATTTTCCAGATCCACAGTCAATCCCATAATCAATATCCTTCAACAGGAATACCAAATTCCCCTTTTGTTTGAGCTATGCATTAACACCCTTCATCCATTTGGTTGTGCTAATCAAACTTGAACTTAAGGGTTGGATTTGTATTCCTAATGTATACCATGGGATCTTGGTGAGTGATCTCTACTCTTAGCATTGCTCGCCATTTTCTTCTATACAGGTTGATTATATTGTTAGGAACGATGTGAATAGCTTCACATACTGTTTACTTGTATTTGGTGTGGCCACTCAGATCAAGGTCAAAATTCATTTGTTTCTATAAGCTCTTCAAATCTTTGGCATAGCTTTATTGGTTATCACATCTCTTAGACACGACATCTTTTTTCATGCGGATCTGAGGTTCATTTTATTAGGAGCATTTTATCATCCATAACTTTCTTGGCATCAACTCGTTTACTCTCATAGGTGGAGGTGGCTTATTGGCAGAGTTATTATCTCTAATTTGCAAAATTGGCTCTGTAATCGGCTTCGTTTCTGCCTTGTTTTTGTTGCAGAGATCACGGCCATATCGGATCAAGATATGGATAAGATTGGTGCCAGGGTTCTTGAAGATTGACATTCTGCATTGAATAGTTGATGTGTGCTTGAGGGTTGATGTTTTTCTACATCATTGGACGGAGATTTCAACTCCATCGGCATAACTGTGACTTGTAGTAAATTGAGGTGATATTTGCCTGGCGAAGAAGCTAAAGCTTCTGATTGAAATAATTGTACTCAAAAATTGCATTGTTTGTCTCCTCTGTTTTGTGGCTGGAATCTATTTTACGGGCCACATAGTTGGAATTATTGTCTAAGCAACCTTTGTGTTCGGGCTTATTGAATGACATGTGTGATTCCTTTTCCAACATCACGGAGGGAGGTTTTTATTAGGCCATAGATGTATTGACGGATTGGTCCTCCAATTGGTGGATATCGCATTTCATGTTTCAGGAGTTGCGAAAATTTGAGCCAAATGCATATCACAATGTTAGAGATAGATCATTGATACGTCTACAGTCTGTAGTAGCTTATTTGCACAACCTGCAAGGTGTAGAACAAAGTGACCACAATCAAAGCTGTTGAGTCACCGTTTTGAGAAGAAAATCACATTATGAAGAAAAGACCCTCTATATCGGTTATTTGTGATAATGAGCCTTTGATGTTAATTATGTTAATGAACCTTTGATGTCGCAGAACACCTCCTTCAGTTTTATTTGCATCAGTAGGGAACATTATAATAATCTGAGAATTACCAACAGTGTGAGTACTCTGTTCAGCTAATGCATCGATCACCATGAAGGAGGCCCTGATGTAGCCAAGTCTCGGGATAAATCCACAGTTTATTACATTCATGTTAATGGAATCAAAGAAGTACATTTGAGTATGGGAAAATGCTCCTGCGAACAATGTTGTGATCATTGACACAAATAATCATATGCCTGTGATGAGGAGACCTATTACAGCAGATTCAGCTCTAATGCATCCCACAGTAGAATTGCTCGTCCAAACTGAAGAGTTGTTGCAGAAGGAACATGATGGACTTGATCTCAGTCCAACATGTTGACTAAAAATCTGCAGGATGAATCGAATAGGTTTGTTTCAAATCTTAAACATGCTACTGAAAGCGATGGAAGGATTGAGTGTGCAATAAGAAATAGCTATCCTTTGATGAGTATTCTCGACTACAAACCTATTCAGAATAAAGTGATCTAGGATAAGGTCAAGAAGGGCAGTCCTAAACTCTCAGCAGTGCCAGAGATCTGGAGCAGCTAGAGGATCTGCTTCAATTGACTTTCGAGGATCTTGGTCATGACGAGATGGTTTCTCCAATGATCAAGAAACTGTAGCAGTTAGAGGACTATAATTCATGGGATGGAGTTCCATGTGTGTAGGCTGGAAGGCCTTTATGCTGACACCTAGGTCATGATATTCCTGAACAAATGGATACTTGGTGAGCTTGGGATTCACCAAGAGTGATGCAGACTCCAACCTTGTAGGTCAAAGCATGTGGAGATCAAATATAACTAGATATGGTGCAAAGGAATGCTATTTAGTTGAGGTACATTAGCACTAATGATCAGATGGCCGACATTCTCACTAAGCCCCTTGCCAGAGTAAAGTTTATGCATTTTCAAGACAAGCTTGGAATTGTGGAGAATGAAGCCCTTGCTGAGGGAGTCTCAGCATCAATGATTTCTAGAGATGTACTTAATGCATTCTTTTCTGAGAGAGAAGTTTGAGGTGCAGGCCATAGGGATTTTTTGATTTTGAATTAATTAAATTGCTATGGTAATAAATTAATTAGGACCTTGAATTAATGATGAATTATGTAATTAAATTGAAGGGATTTAATCACACAATTATGTCTTTGATCCTTGATTTAATTTTGATCACTTTCATGACATTGATATGATTTTGCTCTATTGATTATGCCTTGACCAATTTTAGGTGATTACACTCACAAGGGGTGAGACAATCAAAACCCGTAAAGAGATATACATTTAAAATAGAAAATGTTTTTGAACGAAGTAAAAATCGGCAGGAGTAAGGGACCCGACCCCAAAAGAATCACATAATAGAATAAAGAACAAAGGGTTTAGGTAGCAACCCCAAACCAACCTGAAAAAAGCCCACAAATCAATGGAGGCATCCTGAAAACTTGTGTTGAACTCAAAGGGTTTTGAAAGGCAACCCTAAACCTTTTTCTGGTAAAAAACCCTGCATACATAACATCAAGTACTACCTCAATAGATTCATTATCAGCAGAACCAGTGAAGAAAATCAGGAGGTTCTCCAACCCAAAGTCCAAGAGGTTTTGAGAGGCGTCCTCCAACCTATTACAAATAAGACCACTACAAACAACTAAGTTTGTAGAGAAGAGGTCAAAAAGAAGTCCAACCCCCAACCAAGAAGATTTGACTATAAACAAGGCAGCCTGGATCGCCTCAATAGGTCCATTGATAGCAGACAGAACCTCGTAAACCACCACCATAGTAGTTCCAACCCCAAACAGGGGAAGGAGGTGTTAATATTTGTAGCTTCAGTCGTATGATCATTTAGAATACATATAATATACTTAGATATTGATTAATAATAATATATTGTAGTTGTATATATATATGCTATATATATATATATTATTATTAAACACATATTATGCAAACTTATATTATTCTAATATATGATTGATTAATGAAACATTATAAAATTATAATGAATAGACATGTCCCATGAAGGGACATGTCTCTCCTATCCTCTTTCCCAATATAAATGAAAGAGAGATTGTTGCATTTGAAACACACAAAATATATACAAGCAGTGCTATTACATTTGCAGCTATCCTAAAAACTTAACATGGTATCAGAGCAGATACGAACCCCTGGGACATGAGATTTTAGGACAATAATATCATGTTGATATTAATAAAATCTAGACCAATATCGCAGTGAATTTGTTATTGTGTGTGAAGGACACCTAACAAGATGAAAAGACCATTTCACGAGGACGCAGGGTCTAGTCTAATTGATACATATATTCACTGAATGCCAGAAAGGTGGCTTGAGTTGCCGAATCGACTGGGGGAGTTGGATGAATATTTGTTTCAATATAATTGTTGGGACTCAATTATATTGTGACATATTAAAGTGCCTATTAATATTTGATCTTCTATAGTTAAATATTAAGCCAGGGACGGAATGAGCATTGAAGTTTATTGAAATATTTATGCACAAACATTATAAAACCCTCTTATTATCTTTGCCGAAGACTATTGATGTTGTGCATAGACTTACAATGTGAGCGGTGGAGAAAGAAGATTCTACAGTGGGCTATACCCCAAACCCTCCCTGATTGCCTTTCCTCTCTCTTACACAGATGCAAAATTTTGCAGCAGGGCTAAAGAATATGAACGTTGTTTTTTTTTTTATGCTCACCAATTCTGTCATTCTGTCGTTTGATATGTCGTGGAGATGTGGCTCATCACTTTCAAGCTGGTTGATTTTGTGGTCAACATAGTTCACATTCTCGATTTCACCTTATTCTGGGATCGCATGGATCAAGATGCATTAAATCCTTTGATTGGAAGACATCCATTTTGTAGCAGATCATCTTTATGTGCTTGGTCGATGCGGCTTATTGTGAATAATTGAATTCGTTCAGACTTGATCGGGCACCTATCATATTACATAAGACAATTTTTATGCGATTGAGTGCTGCCCGTTTTTTTTTTTGTAATGGCTCACGTGGATAATTGTCATTGGTGTGATCGGGCTTGTCATTATGCTGACCGTGGAAGTTGTTTACAGTGGCTTCCATGGATTGAGCAATAACACACATCTATATGCTTTTGTGATCGTGGGCAGTGATTTTACTTCTTGCATCAATAAAAAAATTGTGCGGAAAGTTTTAATCAGTGATAATTCCTTAGTGGGGAATTGAATATTAGCATTGATACTTAAAATTGATGATTGAATTAACAAGCAGGGAGAAATGTTTTTAATTTCATTATGTCAGAAGGCATCCCAAACTGAATCGTTACCGTGAAGATAGTCGGTCTTAGAAAAAGGAAGGAATGAAACAATACCCTGTGTGAAGGACCATCATGCCGTGAGCAAACTTGTTTAATTAATATTTTTGTAACAAGATGTCATTTTTATTTCTAACTACCGCATGTGGACATCTCTTACCTCAATGTGGGCATTGTGACCTTACATAATTTGGCGGTAATCTTCTTCCCTTGAGAGTAGTGGACATGATTCCTTGATCCATGACAGGCATATCCATTGGGCCTTCTCTGTGGTTAGAGTGTATAGAGTTTCTTGGTATTGGAACTACTATGAGTATCACTCAAAGTGTGTCTACTTCAATATTGATATGTGAAACCTGGATTGAAATATTTTAATGC
This sequence comes from Thuja plicata, assembly GCA_018584345.1. Lineage (NCBI taxonomy): Eukaryota > Viridiplantae > Streptophyta > Pinopsida > Cupressales > Cupressaceae > Thuja > Thuja plicata. The sequence continues at coordinate 995,347 of MU228231.1, forward strand.
TCGGGAAAGTATGGGTTGCGGGTATTGCAAAGATATTGATGACGTTGATAGGTGATTGTCAATATGTCATGATCTCAGAGATGTCCACTTGATATGATATGTAATCAAAATGTGATAATCTTTGCACCACATTATACCATTGTAAAAGTGTGCCTTTTGAGTTAAGAACAGATAAATATGCCCGAGGGCCCCCTAAACCGGTTGGTTCATCACGATTGAGTATTAAAGGGATGATTGTCTTCAAATTGGAGCAAGGGGGGCCTACCCTTGTCCTTAAGGACTGAGTTGAAATATCTCTTGAAGAGGAAGAGTCTATACAGATTGTGAAAATATTTCTTCGAAGAGGAAATAACGCTTAGAAAGGAGTCTAACATTTCATCTAAAGAAACCTTGGACAAAGAGGTCAGAAGGTTGATATCTATTTCAGAAGGGAGCCACATTATGATCATGAATGTCTGGTGTTGCCAAGCCTGCGGATAAATCCATAGTTTATTACATTCACTCATGTTATGATGGAATCATACAAGTACACTTGTGTACGGGAAATTGCTCCTGTGGACAATACTGTGATCATTGAACAAATAATCATGTGTCAAATAATGAGTCTCTTAAAATATCTTCCATGATTGAAGTATGTGAACAAGGTATACATCTGTGACAGAGGGAGCAACTAGAGAATCTGCATCAGTTGACATCTGAGGATCTTAATTCAGAGGGAGTAGACCATGGAGAGATGGTTTCTCTAGTATTGAGACGAGGTACATTATCACTAAAGATTGGACGACCAATATTCTCACCAAGCCTCCTGCCAAAGTAAAGTTTGTGCATTTTGGAACAAGCTTGGAGTTGTGGAGAACGAAGCCCTTGCTGAGAGGGAATATCAACATCAGTGATTTCTTGATATCTACTATATTGCATTCTTCTCTTTGAGAGAGAAGTCTAAGGTGAAAGCCCTTGGATCCACCCTCTGAGATGAGTCAAGGTGGATGTCATGTGTGTGACTCCATGACTTACGACCCTCCTGTGAACATTGGAGAAAGGT
>MU228231.1:1001044-1029611 GCA_018584345.1 Thuja plicata
ATACTCTATGCTTAAGTTATACTTAGGCAGCTTAGTATTCTTTAGGGTTTTCCCCTTTAGGGTTTCGGTATCCTTTTATAAGGACTCACCGCTTTTCATTTCATTAAGGAGATTGTATTATTGTATTCTGTTTGTTGATAATAGAGCTTTTTTCTTTCAACATGAATATCATGTCTCTGGCTTTTTGGCCGCCATAGTCTCTTCTCCTGTCTTCTATTTCTTGCTTCTACTCGTGACAGATGTGCATGCAGGTGTTCTTGGGAGAATAGGGCATTTCCTATTTCTAACACTATTACATTTGCAGCTATCCTAAAAACTTAACAAAGGGCTCCCAAAAATAGAGCAGGAACAACCAAGAAAGAAGAAACGAAACAACACTGCCCTCACAGAGCCATAAGAACCAAGGCAAATCCCAACTGAAATGGAACCACTGCAGACAAAGTCTCATGGACCACGTCAATAGGTACCCTGTCAGCAAAAACATCACCAAGGCAGTCCAACAACTCTAAGAAGAGTGGCAAAGAACTCAAGCCAGACAAAGAAAAAATCAAAACATCAACTGACCTCTAGACCACCTCAATAGGCCTTCTGTTAGCAAAACAACAACCCAAAACCGTCATGCAAGAAAGAGCATCCTGAGAAACAGCCAAAGTCACAAGGAACACTCCCAAAACTCTCAAACACAAACATCCAGCACAGCAGAAGCCACCAACCTGCAATAAAAAAAGAGGGAAGAAAGGCAGAGGGGACAAAAGGGAAAAAGGAGCAGAGGCGAAGACCCAGACTCCCACCACCAAACAAAACCGCAAGCAACCACCCTTCCCCTCCCACGACGAGAATTAAGCAAGGAAGGGAAGACCAAAAACACCTTCAAACTCCCACAGGAAGAAGAGACCAAAGAGAGAAGAAACCCCACCCGGATTGAATGCCATACAGAAGAGGCAGAAACCCCACAAAAAGAAAAACACAAGACAAACAACACAGATAGCCCCAACCATAGCACCAAAGAACAACGCAAACTTCCCAGCTCCAGCAGGCCCTTCACCAACACTCCCGCACCCCCATGAACCAAACAGAAGGCAACAATCACCACCAAACGGGACCACCAAAGGAGCAAAAAATAAGGGGGAAACAAATGCCCACACCAGAGAGGGAAGGAAGAGGGAAAAGAACTTTCCGGGCCAAGACAAAGAAGCACCTATGCTCTTCTACAGACGCAGGGCAGAAAACCCTAAGCTAAAGGAAAGAGGCCTCCATCACACAACAAACAGGGGAGAAAGCAGCAAGACATCAAACACCTCAACAACAACAAGCACACTGAAAGCCCTAACCTCCGCCTCACGCTCCCCGGCTCTCTCCATTTTTTTTTCAATTTAACTATGTTAAGAAGTGAATCTATTTTTGAATTTGGCTAAAGTGATGTACCATATATGGCGGATTGGATCTGCTTGATGATAATTAAGGAATCTCCACCAATTTCCACTTTTTTGAGTGTACAACTATCCCAATAAACTGCATGTAATTCAGCCATATTATTAGTTTGGGCTGCAAGAAATTTGTTAAATGCCATCAAAAGATAACCCTTGAAGTCCTTAATTACCCCTACAATCCCTGAATCCCAAAGATTTTTTCAAAGCTCCATCAAAGTTGAATTCAATCCAACCAAGCAGAGGAGGGATCCATAAAGGTTTAGATAAAACTTTGAAATGTTTAAAACTGTAAAGAAACATGGGCCACTTCCCAGCTAGCCTATGGTCCAAGATATCTAGAGTAGAATCCATCTTCCCATTAATGAGAGTGGATCCAACTAAACAATTTTGTATGAACTAGGATTATGTGGAACAATTCATTTTAAAGGGTTATGTTGTCTTATTCTAATTTGACTTCCTTCAAATGGTAATAGAAAACATGCAATGTCCCCTTTTTCGAATTAAATTAAATGAGAGAACCCAAAGCCTATTATTATCACCTATAGGCTAGAGGGGGAATTTAAAAGAGAAATAATATGATAATAAGTTATCAAGTGTTCGCAAGGTACTTATTATAACTTTCAAAAAAGGACCTTTAACTTATTGTTATGAAATGGGGCCAAAAGTAAATATTGGATACATGGCCAGAAAGACAAATAAAAAATATAGGTTGGAGGAAAAAAAAAAAAAGGTGAATATTCAAGTCGAAGAAATATCAATGCCTAAAAGGTAATTAACAATCGTAAGTTGGAAAAAGATGAATATTCAATTAAAAGTAATATTAATTACTTTTAGGGTTGGAGAGGAAAAGGATTAAAAAACCAACCGATGAATAAATAAAGACATTCTATTCCTTATCAATTGTCAAACCCTTATTTTGTAAAGCATTGAGCTTTGGTGCAGCTTTTACTCTAAGAATGAAAACCCTCTTGGTTTATTCAGGAATCAGAATACATTAACCTTTTGGTTCTCATTGTTTTTGATTAAATAAGCAAGGGTTTCAAAAGGGCCCTGGCCCTTATACAGAGAAAAAGAATAAGCATTAAGCCCAGCAGAACATCAAAAACCAGCCACAAAAGCAAGAGACACGGCAATAGTAAAGCTAACACCCTAAAGAGAAAACCAACCATAAATCAAGGTGGTTTGAAAAATGATCCAAAGATCTTTGCTTAATCAGAGTAGGACCCTTCTCCACAAATCTAAATTTCTTAAGACAAGGAGACAAAATCACCAGCACATTCTTCTATCACTCCAAGAGCATTATCCATCCTCGAAAAATCCATAGGGGATTTTCTTTTAATGTCAGCATTTTGGGCCTCCTAATAGGCAAGAATGGGCTCCTCCTTAACTGACAATTGATCTGTCTTCTTCCAAACAAAGTGTTGTTTCTTCTTATTGAGGCAGCTGGTATGGGCATGACCCACTTTACTACAATAATGACAAATAACCAGAGTCTTAATTTGCTACACCCACTCACCAAGTTGTGAGGAAGGTAATCTGAGTGGTGACAGCCTGATTTTTCTAAACAAGCACACAAAATCTAGCAAATAAAAAGCGATTAAAGAATTTGTAATCCCATCAGTGGCTCTATATTGCCCAAAAGAACTGGAAATAATCATGAAAATCTTTTCATTCCAGAAATCCAAGGGTGCCCAAGCAGACGAACCAAATCAGGAAACAAAAATATTTCCTTCAAAGGGTTGAAACCAGGAAACTCCCATAAAACAGGGGCCACCAAGAAGGATCCCAGAGCTTCCTCTAAAGAAAAAGGAAAAATTAAAAAGCCATTCAGTATGCAGAAACTTGAACCTTGCCCCTAAAGATTCCAAACCCAAAGGATCCATTTTTTGACTGCATCATTATTGGGATGATTACCACAAAATCTCCCAATAAGAAAACTCCTCAGCACACTCCACTCAGTGAGACGAGAATTAAAAAACATCAATTTGGATTTGCACATCCTCCAAAACCTCAGCGGAAACACCCTTGCGAAAGTTCCCAGCAACATGAGAGGACGAAAAAACAAGAACAAGAACATCAAAACTCCCATCCGTCCCACCATTCTCCAAAGAAGAAACAACATCCACACCACAGTCCTCCAACTCGTAGAGAACCACCAAATCCCTAAGGACAACATCAAGAAGAGAAACATCAGCCTCCTGACACACCTACTCAAACTCCGGAGAAGAAGCATCAACAACACTCACAGAAAACCTCTAAAACCCAAGGGCCAACACTAGGAGGCCAAAACAACATCATCTTTATTAGCCTTACATTGAAACCCCTGTTTTTTCCAAAGCAGAATCCGCACGCCTCATAAGATCCACGGAAATATGTTCTGGCTTGGAAGGGAAGAGAAACCCTTTTCATTGATCCAAAAAGGATCACCAGCATTGAACATCGCCTCAGAATCATCAGCAACCTTTTTCTGCTTCAGATGGGCTTCTAAGAGGATATCAAAAGGAAAATTCATCCTCCTCTTAGTTTGGAGTATCCATGGAACCCAAGACACCAACCCCATCATAAGGAGAGAAAAACTCATCAAAAGAAGGAAAATCTCCTTTCATCCCCCACCAATCACAAGCCTCGACAACAAACTCATCACCAAAGAGGCCGTCAACATCATCAGCAGCAACCAAAACAGCAAAAGAATATGCCAAAACATGGGAAATGAGTTCGCACCCATCTCCCACATCTTTGTCATCTTTAGCATCGTCCTCATCCCAATCTCAGTTCGCAGCCATCATGGCCGATGCAAAGCAAGCCCTCACAAAAACGATCGCAGAGGAAGCCCTAGCCAACCTCGTAACAATCACCCGCATTTTCATTCCCGCTCTTTGGTTCTAATAGTTAGCTTCACACAAATGTCAAATTTGTGTGCAGAATTACATATACAAGAGAATAAATTATATATATGCATATATACAGAGGTCTGCAATTACTAGAGTAAATCAGAAAAAATTATTTGTGAAGACATTGAAAGTGGCTGTATATTACCAAGAGATGTTGAAGATTTAAAAAGAGAGATCGCATTTCTAAGAGAAGTGAGGTGCGACAGAAGAAAAAGCCAGTGCTACAGATTTTAGTGGACTCAGACACCCAGTCACCGTTCTTTGTCTTATTCACTACCATTTGGCACCACCTTTGTTTTATTTACCTCTTCAAAAGGGAATTGTAGGGGATTTTCAAGCTGTTTTCTACATTATATTTCAGATTATGCACAAAAAAGGTGATGTGAGGGTTAAATGGGTCAAAATTCAGCAACTCAATTGTCTGAATAATGTCGTTCGATAATATTTTGTGAGTGTCTTATTCACCATTAATTGTATCATTTTGGGTGCAATAATAAATTCATCAGCATTTATTTATTTAAATATTGCAACAAACAATATAAAAAAATCAGAATTTTGTAAAATTGTTTAAAAGGATAATCAAAGCAAGTCATGGATTTAATAGACTAAAAAGCATTATAATCGGCATTTTCATTTTTTGTGACAACCATCTCTGAATTCAGGTTTCAATGGGCTCCATTTTTTAGCATGGTGTGAAACCATTCAGATCAACTTCGAAAATTTGAGTACCAAAGGCCAAACTGATGAAGAGATGCAAAATAGTTTCATCACTTTGAGTTTGAATGCAGTTAGAGCAGATAGAAGGATCAATCTGCACTCCTTTATTCAATTGGCTCATAATAATATTTTTGCCTCGGCAAACAAGCCATAGAAGTGCTCGAGGTTGTGCCATCCTTAAAAGAACCATATCCATTTCCAAATGACTGCTGTAGCTTCACTTTTATGGTTCAGAACAGTACATGCTTTACTCGGTATCAATATCCATCCCGTACCATTACTGATCATAACCTGAATTCTCATAAAATGACCATAATGTCCATCCCAAATTTGGTTTATAATATTTGCATTGAAGAATAGTTAAAACTTAAAATCACAATCACTTCACATAATGTTTGCACACTAAAAAGATCCTTTTCAAACAGCATTGTCTACTTTTCAAACCAATGAACAATTTTATTAAATATACAATCCAATTAATTCACAACCCAAGGATTTTGACAAATTAACATAAGACATGAAAATAGAAAATGGAAGAATGAAAGCCTCTATATACCTGCGAGGTATGGGGAGTTCTTCCCACGAACCATGGTGGTTTAAAACCTTCACTTTAGCAAGTTCAAGAATATTCCTGTAAAGTAGCCAAAAAAGGAACTCATATTCAAATTGATAGTCAACAGATGATATGTTACCAAAATATATTTTGTTGTAACAGATTACAACTACATAATGAAGAGGCTGTGTCTGAAACTAATTATGCAAAATAATCAGTTAAAAAAATAAAAGATGAAAGAACTAATCACATACAAATGAATCTAGACTTAAAATAAAGTTGAAACTGTTCCACGTTGCTTCTTCCCTTTGTGTACTCCTCTAAATGTCCTGGAAAATTCCACAAAATGAGATTGGGAGGTCTGCTGGGTGCTTAGAGATGCAGGAGATGTGAGCAATACTGATTTTCACAAACAAGACACTGCTCGTGTGTCACATGGATTCTACAAGTTGTATCTTGTAAAGAACCATGCAAACTACATCAAAGAATGGGTATATAAAACAAGGAAGCCACTATGTTAAGGCTAGTTGGCATTTAGCAGTGCAAATGCTTGTGTTGCTCTTTTCTAAATGAGATAAGAGGCACACTTGTTATTTTAAGCATTCACAAAACTTGAAGTCTGTCAAACTCCACATAAAGCAGATTGGAGATTTGTTTAGGTTTGGTCTTTCTTTGAAAGACCACTCTTATAGTGGTGGAATGCCTTCAGCAGAGATATCTTCGATGAAAGCTTAGAGATTTGCTCAAACAGACATCAAAACCATCAGAATTACTTTCAAGAACCACAAGGGATTGGGTGCCATGGGTTCAGCTTTAGAGAAAACATAGTCTTAGCTTCTAGTTCGCACACTTCTTCAACAACTGAAGAGATGTCCTGAGAAGCAAACCCCAGATTGGCCCACCCCAAAAAATAAGCACAGAATAGGAATGGGGAGGGGACATTCTGTCCTTGTCCCCATGTCCACGAATGGGGTTATATCATAAAATCCCAAAGATACACTTTTTGCAAATATCCAGTTTGCACTAGTTGCAATTTCTTGGCCATTTGTTAGTCCATCTTGTGATATTCAATTGGATTTTTGATATATTATCGATTTCCCCTTTTTTCAAAGGCTTTCCATTGGAGTGGAGCGTGCTAACGAGTCACAGGCAGCAAGCTCTCTTTGAATTGAAAATTTTGGAAGATATCTTGTTTGTACATATTTTTACATTTACAAAAATAAACACTTGATTTATGACCATTTAAACTTGCTCAATGTATCCATGATTTTCTATAGAGAGGAGGATTCCTTGATCAAATGAAATCTAATATTACAATGTTCCACCAAGTTTCTGGGATGCGGGGGTGCGGCGATGTGATTCGGAGACGAGACTTTTTAGGCCATTTTTGGGGAAAATATAAGGAAAATTCAAATATTCATACTAACATATGATGACATTGATAAAGCATTCATCAGATTGACATATACATTATAGAATCCTTAAAACGCAAAAATGAGTTCACATGAGAGTTGAACAAATTAATATTTAATTGTTTCCATATATGGTTCATGTCAATATGCATATGATATAAAATTGTAAAATTTTACAATAGTAATACTCCATACACCAAAATACCCAAAGGTTACAAGTTTAAACTACAATTGTTAAAATGACAAAGTTGCAAATGTCAAAAACTGTAGAACATGATGATGGAAAGTATAATAGCTGCTTCTAATTGTTGCCGGTCTTTCCAACTGCACCTTCAAACCCTGACGCTTTATCTTTCTAACTTCACAGCACAAAATGAAATCAAATGCTACTTGTAAGGGGCTGGCGATTCACTAAGCGGATGGGGGCTATGTGCAGTGCAAGGCACGCATAGTCGCAGTGCAGGATCTCGCACGATGCGGATCTGGGGTGCAATCTTGGGGCCGTGTCGCTTGGAAGTTGGGCACGCGGTTGTGGCGTAGGATCTCGCATGGTGCGGATCTGAGGTGTAATTGTGGAGGGTAAGTGCCGGTGTGCACAAGGAAGGCTAGAGTGGCCGACCCCCTCAAGAAGGACAAAGCAGAGTAGTCCTTCCCTCATGTCTTTTGGCAAGACTTGAGGTATCGTATGGTAAGAGGTGAAATGGAGTAGCCTCGCCTTACCGAAGGCTGGTGAGGTTTATTGGTGGATGCAAGCTCGGGGTTCCGATCTCAGTGAAGCAGAGTAACTGAGCCAATGTTGGGGATGACTCCAAGGGAGTTATCTAAGACCCGAAAGCTAGGGAAGCAGAGTACCTAGTCCCAAGGCGGGAGGCAACTGCATAATGGGTTGTCCAAGTAGGAGAGTTGGAGTTTGTGTTGGGCAAGCTATGCGGGTGAGTGTTGCGGAGCCGGATATCCATACATGGTGGATCTAAGGGGTGTTGCATTGGGTGCGCATCCAGGTTAGAAGGAAGGTTGGATTTGCATTGAGATTCGGTATCTCAAGGGCCTACGAGTGGCATCCAGAATGGCAGATGGGATACAGTATTCCAGAGGAGTGCTCGAGGTGAGCCGAGCCATGAGGCAGATTCATAAGGGTGATCAACGGGTGATCAAAGGTGTTGTGTTGCATTACTGAAAGTCTGAAATGGTGATATGGTTCATAGGCAATGTGCTATGGTGGTACAGTCGAGTTGGAAAGTGAGTACAGCGACCAAGGGATTGGGTGGATCATTGAACAAGGGCATGGAGCACAAGTAGGTATGCATTACACGGGGGAATCCAAGGAGCTAAGATGACAGGAATGCATGAGTTGGTTTGAATGCAATGGATGCATGAGTAATAGGGTTCACCAACAGGGCCATGCAGAACAAAGATGGAAGGTCAAGGCAGCCAGTGCTCAGTGTTTGGATTCAAAGCTAGCTATGGTGGTTAGCTGTCCCATGAGGAACGGTTTGGTGTTTCAAGGTCTATGGCAGACTGGGGGAGCACAACATGGGACACCAGTGCTTCGGTAGTACTGGGTATGCTTCGGGAGCATACAAGGAAGGACAGGAGAACTCAATATGTTCAGAGGTGCTTAGGTGGTACCAAGTATGCTTTGGCAGTATGCGCAGCGAGCAAGAGGACTCAGTGGTCCAAGTCATTCAGGCGGGATCCAGGGTTCAGCGAGGGAGACTCAGGGAGTCTCGATGCACAGAGGCAGTGCAGTGTATGATCCGTGGGGGCATGCATAGTTGAGCAAAGGTGGAGCTAGGGCAGTTCCGGGGCATTCAGAGTGGCGCAGGGGTGATCAAGAGAACTTGGGGAGTTGAGATCACCAAGGCTAATGTTAGTAGCATGGGTCTTATGGGGGATGCCATGGACGAACGCATAATGTGGCCAGTTGATGAAGTACAAATGGGGTTCAACAGGTTTGGACAGGGGTAGAGCTATGGGGGCTCGAGGATGTGTGCAAGGCGCATACAAAGGACGAAGAGCCAAGGAGGTTCGGCATGCACTGCCATTCTGCGGGGTGTATGTTAATGCAGTCAGGTGATGGACACTTGAGGTTTGGGGGAAGGCGTAATCTGGAAGCAAGAAATGGACTTGACCGCAATGGGAGTCGCGAGTAAGGCTTGCCAGTGCCGCGCGAGGTTGGAATTCTTAGGTAGAGGCTCATCTTGGGCATGAGCTAAATCTAGCCCCGTGACACTACTCATGGGGGCCACGCACATCATTTTAAAATATTTTTTAAAGACGAATGTTTTATAATGTTTTTTGAGCCCCAACGGTGTTTCTGGAGTGTTTCTGGAATGTCACTGCGAGTCGTGGAAGTTTGCTTGAAAATAAATATTTTGGGGAATGCCTTGGAAACGTCCCCAAGGCATCCCTTGTCCCCAGAGTGGGTACAAGAGCTAAAATCCCCAGGGATGTGTGCCCATGTACCCTTGAATATTTGTGATTATAATGGAAAAATATGGTGTTAACCATAGATGAAAGACTCACCAAAAAATCAGCGAGTTTTAAAAAACCAACAAGATTTTTTTGTCACCAAGTAAACTCTGCAAAAACTCACCATTTTACTCATCATGTTTTTGGCAAAAAGTTGGCAGCAACAACAAAGAACACCCGAGACGGCAAAAAGGGCATTATAATTTCATTTTGTGTGCTTTCTTTAGCTCCTCAAGAGAAAAACAACCTCCCAACCTTCTCTGAAGTCATTTGCAGCAATTTTGCACCAAGTAGTGAAAATTTGAAGTGGATTTTGACTGGATTTCAAAGCAAAAATGGATTCCCATGTAGGTTTCCTAATTCTTTTGTATTCATTTTTTTAAACATTTTATTTCCTTTTTGTTGCATCTAGGTTTATAAAAAACCAACAATGGCCTTTCCTAAGTACTCTAAATTGATTTAGAGTCCAACAAACAAGATTTATCACAATTTTTTTATTTTCTCAACTTTTCAAAAAAAAATCAAACCTTAACACATGTTTTTAGTTTGAATCCTTTTATTTTGAAAAAAAAAAGTTTAGAATCTCAAATTAGATTAAAATGTTAATGATTTCAACTAGTCTAAATTTAATTAAACTAGTTTAGTTTGTTTGCTAGTTTTTAATTAAAATATTAACTTGTACTTTCACTTTGTATGTGTAGCTTAATGTATCTAGGCCATTTGGATTTGTAGGCACTCCTCCTAAAGGAACTAGAGACAAAGCTTGGAATTATGCCTATGTGCTGATTTTTGGTACTTTAACAACATCCCTTTCAATGTGGCAGACAATCCTTATTGACATAATTTGGTTAACGCATCAATAGTTTCAAAAAAAGGCTACAAGGTGCCTTAGCTACACTTGAGTGGGAGGTTAGTCATGTTACGATAAATCAATGTTGTATTAAACAGAGGAGATGAAAGCTCCTTATATAGATCTACTACTCTTACTTTGTCATCTCCTATATTCCCTTTGTTCTATGAGTCTTAGAAATCGCCTAAACTCTTGCTCCACTCCTTAACCACTTTGTGGTCTCTTCCATTTTTGTTAGGGTACAAGAGCATTTATTTTGCAAAGTACAACACTGGTCTATGCTTTGTTCCTCTTCAATATGTCAACTTCTATCCTTGTAAAACTGATTTACTTGTTTGTGTGCTTCGCAGTCTTGTTCCACACATAAATCATGTAAAACTATTAAATGTCATGTGAGGAATTCAAAGAAACAATAGAGAAGTGTATCATTCTTTACTCACTTCTAATTTATTCAACGTTGAATCTTGTAGATCTTGTCTTCTTTCGACTTCCTTAAGTATATATTCTTTTACAAATATATCTCATAAATATACCAACTCTTTTGTGAAATCATCCTAGCTTTGTTGATTAGATTCCACTAGCCCCTAAACTCATTGTCCCATTTATATGGCTGTCTTGTCTTTTCTACCTCGCTTCTCAAAGACGAGGGCACCAAATGTTTTGCTACTCCATTTATTAACATTAAACAACTATCTATTGTAGAGTACACGGATTTAAAACATATAAATGATTTATACCAAGAATTGCAAAATACTATCATCAATTGATTTTATTCATTTCATATATGCTCTTATACAAAACTATAGTTCAAGGAACAATTCCAACATGGGGCCCCTTTCCTAACAATGGGAGATTTATATAACTCCCCTTCTCCCCCCTCCCCCACAATTGCCAACTAACCACAAACACCTACAACTACCAAGAAATTTTTAGAACTTCCACAAGCCAACAAAGCATTAACAAATATGTTGGGCATAAACATCGAGCAAAACACAAACAAGCTAATTGTACTCTAATTTCGTTTCATATCTCTCATCACTGAAATATATATTAATAGTGTGAAGAAATAAGATGGTATGTGATTCTCTCGTAACTTTGCAGGGGTTTGGTACTCTTCATTATGCAGCGTAGGATTATAAGTATATGATTGAACAAAGCAATTATTGAAGCTCAAAGGCTCTAAAAAATTTCTTTTACAGTGTTTGTCATATATAGAGAACTATTACTTATGTCAATAAAATTATGCTTATGATGTACCAAATTTCTTGACAAAAATGGAAAATGCATTTCCAAAAGACCTAGATCTAGGTTTTGTTTCTTGTTACAATGGGCTTGGTCATCTTTCCAAGCATAATATGTGATTCACCTTCCCGATTTTAGTACACAAAACATCAATTCATTTTCACATTCTTAAATCAAAAATTACAATTATTGCAACCATGACTTGAGACATACCTTGAAGAAGGATGTGTAAGTGGAGCAACAAACCATCCTTGTGACCATCCAATCATAGCATAAGCTCCCTATCAAAATATCAAATAAGAAAAATATTGTAAGCATCTCAATGCTATACACACGGATTGCATGTGACAAAGCAAAAAATGTAAGTCATTTTCTTAAGAATGCAATATTATTTATCTCAAATTTGGGACCAATTCAAAATAAACTAAAGACATTGTACCAATGTGAATTTATTTAGCATTTTAATGTATGTGTGTTTGAAGAGGGAGGAATTAGGGGTGATAATTGTTTAGAAATATAATTGAAGCATTTATAATTGGAAGAATGAATGCATGGAGCTTGCGAGAATTGGATGGAAGACATATCAACAAGCGACTGCTTGTATTTATTATTCTATGGGGAAATTACATTGGTGGTCTTTCTAAGATTGTAAATTACCTTTATGACATAGCTAATGTGGTATTATTACATCATTAACCTAAGGATTAAATGTCTATTTGTACCAAGTGTAGTCTACTTCAAGAGGAATTCATATTGCTATATCTTCTACGCGCTTCAGACAATATCTAGAATTCTTGAGCTACCTTTCTTTGTTTTCTAATATTTCTAATCAAAGAAATTGCATTTATCCACAAGCAAACATGATTGTACTTGCACATTATTAAACTTTATAAATGCAAGCCATGTACATATATTAAGAAGTGAATTAGCATCAATCAATATTTTGAGTTTACTGTTGATATTTTTGTCCCACGTGGTCTAATTTCCATAAAGTCATCATTTTGTTTACTACGTTTTTGGTGGTATAAAGTTATGTTGAGTCAAGAAATATTTACCAAAAAGGGTTTAGGTGCCTAGAATTAGGAGGCAAAAAGAAACTTCATTTCATTGAGTGTCCAAAACTTACTCTGAAAGCTTCTCTCAGGGAGTTTTATGGCTTGCAGGAGTGGAAGAAGTTAAGAGTTTTCTGTTTAGCTGGCATTGACAAGGCTCGTGGAGGCTATGCCTTGCTGCTCCAGCTTCATACACGTTGAAAAAGAAGCAAATGGGTAGTGCCACGTTGCAGGAGTTTTGTTTGACATTGAAAGAGTCATCTTCATGGCATGAGAATGAAATTTGAAGTCATTACCCCGCTTGTGGCACATTGAATGAAAGCTACAGATGGTTGAAGAGGTAAAATCTTACTCACATGTTCAAATTTCCAAAGATTTAGCCTTTAGGCCTTATGTTGTATGCACTCACAGTGTTACAAGTTTTAGATTGAGTCTTTGCTTACGCAGGTGAATCTAAACCTGCCTATTCTCCAAATTTTAGAAAGGAAAACTCATATGTTTTAGAAAGGGGCTATTGAATCAGTGAATATCTGTTTAAGTGGTGCTTGAAACTTCCATAAGGTAGTCTTGTGCACAGCGGGGTATAAGGGTTAATAATGCTAAGGTTTACAAAGTATCACAACTTATGTATGACATAAAAGATGATCCAGGACAGTGGTATAGTAAGTCCTTTAAAAATTTATCAGGTGGAGTCATGGATAAGATGTTCAAACATTTAGTAAGGGAGACATATATGACAATGTGTACCAAAGACATAAGCATGACCAAAGAAGGTCAACGTGTGGGCAGTTGTGCCGTGACAAGAAGATCAAATTAAAGATAGTGTGTTATAACAGTGCATGAATATCAAAGAACAGTTTATAGTGAAACACACATAAGCAAAGCCAATCAGCAGGGTATCATAGTATCATTACAGTATATCAAGGTATGCCATGAGTATACAGACCAAGAAGGATAAGAGGACAATATAAGATTAACATGACAGTCCCATGTAGAAAGACAATCAACAAAAGACCTTGTAACCTGTTGAAAGATTGAAAGATTGATGAGATAAGAAATATGCAAGGCAAAGAGGAAGTCAAGTTTACTACTACAATCTCATTGGCAACCCAAGAAATAACAGTGAATAGTCAACCTAAAGATTTTTCTACAAATAAGAAGAAGACAACCATGAAAAATCTGTCATGATGAGACCACTGCTCGGTGACAGTGAAAGAGGAAGAATAAGCAAAGGATGAGGCACAATGCATAGTGAGGATCAAAGAAAAAGTCTTGAAAGAGCAAATGAGCAAAGGAGAATAACAATTCATAAGAAAGTGTATAGAGTTTGTTGATGACAGTGATACATAAAAGGCCAAAATGGCAGTCAAAAGACCTTATAGCGGTGAAAGCAAATATGATACAGTGCTATAAGGACGGGATGGTAACTAAAAGGACTTTAGCAAGTGTGTGAAGGACTATTCATGAGAATGATTGTGGCACATGAAAGGAAATGACAGAACATCCTTTCACAGAAAGCAAGATGTAAAAGAAAGAACTTGAACCTTTTCATTGTCAAAATTTTCATTTATTTAAACCTTAGGTTTAGGATTATGTTTTGTGCTAAGGGAGACCAAGCTGAAACTTCTCTTATGCATGAGTTTTCTTGCAAGGACAAGAGCATTGCATGTACTTGTGTACAGACAACAGAAGATACTACTAGGTTCGACAAGCATGAACAGAGGTTTCAGAGACTAGAAAAGACAGTAAAGAGGGTGTATAGTGATCAAGTGTCCTTGATAGTGACCTGTGCACAAGAGAAGAGGGCATTCCTTTATAACAATAAAAGTCAATGAAATGCTAATGAAAACATCATACAAAATAGGACAGTTGAAACACTGCACAAAAGAATAGACAGTGACAAGAAAGGGGATGGTTTTTCACAAGTCAAGAGCCCTAGTGACAATCCAGCACAAGAGGACAATCACAAACATAAGAAGATACTCCTTGCAAGCATATACGAAGGAGGAATTATAAGACAGTCCATGGAGAATAGAAACATGATCATGATAAAAAGGGGCACTGAGTAAGGTGTCAAGGAGAGGTTGAACTAGAAGCATGTCAAATTATGACAGTCAGTGGTAAACCATGTTACCTTGTCCATGGACATCAAGGAAAGTGGACAACATGCCGTTGACAAGGGTGAAATGTCTTAATGAGCAGATCTGAAACAATCACAGTGAAGTTGATATAAAAAGTATTGGTATGAAATATTGTTGCGTGGAAATTACATTCTCAACTCATCCCTAAGCATCAAGAGTATCATTCCAAGAATGCAAAAGGTGGCTGAGATTGCAGGGAGGTAAAAGACTACAGTCAAAATACTACAAGTCCAAGAAGAAGAAAGCTTTTCAAGGGAAAATTCGTAATGAAAGTAAATCTAGTGCTTGGTATAAAATATTGAAGTACAGAAAATTGTTCCATCAATGGTTGTATAATCATTATGGCAGTGAGAGGAAAAAGAATGTAGGCCTCAGGAGTGGTAATCCAATCTAGTGCTTGGTATAAAATATTGAAGTACAGAAAATTGTTCCATCAATGGTTGTATAATCATTATGGCAGTGAGAGGAAAAAGAATGTAGGCCTCAGGAGTGGTAATCCATGCTTCAAGGGGCAGAGTTAACCCAAAAAAAAAGATACCTAGATATAGTTGGGTTGGAGGCCATAAAAAAGATACATGATTTTGATAGAACAGACAACATTCTTGAAGATACAGAAAGTCATTCAAAAGAACAGAAGAGACCTAAGAATGCTTGTGTCATAGTGAAATGACAAAATTTGCATCAGTCACACCATGGGGCAGAAAAGAAGCCAATGCATGCTTAGTGAAGAGATTAGGTGCAGGACCGTGAAGGACTGAGATAAATGTCATAAAAAATGATATAAAAAGGGGAGTGATTTTCAAATGACAATGCCTATGTGACAGTGGTGTTGATTGTCAGGAGGACAGTTAGAGGTACTGTTGAATAGCAGTTCACATAAGAATAAGGCACGCATCATGATGAAGATAGTTTATTGGCAATGAATGTGAGATTCTGACAAAAACTCCATATGACAGTACCAAGGAATAAAAGTGTGATAGCAGCTATTAAGGATGAAACACACAGTGGCAATATTCAAGCACAAGATAGTCATAAATGTTTTAAAGATAAAAGGCACTAAAATTTTGACAGTGCATGACAATCCATTAAATATTGAAAATGAGAGTCTTAAAGGTTCTAGACCTGATAGGATGCAAGGAGTATGCAGGGGCATTCATGAATATGCAATTGAAAGTAGACGGTTACACTCATGCCACATGCAAGACAGTCATATGACTGTTGAGGTAAGCGGCATAGCTGAAAAGATAGTGATGTGTGGGTCAAGTCAAAAAATGAATGGAAGGCAGAAAATTGTTGAGGAAAACAGTTGAAAGGTCTAATACAACACCCATAAAACACCTTTCCCTTAAAATTCATCAAAGCACCTGTCCTATTATTATGCTAGTGATCATTTTAAGGCCTTGAGGCTAAAGTTGAGTGGATAAAGGAGCAGTTGAAGTAGTTTTGACCACTCAATGCCTCCTGTGGCAGCAGTTGCAAGCATATAGGCATCATTTTAGGAGCAATTATGAGCAGTTGAAGATATATTTGAAGCATTTTGACTAGTCATCCTCATCCTTACGCCATCTAAGAGCCTTTTCAGCTGTCAAACAAGCACAAGAATGAGGAAAAATTGCAGGGCAGAGAACATGTATACACCAAAAAAGAATTCCCAAAACCTCACTACAAATATTGTGATATTATCATTAATTTTGCAGCAGGCAGAGTGAAAAGAAATATTGCAATCTGTCACAGTAAACTTACAGTCCTGAAAATTATAACTTCGATGAATTGAGAATTCCAAAGCAAACTAGGTAACAACCATATACCTGATTCACAAGTTGACTTTTGAATCTTTCTGGATGCAATTTCCTTTCCGAGTGAAAAGCATATGATACTTGTGCATCCATGCCTAAAACACAAGAAAAATATACATCAAAAAAATCATTTCATGCATCAGTTTTTTAAATCTTCTGATTTTGTTTATGAAAATGGCAACACAGATTATAACAGGTCATTTAAATTAGTTTGTTAGATTCAATTTTATTTTATGAAACTTGTAGTGCCTATTATTATGAGAAATTAGATTCCTTTTAATAAGTTTCTTTTTAATAAATATTATTCTTATGTTGCTCTTAAACATTATCCTTTGCACTTTGATTTTCTGTTAATAACATATTGTTTCATGCATATACAATCAAATTATCATGATATTTTTCATGCTAGAATAAATTCCATAGTTACCATGTAAGTATGGGTGTTCAGTTAAATCTTCAAAAACAGTTTGCTGTTGTTCAAAACATTTAATACCAACCAGCAGTTCGTATTGTTAGCGCATATGATGATAGACTATGCCCATACCAAAATGTATTGATATAAAAAAGAGCATTTTAGACTCTATGTAATTGAGCTGCTTACACTGAAATATAGGGCAAAGGAAAACTATGAAACTTGAGTTTGAGTAAGTAAATAACATCTTAACCTAAATTCAACACACAAATGCTTCAAATTGGACAAAGGCAAACACTAAAACACAAGGACTCCATTTTCAGGAAAAGGGAAGAGAATAGAGTATGGGTAGGCCAATTCCACCAAATCTCAAAGCCAACAGTTGCACATATCCTTCACATTGAAAAGTTAGCACCTACACAGCTATCAACCTAAAAACATGCATATTAGAACAAAATTATAATATTCTATTTTATTAAATATATCTCTTATAAAGGGATATTTCAACTTCAAGTGAACTTTAATCGTATATTTCCTCTTCGTTGTGGAATGTTTCACAGGAAAACCCTGTAGTGCTGCTTTGAATTCATTGAAATTTCTAAAAATAGTTAACCAGATCACAATGAAGAGTAGCCTATACTTTTTTCAGGCTAGAAGGCACGTGTCAATCACCATTAATAAAGTTAATGCCAAAATAAATGGTTAGACAATGATAAGTTAAGAAAATTTTACTTTCTCTAATATATTTGTATTTATGGCCTCTTAACGAGACACATTCTCACCTAGGCTGAAGTAATTCCAAAATCCTCCACGAAAGGTATGATATCCTTCCTGCAAAAAGGGTGTCAAAAATGTACATCAATAACATATATTGATTCAGTGAAAAAAAATCAATCCGATAAAGCAACCCCTGGTTTTGCACAGTGAAGCTTATACACTAAACATAGGAAACTTATAGATTAAGAAGAGCTGAACAAGAATTTGTATGCAACACTATCTTCATGGTTGCACATTACAACTAATACATATTGAGAAAGCTCAATACAACTAATACATATTGAGAAAGCTCAATACATATTGCGGAATGCATAGCAGATTAGAAGCTGGTTTTCACTGATCAAAAGCATGATTGAAGCCTTTCTAGAACTATATCATTATTGATTATTCCATAGCTGCAAGACCATAAATTGCTTATATTTTGTGAAGGATATGGATGCATTTTTTTAACTACATCAAAAAGTGTTATCGTAATCAGCCACAATGCCATTATCATTAAAAAACAAATTAGTAACATAAAAAAAACACTGGAATTACTTATCCTTCACAACCTCATTCAGTTGGTCGGACTGAGAAACACGTTTGAAAGCATGAAGAGAATGCGGTAGTTCTAGAGGTGGCAATGGATCTAGTGAACCTTCTGGTGGAATTCGCATCCTCATGATTACATGCCAACTGAAAACACATTACAGAAAATTTCACTTAAGAATACAAAAAGAGTGCCAAAAATAATTTACTGGAAAAATCATAAATAATCTGACAGCACTTTTCAGAGAAAAATATGATATATGTTGTTTTCTAGATGGTCTTAGTCGCCAATTTATATAAGCTACTTTTTCTATTAGCAAAACAAGATTTGGCTATTTCAAAATCTACACCTGAGTAAACTATTTGGTCTGGGTATAATACCTATAAACATATGTATAGTAATTTACTAATGTATATTTGAGGAGGCGTTTATGTTTCCAGTTAATGCTATCCACTTTGAGCAGTCAATAAATTAGATAAATAGTTTGCATTCTATAACTACACAGAAGTTGACAATGAAAAATTAGCTAATGGTTTGCATAGCTTTATTAATAAATTGAGCATTTGGAGGAACAAAACACCTGTCTACTTTCATAGGTTTTGCCTTTGTCACTTGGAACAAGAATTTCTTTGCTGATTCACGATTAGTTCCAGGATTCTTCTTTCCCTGAAGCACAAAGTGTTTCAGACTTAATTATTAATTGATTCTAAACCTAATCATGCAAGATGTAAGCAAGTAATCCAACTTGAGAATAAGCACATTTCCTTTCATTAGATTATAATACAATATTTACAAAGGAATTATTCTTGAATTTTTCAAAGCAGATTACAGAACTGGATAAAATTCACACCAAGAAAAGATCTAGTGATACTAATGGTAAAAGTAAACATAAGAATAATATTCAAGTTGAGAAAAGCATTAAAAAATAGCTTAAAGTTATGTTAAATAATAGTAATACTAACTTCAAAATAGACCTGAACATAAATATCTGACAGTAGTTGTAGTGTGAATAGAATTCAATTATATTAAGGACAAAGGAAGCAAAAGCTAAAAAATGATTCACAAACATTGAAAAGACAATCTTTGAAAGACTAACTCTTTTATGTCCATAATCATGTTTTCACGTTATTAGAATGTTTCTAATATTAGCTAGTTTCTTTAATGCTCTATCTTGCTGTTCCTATTCTTTTGCAATCTATCTTTAGATAGTTGCTATTCTTTGTACCTTCGGTGTTGTTTATATGAGCTTCTAGCTCTTTGTAAATATTCATTCAATATACGAAATAATCTATTCCATTATTTTATGGTATCAAAGCTTGGTTGTTTGAAATCGCGAGTCTGTTTATGAATCTGTTTGGGTCGAGATTGCTAAAGCTTTCCTCTGTCTTCATACCCCCGCGAAATCTTCGTATCAGAGCTCCTAGGGCTGTGCTTCGTCTGCGACTACCACCTGTGGCGTGACCTGCAACTCCTTGCGCGGCCTGCACCTTGTATTCACGTGACTGGTGTTCATCCGCGACCTGTGCCTTCGTCCGCGACCACCACCTGTGGTGCGACCTACAACTGCTTGCGCGGCCTGCTCAAACGACACAAATCAGCCATCAAGTGTCGTTTTTGACCTTACAACTCAAAAACGACCTCATTGGTGGAAGCCAACCGCGTCCTGTTTTTTCAAATCCACCATTGATATCAAGAAATCTGGTTTTTCTGAAGTTTTCTCCAGCCGACTAGGGTTTTCTTCGAAACCCTAAATAGTTGTACCGGTTTGAAAATTTTCTTATAGATCCCTAGTGGGTTTTTCGAAATCTCAGCTGGGATTGGTATCAGATTTTCCCAGGTGCCTCGGTTTTCGTGTCGATTTTCAAGCCAGCAGATTTGAATTTCGACTTCAGATTCTTTCTGGGTTTTCTATCAACATTTCTGGGTACCTGTCAAATTTTTCTGGTTCAGCCAAAAAAGTGCATTGAAATCCGTGCCTATACGGTGTATACCTAATTCTGCTTAAATCATGGCATCTTTGACCAATTTGATGTTAGAAGGAAATCAGCGGTTTAATGGCAGTAATTACAATACCTAGAAACAGCGTATGTTGACCGTATTTGAGTATCGCTGCCTCGATGCCCTGGTTTTGGGCACAAAAACTCGTCCCACCACACCAGGTACTGATCAAGACAAGTTTGATGATCAAAACAGAGAAGCTGTCATGCTTCTAAAGTTGTTTGTTACAGATGACTAGTTACCTCAGATCCCCTCTGGCAAGTCGGCTGCAAACATCTTGAAATATTTGAAGGAGCTGCATGAAACATCCGACAAGAGTCGCGCATTCTTTCTCAAGAACCAGTTGTTCTCCATCATGATGGACGAACATGTGTCCTTACAGGAGCATCTCACGAAGATTAAGGACATTCGTGATCAGCTTGAAGCTATCAGTCGAAAAATGGAGGAAGAAGATATGGTAGTTATTACCCTGAAAAGTCTGCCAGTATCTTATGAGCACTTCATCGAGACTCTCAACATTACCTCAACTAATGTTGATCTAAAACTCCCGGAGTTGTGCACCAAACTCCTACAGTAGGATCGCTAGAAGCAACAGTTTGGTAGCCGTGCTTCCTCAACCTCGTCAGAACAAGCCTTTGCAGCCAAGTTTCAACCATCTCAGTCATCTCAACAGGTCAATTCACATCAATCCTCCGGCAATTTTCAGCAAAAGAGTGTTCAGTGTCATTATTGTCGTAAGTACGGCCACATGAAGAAAGATTGTTGTCAGCGACTTGCTTCCGAACAGAAGAAGTTGGGAGGGTCAAATCAACAGGCCAATGTTGTTGAACATTTAGAGACAAAGGAGTCTGTGTTCTACGCTTTTATGGCTAAAAGCACTTCAGAGTTAGACCGTTCGTCTGCTTGGTATGTCGACTCTGGTGCTTCACGCCATTTTTCTCATCGGCATGACTGGTTTACAGATTTCTATCCATACAGCGATTCAGTTGTGTTTGGCGGAGGAGAGGAGTTCAAAATTATTGGCAGAGGAAATGTTCAGATACAGTCTGGTGGGTGTCAACTCATCTTTCTCAATGTATGCTACGTTCCTGGTATGGCAATCAATCTTCTCTCTGTGAGTCAAATCATGAGAAATTCTCCTCAGTTGGATGTGGTGTTCAGTACCCACAAATGTTCCATTATTGATCGAGCGACTCGTCTTACTGTTGCTTTTGGTCTAGAGGATCATGGCCTATATCGGCTTAATGACACTGGTGATTCTCCTGAAATAGCTATGGCAGCTCGTGATTTATCTCTCAATACTCTGTGGCATCAGCGATATGGACATCAACATCCAATATCTCTCTCAGCTGTCCCGGAAGGACCTTGTTTCTGGCCTACCTCCGATTCAGACGCAGCCTCTTGGAGTATGTGAGGCTTGTCAAGCTGGCAAACAACATCGGACTCCCTTCAAAGAGTCGCGCGTTCTTTCTCAAGAACCAGTTGTTCTCCACCATGATGGATGAACATGTGTCCTTACAGGGGCATCTCACGAAGATTAAGGACATTCGTGATCAGCTTGAAGCTATCAGTCGGAAAATGGAGGAAGAAGATATGGCAGTTATTGAGGCCCCAGAACTGGATCCTCTCCCTGCCCCTGCTGCTGCGCCTGAACCTCCTCCAGAGATTGGCTCTTCTACTCTCCGGCCCAAATGGTGGGTTAAAACTATTAGTGATCTCAGGGATGATGAGCTCATCGAAAGCAGAGTATCAAGGAGCAGTTAAAGAGGCTTGTGAGGCAGTTTGGCTTCGGCCGATGCTTGCAGATATGCATGTTCCTCAGTCAGGACCGACCCCTCTATTCTGTGATAATCAGGGAGTGCTCAAACTGGCCAAGAATCCGGTCTTCCATGAATGAACCAAGCATGTCGAAACACATTGTCATTACATTCGTCAGCTGGTTGAAGACAAATCTATTCAGCTGCTGTATGTTCCTACCTTAGAGCAGTCCGCTGATATCTTCACCAAGTCTCTCAGGTCTGATAAATTTGCAAAATTCAGGGAGGCTATTGGTGTTATTGACAGATTGAGCATTATGGGAGGGTATTAGAATGTTTCTAATATTAGTTAGTTTCTTTAATGCTCTATCTTGCTGTTCCTATTCTTTTGCAATCTATCTTTAGATAGTTGCTATTCTTTGTACCTTCGGTGTTGTTTATATGAGCTTCTAGCTCTTTGTAAATATTCATTCAATATACGAAATAATCTATTCCATTATTTTACACGTGATAAGCCATAACCGTATATGATTATGTGGAAAAGAAAACCACAATAATCAAAAATATTTTATCCCACAAATTCAATTCATTTGTATCATTTGCCACAATGCTTATAACATCCCCTGTCCCCGCTGTTTTGGGGGCTAAAAATATCATAAATATGTTATTATGCCTCCTTTCCTTCCAAAACATGCCTCTAAATCCACTCAGACACAGGCCAACTGCATTTTCCAACAATTTTCTATGGCTTGATAAAAGAATGCTTATACTTGCTGACAAGAAATATCATTGAGTTAAATAAGAAAGACAAGAATAATTAACACCTTAATCTTCAGGAATGCAGACTTAACTAGCACTGAGCCTCCTGTAATTGGGACCATGGCCGAATTGAGGAATTTAGAAGCCAATGTGGGATGGAACACAGAAAGAAACTGTGAATGATGTCCTTTTTAGTGCATTTGATAAGGATTCTAAAGTCCAACTGGGAGAGGTGAATCTCCATTTAATAACTATAAGATAATACTTCTTCAGGACTCACTTGATACATGATTGATTTTTGTACCCAGTTTTCTCTTTCATCTGTGTAGAAACAGCAGAGTTCAAGCAAGTTCAACAGAAAAAAAATTATGAATGTTAAGGGTCTAGCACCTTCCAATTAAACAGTGATATATGTAGGTACCGGTTTCTCTCACTTTGGGGTACTCTATGGTACCCAAATGGTTGAAACTTGTGAAACAACCCTCACAATATCTTTAAAATTTTCTTCTATATCAAGAAGCAAAAAGAGTGACAGAAAGAAACAGTTTATGTCAATCATTTGGTCAAATGCCTCTGAAAGCCAAAGATGTCTTGGTTGTAATGTCCCCTTTTTAGCAGGAGGCAGATGATTGTTGATGTCAGTCCATCATCGCAACCCTCGTGGGCTGATGAGTGGTTTTGGGGCTCTCTGGTTGTTTTGCTGTGTTGGTTTTGGTGATTTCAAGGTACTTACTATTTTAAGTAAGTCAATTTCTGGGGGATGCCATTTATGGCAGGTCAGTTTGGTGATAGGCCTGGCAGTTCTTCTGGTGTTGGCTTGATAAGTTATTGGCGATATATTTAATGGTTGATTATAATTAATTAAGTCTAACTTAATTGATTATAAAGTTGGAATATTTATATTATAAATTAAGCAAACTTAATATTAATGTTAAGTTATTTTATATCTCATTAATGGCTTTATAATACTTGGCGCCAACTATGAGTAAGGGAATAATATTTTATGATAGTTCAAAATTTTGAATTTGCTAAAGTTTTTGCAAGCTCAATGTCTTAAGTTATGCGTGGTGTGAAGGAGAAGCCACTGGTTCGATTAATGGAAGAAAATATAAGTGTTTGAGGTAAGGATCGAACCATTCATTCTGTGATCATTTTACCTCTATTGAAATTGGTTTTCTCACCTGTGGTTTGGCGTCAAGGGTTTCAGCAGAAATTGTAAACTTCTTGCATGAATTCGGCACTTTGAATCGGCGCAGGTATGCTGGTGAATGGTGTTGTCTCAGCGGCTAAATGACATTAGCCGAGTGCGCTTAAATTGGTTTTGTGTATAAAGTTTGGGGTTTCAGAAGTAAACAAAATCGCAGACCAAAGGGGGTTTTGTATGGTGTGAAATCTTTTCATTAAGGCCACAAAAGAATCAGAGAAGTCTGCCACAGCTCCTCATAATTCCTCCCTCATCCGAGTCACTCCCACTCTCTAAAGTATCCTGTCAACCACTATCTGTGTCGTCATGCTCAGATCCCGAGTCTGTCTCTTGCCTGCGTCGTTTGTGTCCTGCAACAGCCTTATGTCCTGTGGTTGTATCCAAGTGACGCCAACGCATGATCGGGGGCTCTCCCGCGCTAAGCTCAAGTATATCTATAGGAATTTGTCTGATCATAGCATCTAGGAATAAGCCAATCGCATAATGCAGCATGTAAAAAATCTTATGTTGTAGCGTCATGAATTCGTACATCCGCTCAACTAGTAACCAAGCCCAATCAAAAACCCTACCATTCATCAACCCATTCATGAGCGCAATCTGAAGAAAAGCAATGTCCGAAGCACGGCTCAACCCTGTAAGCCTGCTTTTCACTACATCCAAGAGGCAACGACAATGTCCCTCTTTGACAAAGGATTTCTTCACACCTCTTCCTCTCGAGGCCTCCATGAGAGAAGCGGACTCCGCCGGGGTGAGGTCCCTACATATCAACCTGATATAAAAGTCCTTCACCTCTGGTTCATCTTCTTGGCCTTCAAGTCAATCTTCTGTCCTTTCCCCGATATACCAATCACTCTCGTGAAGTCAGTCGCAGTGAAAGAAATCTCCAATTCGCGATCTAGTTAGGAACAGTACTACTAGTCTTAGAAGGCGCATCAAAAGTCTCAATCATTGCGCGCAGGGGGCCCTCAAAAATATTTTATACAGAAATCAGGCATCTGGATTGCCCACTGTACTTGTGCTTTCCTCAAACAATCGTTTACAGGATCCCTTTCCGGTGTCTCCTGCCACCATTTTCAACTTTCTAATCCATTCAAACCGTCGAAAAGTATACTCTGAGTTAGGATGTGATCTTTTGACGAGACTACCGACGTCATTTGTACCATTGGTCTTGCCTTTTTCTTTCTAGTAACAATGCGTTCGGCAACTCGTACTCCAGTAGCAAAACTTGTATATTTCGATTCATATTGCTGCTGCTGGAACTTGCCTACATTTGTAATTTCAATTTCTAGCTTCTCTTTCATGTTGAATCCATTCGTAACTGATTTGCCTTTTGTTTTTGTGTACCAAACCCTTCCAATAACTGAATAACTGAAAACGGAAAGCGCGTTGCCGTACCTGTATGTTGTATGGTGCCAGAAATAAATTAAATGCTCTACCTTCCTATATCTTTCTCCTAAAAATTGGAACCCCTTATTAATGTTGCATGTTTTCCTTGCATTCCTCTTTGTTTTCTTTTCCTTGTCGTCCTCCTGTCTTCCGTTTCAATATCCTTCAAGCGCTTGGAGTGATGTTGTTTTGTTAACCTCCAAGGAAGTCATGGTTTTTGCACAGGCTGCGACTTTGTTTTTCTTCCCCTTCTATGATAACCTCTGAATGGAGAGCGGCTTTATAAGCCGCAGGCACCACCCTTAGTGGTCCACGACGGTGTTACCACCGTACGTGGTCCCACCCCGGTGGTTCCATCGGCGGTATTACCACCGTTCGGTGTGGCCACCGTCCGGTGGTCCCACCGTACGGTTCTCTCATTTTTTTTTATAAATTTTTTATAATAAAAAAATGTCAGTACAGCCGTACGAATCCATACGACCACAGCCTGTACGGTACTGTATGTTTCGGTCATTTCGTTCTTGGTATATCTTCAACTTTGATCCATTCCTAGTCATCGAGCGTCCATAATTTGATTGCCCCGTTATCGCCAACTTGTCGAACTCGGTATGGACCTAGCCATTTCACCATAAAATTCCCCGGTTTAATCTCGTTGCGCCCATTATACTTCAAAACCAATTGTCCTAGAGTGAACCGAACGTGCTTCAAATGATTGTCATGCCATGCTTTACATCTTGTTTGTGCAACCTCTGTGGCCCATTGCGCCATCACGCATCGTTCGTCCAATTTATTCAAGTTGTAGAGTCTCTTACGCAAACTCTCCATATCCCCGAGCCTATTTTCTATTGCAATTCTAAGGCTTGGAACCATAAAACTCCGTGGGCACCACGGCTTCATGTCCATACATGAATTGAAATGGCGTTTGCCCAGTTGTCACCTTGGACATTGTTGTGTAGGCCCAGGCAATTTCTCTTCCCAGTCCTCATGCTCCACCCCACAGGACTTGTAGATGACTGACACCAGAATCTTATTTGTTGCCTCCGCTTGTCCATTGGCCCAAGGGAAATATGGACTAGAAAGGGAATGGAAGATTTTGAATTCAATTGTCAAAAGTCAGATGATATGATTGACAAAGTGTCCTCCCCTGTCACTAATCAACTGGATGGGAAGGTCGTACCTTGTGATGATCTGCTCGTATATAAATTTGGTGATACTCAAGGATGAGTTGTCGGACAGGGCCCGTGCCTCCACCCACTTCGTCAGGTATTCGGTGGCAACCACTATGTATCGACATTGGTGAGCTTTGCTTGTTCTCAGGGGTCCAATAAAATCCAATCCCCATCGTTCAAAAAGTTCCTATGCATGTGAGGGGTTTAAGGGCATGAAATCCCTTTTCAATGGTTTCCCTGCTCATTGGCATTTATCACAGCTTATGACGCATTCCCTAGCGTCATTATACAATGAGGGCCACCATAGTCCTGCCAGAAGTACTTTCCTCATCGTCGTGTCTGGTCCCATATGCCCTCTAGCAGGGCCCTCATGAGCTTCCCTCAATACACTTTGCACTTCTTCCTCCAAAACGCACCTTCGCAACACTTGGTCTGGGCCCATCTTGTACATAAGTCCATTAATCAATTGGAACGTTCTGCTTCTCAGTACTAGCTTTCGTCGCTCTCCTGGTAGCATTTCCCTTGGAAACTGTGAGGTCGATAGATATTCGCCAATGCTTTTGTACCATTTCGGAAAGATAGCAATATGAAAGAGGTGTGCATCTTGAAAATCGTCTTTAACTCCTTCCGACGGCTCTCCAGACTTGATTCGAGAGAGTTGATCCGCAATGACATGGCTCTTCCCAGGCCGCACAATGATGGTGAAGGTGAATTCTTGAAGTAGCAGCAACCATCTACTCACCCTCCCCTATATGATTGGTTTGCTCACGAGGTACATTAGTGCCTAGTGGTCGACGTAGAATGTGAATGGTGTTGCCAACAGATAGTGCCAGAACTTCTTCACCGCGTACACCATTCTAAGGGCCTCTCGCTCCATCGTGCTATAGTTCTTCTCGGTTCTTGACAATAGTCTACTGGCAAAATAGACGGGATGGTCGAGGCCGTGATCACCTGTTTGTGCCAAAGTTGCACTAATTGCAAAGTTAGAAGCATCCACATGTACGTAGAATTCCTTATCCCAGTTGGGATATGTCAAGATTGGTGCTCTGACCAGTCTCGTCCTCAATTCTCCAAATGCATCTTCCTGCTCCGTACCCCACACATATGATTCTTGCTTCTGTGTCAGTCTGTCAAGGGGACAAGAGACTTGCGCAAAGTTCTTGATGAATCATCTATAATAGGCGATGTGTCCTAAGAATGACTTCACTCTTGTCACATCCCTAGGGGTCTTCATTTCTACTATCACTCGGACCTTGTCCGAATCAGTTTTCAATCTTGTCTTACATACGATGTGACCTAACAGCTTGCCCTGTAGAACCATAAATCTGCACTTCTTCGGGTTGAGTGTTAACCATGCTCGTTGACACCTTTCCATACATTCTCCTAATGTCGCCAAGTGTGTGTCGTGCGCACTAAAGATAGACTAGTCATCAAGGAAAGCTCGGAAGTTCCCCACAGACATTTATCAAATATGTGAAGAATTATTCTCTGAAATGTGGCCGATGCGTTGCATAGACCGAAGGGCATCCGGTTATATGCATACACCCCGTCCTCCACCACGAACGTGGTTTTCAACTTATCTTCTTCTGCAATTGAAATCTGATTATATCCGGAAAACCCGTCCATGAAGGAACACATTTCATGTCCAGCAACTTCTTCAAGTATTGTGTCTGTAAATGGGATGGGGAAGGAATCCTTTATGGGAAGGTGTTTAAGCATCTGAAGTCCACGCAAATTGTGATCCGATTTGCCTCCTTTTTCGATGATATTACTATGGGTGATACCCAGTCATTCGTCTACACCTTGAAGATAATCCTGTTGGCTAAATATTTTGCAAGTCACTAAGACTACAACTTGCAAAATGTGTATTTTAGGCAGCAGTATGTGAGATTACTCTCCTCTCAGCAATAGGGGAGGCTCCCTTCTTACTGTAGGTGGCTTCAAGTAGAACTGAACTGTAACACATACAGTTCACCTTGCAACAGTAATACCAGTGACTCGATGATTGACTTAAGAACAA